>CM076580.1:1747633372-1748006246 GCA_034641835.2 Pinus albicaulis
GGTCCCTATATTACTAGTACAGTCCCTCATTGTTGCTAGTGTAACCCCCTTGTTTTTATTATTGTACCCTTGTAACCCCCTTGTTTTTATTATTGTACCCTTGTAACCCCCATTTTTTTATTATTGTGCCCTTAAATTATTATTGTTAGGTCGGCTAGGATTACATTGTGGCCCACTAGGATTACATTATGGCCCCATGGACTCCTATATATAGAAAGGAGGATTTGTAAATTGTATAATCCAGGAATTCTTCATTTATGTAATGTATTGGAGGTTTCCCCCTCGAAGTGGCTTATTTCTAAGGCATTGATATCTCTTTTCTTCTATTTTTGGAGTTGGTTACACAACATTTGGTATCAGAGCTTCGGGATTCTAGGGTTTCGCTGCTCCAAACAGGTCATCGTGGCCTTTTTGCTATAACGATTTTTCTATGAAGTTTCAGAAGCTGAAATTTTTAGGGTGCGAGGAAACAATCCTGAGGACGATTGTCTAAAAATTTTAGAGCTTGGTTCGCAATAGTTTTGGAGATATGATCTATGGAAGTTAGGTCTTTTTTCAGGCTGCTAAATAGTTCATCGTGGAATTTGCGCTATAAATTTTTTTTTACTAGGGTTCAGAAGTTGAAATTCATATGGTGTGAAGCTACAATCCTGATGAAATTCTTCAAAAACATTTAGAACTTGGTTCGCAATATTTTTGGAGATATGATCTGTGGAAGGTAGTGCTTTTTTAGGCTCCTGAATTTCATCTCAAAGAGGTGATCGTGGGAAAAGTTCAATAACTCTCTCTCTGGGAATTGGATTGGAGTGCCATAAACATTGGTGGCAATTACATGGACTTTATTTTCTTGGCTATCAATTTCAGATACAAAGGATGAAACCGTGACACGTGGCAAGTCCTACAAGTTCGCTCTACCGAACCAGCCCATAATTAGGTCTTTGTGGGAGATTGGACACAAATTTGTCTTGGAGAATCCAAATTAGGTCAGACCTGTGGCATTCAAAAGAGAATTCATAGGGCTACTTCAGTGCTGAATTTCAAATATTTAGGGGCTGCAATGATAGAGATAATCCAATTTCAATATCGAGCGCCTTAAAAGTAAGAAAAAGGTGTGTATATTTTTCTTTCCAAATTGCATAAGTCTTCTTTGAAGAATCAATTTGAATTGATTCCAAGGGCATAATGTAGAATATATAGCAATATTGGGTTCTAAAATATGCCCCGTAAAAATAATACAACACCCATTAAGCCTTTAGAAGGCTCTACTATGACTCATGAAGATGAAGAATTGCAACATGATCTATCAAAATTACAAGAGCAAGTGCAACAAATTTCACTCTCGCAAAGAGCAACAAAAAATGAATTGGAAGTGTGGAAGAAAGGCATGTAAGCTAAGACGGATGGCATGGAAGTGGGCATGGAAGCTAAGATGGATGATCTAAAAGCATACATGGAAGGCTTGATGACAAGCTTAAAACAAGAAATGATTCCTAATGGCAGAAATATAGTAGAAGAACCTCATAATGAGAACACAATAAATGTTAATCGTGATTTCATAAACTCTAATTTTGGTGGGAAGAACCACTATATTCCAAAAATGGATATGAGGAAGTTTTATGGAAAGGATCCTGTAACATGGATACTACAAATGGAGCAATATTTTGATCTCCATAACGTGCAAAACACACAAAAGGTACGTATTGCAACTTTACATTTAGAACAAAATAAATTTGTATGGTATCGATGGCTTTGCTCCCATAAAAAAATTGTCACTTGGTCAATTTTTACGAAGGAAATGATAGCACATTATGAGGATGCAAAGAGAAACACCTTCTTTAGCCAATTGATAAATCTCAAACAAAAGGGATTAGTGGGGCAACACATTGAGGACTTACAAAAATTGAATATAAGGGTAACTGATATTCTGGAGGAACACAGGATTGATCTCTTCATAGGCACTTTAAAGGATAACATTCAACATGAAGTTCGTGTTCTGGAACCTGATTCATTGGAGAAGGAATTCAGGTTGGCAAGAAAAGTTGAATGTAAAATTATGGCGACAAGGAAGCCTACCACTAAATTCTATAAAGAAGGAAGTGTGGCTATGCCTAGATTTCCACAACCTACAAGGTTGACACCACAACAATTGGAAGAAAAAAGAGCAAAAGGGCTTTGCTACAGTTGTGATAGAAAATACACTAAAGGTCATAAGTGTGCTGAGAAGAAATTATTTTACATAGATTGTGAAGAGGAAGAAGAAAATGAACAAGAAGAGGATATACACCAGGAACCAACCGTAGAAGAGGAAGAAATGAATCCGACCATATCGTGTAATGCACTGGCAGGAATTACCACTCCTCAAACTCTCAAGATAGAAGGACAAATCAAGAAGAAAAAGGTAATAGTGTTGATTGATTCAGGTAGCACCCATAATTTTATTCATTGTAAAGTAGCCAAGGAATTAAATTGTTTCCTATACCCAACACCAGAATGTCAAGTGATGGTTGCAAATGGAGGAACTATAAATTACTCTGGAAAATGCCATAATATCAAGCTAACCATGGGGGAATATGTATTGACTAGTCTAATGCTTTCCATTCCTATGGGAGGTGCTGATGTTGTACTAGGAGTACAATGGTTACAATCTTTGGGGACGGTAGCTTTTAATTTTCAAGAAATTTTCTTGAAATTTTTTTCAGAAGGAAAGGAAGTTGAATTACAAGGTATTTCAGGGAAGCCAGGAAAGATAATAAGCTCTAATGTCACGAAAAATCTTATAAATAAATAAAAACAAGGCATAATTGCACAATTATGCTCACTAGAAGCTCCATCATCAAAATCATCTATTTCAGTAGATTTCCAACAAGTCTTGGATAATCATTCAAAGGTGTTTGAAACTCCCAAAGGACTCCCACCTATTCGTGATCATGATCATGCTATTCATTTGATTCCAGGAAGTGTTCCTCCAAACATCAGGCCTTATAGATATCCTTACTTCCAAAAGAGCGAAATTGAACGTATGATTGCAGAAATGTTAGAGGCGGGTATAATTCAACCTAGTCAAAGTTCTTTCTCTGCTCCTGTAGTATTTGTACACAAGAAGGATGGATGATGGCAAATGTGTTCGGATTATAGGGAGCTCAATAAGCTCACCATTAAAGATAAATTTCCCATTCCTGTGATTGATGAATTATTGGATGAATTACATGGAGAAATTTATTTTACAAAGTTGGATCTTCGTTCAGGATATCATCAAATTAGAATGAAGACTGAAGATATTCCAAAAATGACATTTCGAACTCATGAGGGTCATTATGAATTTTTGGTCATGCCTTTTGGCCTTACCAATGCACCTTCTACATTTCAAGGGTTGATGAATTCCGTTTTCAAACCCTTCCTTAGAAAATTTGTGCTAGTATTTTTTGATGATATACTAATCTACAGCAGGTCTTGGAAGGATCATGTTGAACATGTTGACAGGGTGCTCAAACTATTGCGGGAGAAACAATTATATGCAAAAACATCCAAATGTTTCTTTGGAGTACAAGAGGTGGAATATCTAGGTCATATTATATCTCACGAGGGTGTTAAAGTAGACCCTAACAAAATTAAATCCATTAAGGAATGGAAAGTCCCCACGACCATAAAGCAGTTGCGAGGATTTCTTGGGTTAACAGGGTATTATCGCAATTTTGTTAAGAATTATGGGAGAATAGCAACACCTCTAACATCATTATTGAAGAAAGATGCATTTTCATGGACTCCTGAAGCAACTAAGGCCTTTGAAAATATTAAAGAGGCAATGTGCCTAGCATCAGTCTTAGCTACGCCAGACTTCACAAAAACTTTTATTGTGGAATGTGATGCCTCAGGAAATGGAATTGGTGCAGTTTTAATGCAGGAAGGAAGACCCATTTCTTTTGAAAGTCGTCCAATCAAAGGAAAGTATTTATAGAAACCTATTTATGAGAAGGAAATGTTAGCAATACTGCATGCACTAAAGAAATGGAAAACGTACCTAATGGGAAGACACTTCAAGGTAAAAACTGATCATGATAGTCTTAAACACTTTTTGGAACAAAGACTATCTTCAAAAGAGCAGCAAAAATAGGTCACAAAGATGTTGGGTTATGACTTTGAAATAATCTACAAAAAAGGAAAGCTTAATGTTGTTGCAGATGCACTCTCAAGAAAGAATGAAGACTCGGTGGAAGCATTGCTTTGTGCCATTTCTATTATCCAACCAGATTGGATAACCGAAGCAAGAGATGAATGGAAGAAGGAAAAAGATGTATGGAAACTCATTCAAAAGTTGCAGCAAGATCCTAGTACATTTGATACATTTAGTTGGAAAAATGATTCCTTATGGTACAAAGATCGCTTATATATTTGTAATAATTCCCAACTAAAACAAAATATTCTTCTAGAATTGCACACTTCTCCTTTAGGAGGACACTCAGAATTTTTAAAAGCTTACCACAGGGTGAAGAAATAATTTTTTTGGGATGGCCTTAAATCTGATATTCAAAAGTTTGTGGCGGAATGTTTGGTATGCCAGCAGAATAAAGTGGAGACAATTAAGACCCCGAGACTTCTACAACCTTTATCCATTCCAAGTCAACGTTGGGAGGAGATTTCAATGGATTTTATTACAGGTTTACCTAAGTCCGAAGGAAAGAATGTCATCATTGTGGTAGTTGATAGACTTACCAAGTATGCACACTTTTGTGCATTATCTCATTCATTTAAAGCAAGTACAGTTGCTACTACCTTTGTGGATAGAATTCAAAAGCTACATGGAAGACCAAGGGTTATTGTGAGTGACAGAGATCCCATTTTTACTAGAAATTTTTGGACGGAGTTATTTTCTTGTTTGGGTACTCAATTAGCTCATAGCACATCTTATCATCCTCAATATGATGGTCAAACTGAGATAGTAAATAAATGTTTGGAAGGATATCTTCATTGTTTTGTATCTGATAAACAAACACAATGGGTCAACTATTTACCTCTTGTTGAATGGTGGTATAACACTTCCTTCCATACTACAGCAAAAATGACCCCATTTATGGAACTTTATGGATATCATCCACCATCCATCACATCATCTTGAAGGGAAAATTCGAAGGTTCAAGAAGTGGAAGATCACATCGAGCATCAACAAGAAGTTCTCTAACTCTTAAAGGATAACCTGAATTTGGCACAAAATCGAATGAAACAACAGGCAGATCAACATCGCAGCGAGAGAAGTTTTGATGTAGGAGATTGGGTATTTTTATGGCTACAACCATACAAACAAATGTCCCTCAAGCAAGCTAAGAAGGATAATAAATTATTGCCAAAGTACTATGGTCCTTACAAGGTGTTGCAAAAGATTGGTACTATGGCATACAAATTGGAGCTTCCTGCTTCTTCGCGAGTGCATCCAGTTTTCCATGTTTCATGCTTAAAGAAGGTTATAGGTGAAAATGTTTCAGTTCAAACAATATTTCCAGAACTTGATGAGGAAGGAAAAATCATATTGGAACTTGAAGCGATCACGGAAACAAGAACTCGACAGCTACGGAATTGATTAATTTCAGAGCATCTCATCAAGTGGAAGAACTTAGCCACTGAGGATTCTACATGGGAGGATGAGAATTTTATACAAAAGCACCCATAGCTACTCAAGCGTTGAGGACAACACATTTTTGAAGGAGAGGGGCATGTTAGGTCCCTATATTACTAGTATAGTCCCTTATTGTTGTTAGTGTAACCTCCTTATTGTTATTATTGTACCCCTGTAACCCCCATATTGTTATTATTGTGCCCTTAAATTATTATTGTTAGGTCGGCTAGGATTACATTGTGGCCCACTAGGATTACATTATGGCCCCATGGACTCCTATATATAGAAAGGAGGATTTGTAAATTGTATAATCCAATAATTGTTCATTTATGTAATGTATTGGAGGTTGCCCCCTCGAACTGGCTTATTTCTAAGGCGTTGATATCTCTTTTCTTCTATTTTTGGAGTTGATTACACAACACTCTTTTTCATTTCACTATATTCATTTGCCATGTTCATTGTAGTTACATAATTGTTGCCTGTACAACTTTCTTTTAATCGAACATAAAAAAATAACTCTCGGCGTTATTATAGAACCTTTTTAGCAAAACAAATATATCTGTACTCACAATATTTATCATGAAATAAGACCTCAACCATCAAATATGTAACCTTTCGTTTCGTTTTGAAAATAAATTCTTTGACTCATTAAATATACATTCCGGATTTGTCATTCTCATAAATCAAATATCTTCTCTCCAATCAGATGTTTTATAACCTTCTTAATAAACCATGGGTTTTATATTAATGAACAACCAACTAACCTCTGAAATATTTGGGCCCCACAACATTATAAACTCTAAACTCTTCTGCTCTATTCGCCGATGCGATTAGTGAGGGTCCCACAGTATAAGCCTATGGTTGTATTAAGCCTGAGCTATAGAGTACTTCACATATATGTATATATATACACATATATACTTTGACCCTTTGTTCAAAAAACGCTACCCATATATATATACATAAACCTAAGTCAATCTTCAACCATGGCTTTAACCCTCGGCATATCATAATGTATTATCTTGCACCAGCTATATAATCCACACATAAATTTTTATAATAAGAAAATTATCACCGTGCTCAACATTGAATATCAAAACCATATAATAGATTAAAAATTCGGCAAATTATATTCATATCTGGCCCCACTGCAATTTTATCACCGCATTCACCTTTCAATGCTGAAATACATATATTAAGCTCTTGGGTTTTATATCAATACTGCAACTTTTAACTTCATATGAGTCCCATAGCAAACATAACTCACCTCTTCAATCGATGGTTGAGGAGTTGTTGCACCGACTATCATGATTCGACAGACACAACTAAATATCACATTTATTTATTGCATGGTGTTTAAACCTCAGATCATGTGTGATGAACTGAGCCCCACTTGCTATCCTCCCATTCACATCTGACAGCTGATATCTTATCGCATCAACCTTTTTGATCCAACGGACGTAAAAAAATATCACGTTAATTTATTGCACGAGGGTTCATTCCCCAACATCGCGTGAAATAAATGGTTTTCGTAAACCACTTAGGGACATGCGGCAGTCAAGAATCTATATCGCGTTATTTTCTTCAAAATAGCTTACCATATTTGAGACCACACGAAAACCACAATTTCTTTGTTCCCCAGTTTCATTGTTCACTCAAGATTCCACTTTCGTTCAGGGTTCTGCCTCCACTCCAAATCCTTTGCGCCTTCGTTATATACAAAGATATATATATATATACTCCATTCAAAGATTCTCCTTCTTATTTCTGCCTTAACATAAAAACCCGTGTTTCATTCTTACTTTAATACGACGCTACCATAAGATTTAACCCCAAACTCCATTAGGTTTTCATTGCTCGAAGCTCGGTTCCACCTCTTACCCTTAGGGTTCCATCTTAACCTTTCAATGGTTTATTATACACATTTTGTTGCACTCGTGGTGCTTCCGCCTGCTAAACCAATATTTCTATCAGAAAAAAACTCAATGCGCATTCCAAGTTTGTATTTCGAATTCTTCAAAGCCTTTACTGTATTTGTTATATGTGCAGTCTACTGCTCTGCCAAATGTAAACACTCGTCCTTTCATTCTCTATATGTATAGTCTTCTGCAGTAGTGTAAATCTGCTCCTCATGTTTCTTGTCTACACATCCTGTCACTGTACTCTACTTTGCCTCTTTCTCACTCTATATACCTCTTTCTTGTAAATCTGCTCATGTCACTATTTCTTGTCTACCCATATTTCTCACTAGGTATACCTCTTCAGTCTGTTCAGTTAGCTATCTTATTCTCTGTACACCTACACTCTTGTCCCCAATGATTTGATCTTCTGGACAGTTTTTCTGAATGTATCTTGAGGAAATTTTTGATCTCAGGTCTGTATCTTCTATTCGCTTGATTATTTCATCATTATCCTCATTCTCTTCTTCATGAACTTCTGGAGGATTGTTGCAATCTATACTTCTTATCTTGTCTGATAGTTCTTCATCAAATCTTACATCAATAATTTCTACAATTTTGTGAAGTATTTTGTTGTAGCACCTGTAACCTTTAATCTTGGATGCCAATCCTAAGAATATTCCTTCATCTGCTCTTGCATAAAAATTTCCCATATTTTCATCATTATTTTTTATAAAACACCTACTTCCAAAAATTCTAAAATTCTTGATTGATGCTGGTTTACCATGCCACAATTCATAAGGAGTCTTGCCACTGTTTGGTATTAAATGAGCTTTTTTTAGGATATGCACAACTGTGTGTACTGATTCTACCTAAAAGTTTTGAAGAATGTTACTTTCTTGCATCATGGCTCTGGAAATCTATTGTACATACCTGTTTTGCCTCTCTTCCACTCCATTTTGTTGAGGTTTTCCTGTAATTGTGAACTGTTTCTTTATCCCATGCTCATTGCACAGATCTGCAAAATCATAATCTGTAAATTCACCCCCTCTATCTGATCTGATGCACTTTAGCTTACATCCTATTTGATTTTCTGCCAAAGCCTTGAATATTTTGAATTTCTCAAGTTCTTTCGATTTGTGCTTGAGAAATGCAACCAATGTCATTCTAGAAAAATCATCTATTATTAGCATGAAATAGGATTCTCCACTTGGTGTTTTAGTTCTCGAAGGCCCACACAGATCCATGTGAACAAGTTGAAGAGGTCTTCTTGTATATAGCTTCTCTTTGGTTTTGAAGGATGTACGGGTTTGCTTACCTAGCCGACAAGATTTACATATTGTATTGAAGGTTTCTTTATGGCTGGCATATCTCTGACTGCATTATTTTTGCTTAGAATTATGATATGATCAAAGTTTAGGTGTACCAATCTCCTATGCCATAACCAAGACTCCTCAAATTTGCTAAGATAACATGCTTCATTTTCTTCTTTTACTACATAGACATTGCTTTCTGTTCGACCTCCTTTGATCAGATTTTTTCCAGTGGTGCTTGATCTTACTTTACAGTCTTGAGCTCTAAAAAGAACTTCATAGCCTTTATCACAAATTTGACTAACACTCAACATATTTGCTTTCATCCCATCCAAAAATAGTACTTCCTCGGCTTTTCCTCTACCATTTTCTAGACTGATTGAGCCTCTTCCTTTGATCTTTCCTTCTTTATCATTGCCAAAAGTAACATTTCCAGATTTCTTTTCGTGAAAGGTTATAAACTTGCTTCTATCTCCTGACATATGCTTTGAGCAACCGTTGTCCAAATACCATTGGCTCTTTAGATCTTGAGCTATTAGGGCCAAGTAACATTTATTCACTTTCTTTTTCCACTGCAAACATCTTCTTGTTTGGTACCTTTTCTGAGACGATGAACCATATTCTCTTAGAGGAAATTTGGAAGAAATATGTCCACTTTTATTGCATACACAGAATTTGGATATATCTTTAGTAGAATTAAAATTAGGAATAAACTCTCCATGATTCATAAACCTTCTTGAGGTTTTGAACATCAATCTTCATCCATATTTCCTAAATTCTATGATTTTATGGCCAAATTCATTACAATAAAAACAGTATCCATAAAAAAAAATTTCATACCTGATAAAAGGTTGTCTTCTCCATTTTCCTGCTTGAGTAAAATTTTTTACTATTTGCATCCTTTGCTGGTTTGTATTTATTCTTCTTGCATGACAATATGCAGCAATGTGTCCTAATTTGTGGCAGGCATAACAAGTAGCATTTTTCATAGGAGGAAAAAATCTCCTTTGCTGACTTCCAAATTTGACATATTCAGAAGTATACAATTTTTTTCAGTTGACAATTTATTTACTTCATCCTTTGTCATTTGAGCTTCCTCCTAGTTTTTATCCACTTTATTACATGATTCTTCTTCCTTTGAAATCTTCTAAGCTGCTTGGATATTCTCATCTGCTTTTACAAAAATAATATTTTTGTTTTCTTTTTCTTTGCCTTTGCTTGATTCTCCTTCATAGCCTATCATAGTTTTTATCAAAGGATATCTTTCAGCATCTAGAATCTCATTTAACTTACCATTGCTTGTTATTTGAGAAGTATCCATTTTCCTCTGGGCATTTTCTAATTTCTTCCTTAAGAAAACTACTTCTTCTTCCAAATTCTCTTGTTCCTGAGTTTTATCCTTGATCTGATTAAGTAGAATATCCTCTATATTCTTGGATTCTTCAAGCTCTACTTTCAACTAAATGAGGGCTTCTGAATTTTTTTCCTCTCTTACATATTTGAGAAGAATGTATTTCTATTTTCTGCACTTCAGTTTTAGTCTACCAATTTCCTCCAAGGCACTTCTTAGCTCCCCCTCAAGGTCCACTTCACCTTCTTCCTCATCTTATAAAATAAATTCTTCCAACTCTTCTATAGCCATCAAAACAAAATCTAATGTTCCTTCTTCACTTGAGCATTCAGCTAAGTATTCTGATGCACTACTATCTTGTTGAGCATAGAAAGATTTTCTATTGAATTTCTTCCCTTTATGCCAGTTCTTAGATATGGTCTTCTCTGATTCCTGAGCCTGATTATTTGTTTTCTTATAAGGACAATTAGAAGCATAGTTTCCAACTCTTCCAAAATTGAAACATTTAAATGGAAGTTTACCTTTATACTTACCTAAGCCTTTATCCAACTTTCTAATAAATTTAGCCTCTTCTTCATCAGAACAAGAGCATATATATTCTTTTTCTTCTTTCTTTTTCTCTACCTTAAAAGCTGTCTCCCTTAAATTTGATTTCCTCTCTGGCACTCTCATCTCATAAGCTGTTAGTTTTCCAAGAATCTGGTTTATGGTAAAGGTTTCCCAATCTGTTGTTTCTTCTATGGCAAAGACCTTGGGATTAAATCTAGATGGCAAAGATCTTAGGATATTTTGAACAATCACACATTCTTGCATGGTTTCACATAGTGCTTTCATATTATTGAAAATTTCTGCAACCCTTAAAAAGAAACTAACAATATCTTCATCATCATTCATCTTTAAATTTTCAAACTGGGCTCTATAGACTTGAAGTTTAGCTGTCCTGACCTTTTTGTCTCCCTCATGAATATTTTCTAGAGTTTCCCACATTTCTTTGGTAGTCTCACTGTGAATTACTTTGATGAATTTTGCCTCACATAGTCCATTCAATATTGCATTCATTGCATTTGCATTAGCCACAAAATCTTGTTTTGCTTCTTTCTCTGAGACATTTTCCTTAGAGTATATCCAGATTCCACAGTAGCCCAAACTTATATTCCTAAATACATTATGTATGTTCTCATTCTGATTTTCTAGAAGGCATAATTTGCACCAGTGAAAAAAGGGGCTTTGTTTGTTGAGGATCCTTCTTGACTAGCCATCCCAAAACCTAGGATCTCCTTTCAGTCGTTAAACTGCTACAAAAAAAGGAACCGTCTCCAATACCAATTGTTAAAACCTTAGTTAAACTAAGAGGGGGGGGGAGGGGGGGGGGGGTTAATCATTTTAACACCTTCAAGAATATTTTAAAACTTTTCAATTAAAATTATTTACAATTTATCTTTCATGATCAATCTCATATGGAAACAAACTTATATGTGCAGAAAAGTTAAGATAATGTAACAACAGAATTATGACAAGAGAAGTAAGTATTAAGCAGACTGAATAACCATATCAACACATAGACATCACACATAGAGACAAAATATATACGTGGAAACCCATAAAGGGAGAAAACCCCATCTTATTATTGTTGTGATGTAAAGGCAACCTCCAACTCCCTCTCATCATTAATTTTCTGTAAGCACCAACCTACAGGAGGCTCCAACCTCAAATTCTGCAAGCTACAACTTGCAAGGAAGCTTCAACTCCCTCTTTTTCATAAAAGAAACATTTGTTGATTTGCCTTGGATATCAGCTCTGTTCTATACCTCTAGTTTTTTTACTGAACTCCAATCTTCATATTTTCTTGATTATTTCATTTTTTTTTTCAATTTTGCATTCTCTTCTCTTTTATCAATTTACTCAGAGAAATGCATCCATTTCAAATTTTCAGTGGGATTTCATCTTTCTCCAGAGACTTGCCAATTACATCACAAACAATGTAGACAATTAAAAAAACTTTCATTCAATTACAGTATAAATTTCGATTCATTTCAACAACTCTTCTCTCTGTCTGTTTTCCTCTATATTTTCAACAACCACCACACCTCTCTTTTTCATCTCACTATATTAATTTTCTCTGTTCATTGCAGTTTCATAACTACTGCCTGTACAATTGTATTTTAATCGAGCATAAAAAAATAACTCTCGGCGTTATTATAGAACCTTTTTAGAAAAACAAATATATCTGTACTCACAATCTTTATCATGAAATAAGACCTCAACCACCAAAGATGTAACCTTTGGTTTCGTATTGAAAAGAAATGATTTGACTCATTAAATATACATTCAGGATTTGTCATTCTCATAAATCAAATATTTGCTTTCCAATCAAATGTTTTATAACCTTCTTAATAAACCATGGGTTTTATATTAATGAACAACCAACTAACCTCTGAAAGATTTGGGCCCCATAACATTCTAAACTCTAAACTCTTCTACTCTATTCGTCGATGCGATTAGTGAGGATCCCACAGTATAATTCTTTGGTTGTATTAGGCCTGAGCTATAGATTACTTCACATATATGTATATATATACACATATATACTTTTACCCTTTGTTAAAAAAACACTACCCATATATATATACATAAACCTAAGTCAAGCTTCAACCATGGCTTTAACCCTCGGCATATCATAATGTATTAACTTGCACCAGCTATATAATCCGCACATAAATCTTTATAGTAAGCAAATTATCACCACGTTCACCATTGAATATCAAAACCATATAATAGATTAAAAATTTGACAAATTATATTCATATCTAGATCCACTGCACTTTTATCACTGCATTCACCTTTTAATGGTGAAATACATATATATATTTTTTTCTCGGTGAAACTAATTCTATTTATGAAACAATATAGTACAAAACTGCGCCAGTCTCGGTTATGTAAGCCAGTGAACTGGGCTTGATGTTCATGTTTTTACAGAGACAATTGAACTGCCCTGAGTGGGAAACTAGTTCTTGAGAGATAAAAATTACCGCCCTTAACTGGGAAACCAGTATATAATGCAAGCATAAAAAATTAGACAAAGACTGAAAGCTAGTGAAGCCTACAACTGGGTCAGCTGTTAATAGAAACAAAAAAAAAAATTTCCAACTGAGAAGTGAACCTGGACCATGATGGGCTGAAGAAGAGCAAAAATTACTGTTCCGAAGTTGAGGATTCCGGTTCTTCCACAATTCTGCAACTGAATTCATCTGCGTCCTCCTTCTTCGCATTGCTAGGGGCACTGTCTTTGCCAAGGGAGCCCTCCTGCATTAAATCGATATCACAGTTCGAGAGCCCAATATCAAGAGGAATAGTAGTAATAGGCATATCAGTTTGAGGATGAGTCTGGTGAGGATGAAGGGTAGTGGCAGAGCCGGGGGTAGGAGCTTGACTAGGAGGAGCAGAGCTTTCACAGACAGAGATGGTAATAAACGTCGTGAAGACCAGCTTGTCAAATGTGAAGTTGAAGCGAAATTTCGCATGCTGAGAGGATTGGCGATGAGTCGGGCTGGAAAGAGCATGGAGAACAGGGGACGAGGATGGAGGAGGAAAAGGTGGAGGGCAATGCGCAGGAAGAATAGATTGAGAGCCTTCGATATGTAGAGGGCGATCTCTTTGCCCTCTAGAGCCCGAACGAAGAATCCAATATTCGTCCTCCACAGAAGAGCTAGAGGTTGGACTGGGGGAAGGGTGACGACAGGAAGGGCGACCTCTGTTAGTTCCTCTCCGACATCTCAGCCGATGCCTAAGACGAGGCATTTTCCTAAGGAAATGCATGTGATGCTTGAGGCAAGGAGCGCTGGCAGACCGCTGCAAATCAGTAGACTGATTAATCTGACGAGAGGAAAAATTACAATGGTCGCTCTGAGTGAAATGGTACCTAGGAAAAGTTTCAAGGCATCCTAATATATTGCAGCGTCGACCAGTATGGGTGCATGCACATGGCATAGCATAGTTGACTGGGAAGGCGCCTTGAATAGGTGATGGAGGGCAGCAAGGAACACAGGAACCGATCAAATTTTCTGGAATGAAAGCCATATCAACATAAACCATGAGATCAAAGTAATGAACCAGGGTGGCGGGCCGAGTTAATGCGTTGCAGGCAGGCAAAATAACTGCTTGAATAATGGCAGTGCAGAGGGCCATATTGCCGCTGCGTGCGAGCTCCCTCGAGACTCGCTGGGGGGCTAGAGTCCCATCAAATCAAGCTGTAAACCGCATCTGGTGTTGTTTGATCATTGTGCACCAAAGTAGTGCAGTTCTGCAGGAAATCTCTTTCATGGATGATATGGAGGGGACCATGAACAAGCTTGTTATCATTTTCTGCTCCTAAATTTGCAAGGAGATCAGCGACCTTGTTGCCTTCTCTTTTGACATGGGAGAAGGAGACCGCTTGATTATTTCTCAACCAGTTGCTAACTTGGTCGATTCTGGTAGCCAGACGCCAGCTAAAAGTAGCCTTAGCTGTGCTGGTGCCTTGGAGAATTTGCTTAGCTAGGTTGATGAGAATCTGAGAGTCCCCTTCAATGATGGTGGGAGTTTACTTATAGAGCTGAATTAGTCACAGACCTTATAGAATCCCTTCCAATTCCGCTGAGTTATTGGTGTCCCATCCAATGGATCCATAGTAGATAACAAGAGTGTCCCCATTGGAATCCCTGAAGATGCCTCCAAACCCAGCTTGTCCTGGATTGCCTCTTGAGGCCCCATCAAAGTTTAGCTTGACAAAGCCAGGGGGTGGAGGAGCCCAGTCCATAGGAGAATTGGGATTGTGACGGTTTCCAGGGTTAGGGGCCGGTGTTAATTTAAGTTTCTAGTTCTGCCATATTTTTACCTCTTTAGGCTACTTGGGAAAGTCCTCTTCCTGCCAATATTGAAGAGCCGAAATTTCCTGAAGATTGCTAATGAGGTTCCCCCATATGATATCCAGAGAGGTAGATTGATTCTTGAAAATTATCTTATTTCTTTCCTTCCAGATGGACCACAAGGGGAATCCGGGGATAAGTTTCCAAAGAGTGTTGAGGAGGCTACTATTGTAAGGATGTTTGGGCCAGTTGCGAATAATATCTGTTATGTCCTCGACTAGTTTTCTTTTTTGGCATTTGAAATAGATTTTCTCCTAGAGAGTGTTGGCCAACTTGCAGGAGATCATGAGGTGTTGGATCGATTCGCTGCATTTATTGCAGTTGGAGCATTGAGAGGGACCAATGAAGCCCATTTTGATCAGGTTGTCCCAAGTCAGAATTCTTTTGTGGTTGAGGAGCCAGAGAAAAGTGGAAACCTTTGGCCAAGTGCCGGGCGCCCAAACCAGTTGCCAGATCGGGTCACGAGGCAGAGGTAAAGGGTGTAATAGGGAGTATGCCTCCTTTGTAGTGAACATACCTCTCATGGTGTATCCCCATCTGAGTATGCCAGGATCCTCAGAGTGTTTGATCTTCCTGTGCTGGAGTTCCTCTTTGAGGTCATTCCAAGTGGATTCCTAAGCATGAGGAATTATGTAGGAAGGATGCTTCCATTGCCTGAACTCCTCGTGGTTGGAATTAAGCCAATGATGATTGACTTTGTCCTCCTCCATACCTGGGCTGTTGGAATTATTGATGTGGGTGAAAGTATCGATCAAATTTGGATTTTGCTGCCAAGATTCAACCCAAAATCTCGCTGTGCTACCATTCCGAATTTCCCAAAAGTTGTGTTGTTGGATGAGTCCACAATGAAGTTTAGAAGCATTCCAAATTATTGAGCCTGAGTTTTCTGGAGATAGCCTTATCAGGTCTTCCGGAGATCTGTTATTAGCATATTTAGCAGTCCATAATTTGGCCCATGGTGTATGCGGATTCGAGATCCATTTCCACCATATGCGACCTCCCATGATCTCGTTGCTGTGAGAAGGATTCCTGAGCCCAAGTCCTCCTGCGTCTTTCGGAGAGAAAAATATGTTCCAGTTGACCAAAGCCCATTTTCGATTTTGTCCAGCAGAACCCCAGAGGAATTTACATTGCAATGCCTTGATTTGTTTGAGAACCCACTTTGGAGCGGCTAACACGGAGAAGAGATAAAGGGGCATAGACTGTAGAACAACTTTGATGAGGGTGAGTCTGCTGGCCATGTTGAGAACCTGAAAATTCCAAGAAGAAAGGAGGGCTTCCAATTTTTCCAAGAGAGTGTTCCAAGAGGAGTGTTTGAGGGCAGAGTTGATGAGCGGTGCTCCAAGATATTTAGCGGGGAGGGAAGCGCTGGAAAAACCCAGAATGCGAGTGATGCTAGCTTGGGTTTGGCGAGGGGTGTTAAAGAAGAAGACTTGGGATTTGGATTCATTTATGGACATGCCAGAGGCTTTGGAAAAAAGGGAAAGGATAGCTTTTAAGGAGCGCGCTTCTTGGATAGAGGGGTGCCCAAAGAGCATGTTATCGTCCACAAATTTTTGGTGCGTGATTGTAGGGGATCCATGGAGGGAGATTCCACACAGATTATGGGTGACTTTAGCATGATGAATCAATCGTCCAAGTCCTTCATCCATGAGCACAAAAATAAAGGGGGATAGGGGATCTCCTTGCCTAATACCTCTAGAAGGGGTGAAAGGCGTTGAGGGGAATCCATTGATGAGGATTGAAAATAAGATGGAGGTGATGAGACTTAAGATCCATTTGATCCATAACTGATCAAAGCCAAAAGCAGTTAGGACTTGTTGGATATAGCGCCAATTTAATTTATCAAAGGCTTTAGAGAGATCAATCTTTAGGAGCATACCTACCTTCTTACTGGCTTTCAAGGAGTGGATGACTTTGTGAGTCAGAATGATGCCATCCAGGATTTTTCACCCCTCTACATATCCGGTTTGCTCTGGCGAGATAAGAGTCGGGAGGAGAGGCTTGAGACAGTTGCCTATGAATTTAGAGATGATCTTATAAATAAAATTGCAGAGGGCAATGGGTCGGTACTTCTCGGGGGTACAGGGATGCTCTTCTTTTGGGACAAGGGCGATGAAAGTAGCATTAAGAGAGGGAAGACGCCAATGAGTTACTCTAGATTCTTCTACTAGTTGACAGACCTCTGTTTTGATGAGATCCCAGAAGTGGTGGAAGAAATTAGCGGTGAAGCCATTAGGACCCGGTGCCTTATCATCCTTAGATTGAGTCACTGCAAGTTCAACCTCCTGAAGGGAGACCGGGTGCATCAGCATTTGATTATGCTCAGCCGTCACTAGTTTTGGAATCAACTGTGTGATCTTGTCAATGGCTGGCTGCCTATCTATAAGAGGTTCCTACTGTATGTCTTTGAAGTGACCCAGGAGCACCTTCTCAATTTCCTCCTGTCGCTCAACCTGCTCACCTTGCTGATTGATGATGTGATTAATGCCATTTTGCATTCTTCTTTGGATCGTGGACCTGTGGAAGAACTTTGTGTTTCTTTCACCTTCCTTTAGCCCTCGTCTTCTTGACTTCTGTCTCCATAGAATTTCCTCTTGTTTATGTCTTTCATCTAGCTTCTTTTGAAGAACCTGTTCTTTGAGAGCAAGGAATTCTGTTTGACCTTCTACAATGATTTTTTGTTGCACCTCTATCATTTGCTACTCCAAAGCTTTTTCCTCCTGAAAGATATTTCCATAAACCGAGTGATTCTAGTTTTTTATGTGGTACAGAAGGAACTTGAGTTTCTGCTGAAACTGGTACATTTTTTAACCTTTTGTCGGATTGAATTGCTTCCAAGTGGCATGGATCATTGCCTTGAAGGATGGGTGGGTAAGCCAGAAGGCCTCAAACTTGAACGTTATTTTTAAGTGGGTTCCGATGCTTTGCCACTGAAGCACGATAGGCCAGTGATCTGAGCCCGCTATAGGAAGTATGGAAGCTGAGAGGTCTCCTCCTACATGAATTGCATTGTCCGAGAGGAGAAATCGATCCAATTTAGAAGCGATCTGCCACCCTCTTGTTTGCTTTTTGCTCCAAGTGTAGATTCCATTTGAGAAATGAATATCAATGAGCCAGCTATTATTGATAAAATCCTTAAAATGTGAGGACTCTAGTTATAATCTTGATCTGCCTCCTGTTTTTTCTTCCAAATTGGTAACCATGTTGAAATCCCCTCCAAGGATCCAAAGGGGGTGCGTTTTGTTGGAATTTAGCATCTGTATGGTATCCAGAAGAGAAAATTTGCTTGCCTGATCCTGAGGGAAATATACATTTAATAAATTCCCATATATATTGGTGCCGATTGTATGAAAAATGGCCTTGATGAGATTATGCGCCACATGAAAATCTGATAGCATTATTGCTTGTGTGTCCCAAGCAATAGCCAGCCCTCCGGAGAATCCTGAGGCATCCACTGCAACTGAATGACTACTAGGCCAGGCCTTGGATAAGATTGCCCCTAGAGTTTCACTACTGCATTTGGTTTCTTGAAGAAAGAGAATTTGAGGTCTTTCTTTCTGAAGCATGTTTTTAATCATTCTGTGTTTCCCAGGGCTGTTGAGCCCTCTAACATTCCATGAGACGAGCTTCATGGTGTGCTATTTGCAAGTGGTTTATAGAACCTGGTTAACTTGGTGTAACGACCCAACTCCACTAGCATTTCCCCTAATGCGATGGTTCGCTGCCAATCTGGATTTCAACCTCTTTTCTTGGACTCCTTTATAACTTTTAAGTTGTCCCAGTGGCTTCCTGGTTGAATACCAAGCTTATTTTGCTGATGAAATTTGGTTAGGACTATTTCAAGGGATTCTATTTGCCGAGGGTTGATTTTATCAAATTCCCTTCTTCTACATGCATCCTCAAGTCCTAGAAGATCAAGTTCCCCTAGGTCAAGAATTTCGACGTCCTCTTCCATGAGGCTTATTTGGCTGCCTTCTGGTATCTCTTTGTGGATTGGGTTAGAGCTAGAGCTAGGGTTATCGAGCTCCATGATGATGGGGGTTCTAGATGAGAGCTTTGAAGTTTCAGGGGTGAGGGTGACAGAAGGCTGCTGAGTCTGCAACGTATTTTGAGACGGCAAGGGGTTAGAAGGTTTAGAAGAGCTAGAAGGGACAAAGGGTTTGAGAGAGGTGTTAAGGGGACCATGATTGCCTTCAGAAGATGGGTTAGAGTTGGAGAGAACGACAAAGCTATTACTGGTATACGGGCCATTAGCAGAGGGGCTGGATTTTTTCCTTGCGGAGGGGGGTTTTTTGTTGTGCTTTCTTCTTGAAGGAACTTTGGTAAAGCCATCCGGTTCCGCCTTGTCTGCTACTTCTTTCCCAGGGGGATGTATATTGAGTGGGTAGTCTTTGAATAGATGTCCATGGGCATGGCATCTGTGGCATCTAAACGGCACATGTTCATAATCCAAGGGTTGGATCCATTCAAAATCATCATGAAATAAACTTACCGCATCTGGTAGAGCTTTGTCCAGTTGCATGTAGATGCAGATTCTTGCATATGAGGTGTATCTACAAAGTTTGGTTTCTTCTGCTACCTTGATAAACTCCCCAAGACCTTTGCAAATCTCCTGGAGTGAATCTTCATCCCAGTATTTGAGTGGCAGTGAGTATAGATGGATCTAGAAAGGAGCCCAATTGAAGTTTTCCTTTTCTGGGTTGAATATTTCGACCCAGTTTCTGAGATATAGCCCAGCTGAACTGAAAAAATAGGGCCCTCCATGCATGACGGCGTTTCTGTCCTCAAGACAGTTGAAGATGACTGTAAAGAAGCCTTTTGGGCTGAGCTGGAGGGTTACATGACCTTTGGGCTTCCATTTGGAAGCAATCCACCCTTGCAGTGCCTTTTCAGTAGGCCATAAACCGATAAATTTCCCGATCAAAGCATGGTCCTTCATATACTGGATTCTGGCATTTATACGATGGATTGGTAGATCAATTTTGGGTCTTTCAGATGCAATGGGTTTGCATGTGGAAGAGGTGGTGACAGTTGCATCCGCTTGTTTCTCAGAGGACGGCTCCAGCGTAGCCTCATTTTCCTACTTTTTGTCGTTAAAACAGTGAACTTGGTCAGAGTTTGTTTGATTGCCATCTTTGTCTGCAGGGGGAGGCCTGTCACCCCCCTGGTTCTGTTTCCATGAGAGAACACGAACTCCTTGCGCGAGCTTGAAAGGCGCTGTCAAATTTGAATGGTGCTGTAGAGCAGTTAGGGTTTCAGCGTGGTAGGGACAGAGCGAACCCTAGCTTTCATCTTCCCCATGGCTATTTAGATATTATCCTTCAAGTCGATGAAATACATATATTAAGCTCTTGGGTTTTATATCAATGCCGCAACTATTAACTTCGTATGAGTCCCATAGCAAACATAACTCGTCTCTTCAAACGATGGTTGAGGAGTCGTTGCACCGACTGTCGTCATCCGATGGACACAACTAAATATCGCATTTATTTATTTCATGGTTTTTAAACCTCAAATCCTGTGTGATGAACTTGGCCCCACTTGTTATCCTCCCATTCACATCTGATGGGTGATATCTTATCGCATCAACCTTTTTGATCCAAGGGACATAAAAAAATATCGCATTAATTTATTGCACGAGGGTTAATTCCCCAACATCACATGAAATAAATGGTTTTCATAAACCACTTATGGACACGCGGCAATCAAGAAGCTATATCGTGTTATTTTCTTCAAAACTGCTTACCATATTT
This sequence comes from Pinus albicaulis, assembly GCA_034641835.2. Classification (NCBI taxonomy): domain Eukaryota; kingdom Viridiplantae; phylum Streptophyta; class Pinopsida; order Pinales; family Pinaceae; genus Pinus; species Pinus albicaulis. Next base: position 1,747,654,203 of record CM076580.1, read on the forward strand.
GAGACCACGCGAAAAACACAGTTTCTTTGTTCCCCGGTTTCACTATTCACTCAAGGTTCCACTTTCGTTCAGGGTTCTTCCTCTGCTCCAAATCCTTCATGCCTTCATTATATATAAAGATATATATATACTCCATTCAAATATTCTCCTTCTTATTTCTGCCTTAACATAAAAACCCGTGTTTCATTCTTACTTTAATACGATTCTACCATAAGATTTAACCCCAAACTCCATTAGGTTTTCACTGCTCAAAGCTCAGTTCCACCTCTTACCCTCAAGGTTTCATCTTGAATTTTCAATGGTCTATTATACACATTCTGTTGCACTCCTGGTGCTTCTGCATGCTAAACCAACAGTTCTATCAGAAAAAAACTCAATGTGCATTCCAGGTTTGTATTTCGAATTCTTCAAAGCCTTTACTGTATTTCCTATATGTGCAGTCTGTTGCTCTGCCAAATGTAAACACCCATCCTTTCATGCTCTATATGTATAGTCTTCTGCAACAGTGTAAATATGCTCCTCATGTTTCTTGTCTACACATCATGTCACTCTACTCTGCTTTGCCTCTTTCTCACTCTGTTCTCCTCATGCTCTTGCATATCCTGTCACTATATTCTGCTCTGCCTCTGCTGCTGTCCTGCTGCTATCCTTTGCCATCAATGACAACACTTCTAACAGTCTCCCCCTCTGTTGTTTTCCTTTGCCATCAATGAAAATACTTCTAACATTTGGTAGATTTAACCAACCCATGTAGAGGTTCTGCTAGCTCATCAATAAACATATATACCCTTCTTGCTGCAGATAAATTCAGAACCATAACAGAAAGTTTTAGAAATTCATAAATATATGTTTCTCGATAACCTGATTGTTTGAGATTTTCTAGCCCCATGAAAGGTTCCTCTATATCTCTTTGATCAAACCTCTCAACCAACCTCCTTGTGAACTCTGAATATGCAGTCACATTGGCATGACCCAATGTATAAATACCATGAAACTACCAATCATGTGCTTCACCCTCAAGGTGCAGCACTGCTATTTTAATGGCCTCCATCACTGGTACTTGGCTCAGCTAGAAGAATATTTCTATCTTCTCTACCGATTATTTTGTAGTGCATTTAGATGACCCATCAAAGTTGGATAAGAAAAATCTTCCCATAGTCTAGTGTAGATCATGATTCTGAATGAATCCTCCACCTCTATTGTGATGCTGGGGTCTCCTATTGTCGTCGATCCGATAGAATTATTGAAAGCTCAAATGGTGTTTGAATCTCTGTGATTGAGAATCATACTCAAGAAAATATCTTCAAGAGTTTCCTTTTCTTGAAACCCTCCATTTCCCACTACTAAAAATGTAGGCATTGTGGAGCGTTGGGAAACCTTCTGCATCACTGGTTGATCACTCTAGTGATGAGAAATGTCACAGAATTCACCATGTAGAAACCCTTTAGGGGATTCTTTGCGTCTATCCATACTCATCTCCTTTATTTCTCTTGCAATGTCTTTCATAGTTTGAATAAGAAGCTTAGGAAACTCCTTCTCCTCATCTTCTCCTGATAAAGGGGTTTCACCCTTCTCTTCTTTATCATTTGTATAATCATACTTCCGGTTTATTATGAGATACCTCTTCTCTCTATATGTGAGACTATCTCCTTATTTTGATGAAATATTTGCTTTAGATGCACAGGCTAAGCCAATATTATGCTTTGATACCACTGTAATATCCCCAAATTGGTAAAGCAGAAATATAGTGCATAAACATCGAAATAGCAGTGTATAATATCACATAAAAATATGACACCAATATGCAACCTTTCCATTAATCATAAAAACAGAAAATAGTACAAAATAATGGGGCAGAAACCATAAAACATTAACTAACAAGCCTCCAATGTGTAAATCCATCAAGAATGAGGTGGTGCTACTATATCTAAATGCCGAAAGATTTCTACAACACAATAATAGGAGCACTTCTACAAAATATGAATACACAAAAGATAAAATGGATGATATATTCTTCAAAAGATAATATACATGAAGATCAATGCTCTATACAACCTCCAAAAAGAACCCAAGATGGTTTTCAGAAATACACCAATATACAAGAGATGAATCAAATCCCTAGGGCTGAATATTCACTGCAACAATAACTGGAATGATGTGGCTGATCTAATTTAGCAAGAAATATATCCTCCCCCAGTAGAATCTCAGCATGAAAGGTTGATCCCTTCACTAGAAAACCTCCTCCCAAAATGGTGTACTGAAACCACCCCTGCAACTACTCCCTCAAATAATGCAGTCCAAGACTCAAACTGTGTTGTAGGGGAAAATTGTAGTGTGGAGTGATGCCAAATGCTGCAATAAGGCTCAAGTGCCTTCCTCATTAGCCTACCAATGGAAGGAAACCTTCCTCCACTAAAAAAATAAACTTAGAAACCACCCAAACATATTCTCCACTGTTGGAATCTGCAACACAACAAAACCCTCTACAGAAACTATAGATGAAATATGGAGCTTGGCCTGATGCCAAAAATTTGAAATGTAATGCAATCAATTCTCCTGAGTAGGCACTCGAAGTCCCCTGAGGATGAATGTGGGATTCCTGCTCGGGAACACCCTCTGCTAAATAACACTACAATCTTAGCTAAACATCAGAAGAGAGAAAACAAGTCTTAATATACCATATCAAAATAATAATCAACAACATATCCTCTATCACTTCCATCCCCTTCCTTATATAAGTGATGAGCTTCCTCACCCTTGGCCCCACTCATTAAAGCCACTACTTCCATGCATGGAGTCTCCCTCCAAAACTGCGCTATTCTCCAATGAATGCCACTCCTCCATGAAATCGTTGTTGATTTGGTCAAAGTTGACCCAGCCTACATGCTCGAGCCCTTTTTCACACATAAGGGTGCTTTATCAAGCCACTAAAGGGATCTCCATTCACATTAGCAGTGATGTTATTCCTACAAAGGAGATTTATGGGTCTCTATACCCTCTTATCCGTCAAATTAAGAAGAAAAAACAAAAATTAATATTCCAACTAGCTCATGGCTAATTTGGAATACTACATTCACTCATTTCTGGTTCAAGGAATTAGCTCTCGAATTTTCCATTTCTCATTGAGGTATTAGTCATACATGTCATATAAGTTTATTACATATTTGCATGGGTCACCTTTTGGCATCATTTGAGCTCCTCTCCCACTGTCTTACATGTAGGGTTTCATGGTACTTTATACTTTTCACAAATCCCTTGTGGAGGCTTACATCCAGGTTCAAAGAATGATTGTTTACCATTCTGCAACATTCGAGGTTCTGATTAATCTCATATTTTTCATGCAATGTCTCCTCCAATTTTCTTTACACTCCTTAGGGATTTTAAATGTTTGTACCTGTGAATTATTGTAACTGTTTCCATCCGTTTTCTAGAGGCCCTAAATAATTAAGGACTTTTTAAAATGTAAGGTTCTTATCACTAGTAGAAAATGATGAAATTAGTGACTAGGTGACTAAATTTTTTATTCGTGGCAATTATTTCAAGTGAATTAGTACTATATTTGATCAATTTTAATCAAAAAAACAAAAAATGACTAACCTAAATGACTGATTTAGTCTAGGGATACAATATACAACTAGATAATAAGTGACTAAACTAAACGGGATTAACTTAAATCACCAATTTTGGGAAACCAACTCCAAAAATAGAAGAAAAGAGATGTCAACGCCTTAGAAATAAGCCACTTCGAGTGGGAAACCTCCAATACATTACATGAATGAACAATTCTTGGATGATTCAAATTACAAAACCTCGTTTCTATATATAGGAGTCCATGGGGCCACAATGTAATCCTAGTGGTGCCATAATGTAATCCTAGGCGACCTAACAATAATAATTTAAGGGCACAATAATAACAATATGGGGGTTACAAGGGTACAACAATAACAATAAGGGGGTTACACTAATAACAATAAGGGACTATACTAGTAATATAGGGACCTAACATGCCCCTCTCCTTCAAGAAAGTGTTGTCCTCAATGCTTGAGTATCTCTAGGTTCTTTTGTATAAAATTCTCATCCTCCCGTGTAGAATCTTTAGTGGGTAAGTTCTTCCACTTGATGAGAGACTCTGAAATTCATTGATTCCGTAGCTATTGAGTTCTTGTTTCTATGACCTCTTCAGGTTCCAATATGATTTTTCCTTCCTCATCAAGTTCTGGCAATATTTTTAGAACTGGAAGATTTTCACCTATAACCCTCTTTAAGCATTAAACATGGAAAACAAGATGCACTCGTGAAGAATCAAGAAGCTCCAATTTGTATGACATAGTACCAATATTTTGCAACACCTTGTAAGGACCATAGTACTTTGGCGATAATTTATTATCCTTCTTAGCTTGCTTGAGGGACATTTGTTTGTATGGTTGTAGCTGTAAAAATACCCAGACTGCGACATCAAAACTTCTCTCACTGTGATGCTGATCTACCTGTTTTTTCATTCGATTTTGTGCCAAATTCAGGTAATACTTTAAGAGTTGGAGAAATTCTTGTTGATGCTCGATGTGATCTTCCACTGCTTGAACCTTTTAATTTTCTCTTAAAGACGATGTGATGGATGGTGGATGATATCCATAAAGTGCCATAAATGGGGTCATTTTTGCTGCAGTATGGAAGGAAGTGTTATACCACCATTCTGTGAGAGGTAACCACTTGACCCATTGTGTTTGTTTATCAGATACAAAAAAATGAAGATATCCTTCCAAACATTTATTTACTATCTCAGTTTGACCATCAGATTGAGATAATAAGATGAGCTATGAGCTAATTGGATACCCAAACAAAAAAATAACTTCATCCAAAAATTTCCAGTAAAAATGGGATCTCTGTCGCTCACAATAGCACTTGGGTTTCCATGTAGCTTTTGAATTGTGTCCATAAATGTAGTAACAATTGTACTTGCTTTAAATGGATGAGATAATGCACAAAACTGTGCATACTTGGTAAGTATATCAACTACCACCATGATGACACTCCTTCTTTCAGACTTAGGTAAACCTGTGATAAAATTCATTGAAATCTCCTCCCAACGTTGACTTGGAATGGATAAAGGTTGTAGAAGACCCAGGATCTTAATTTTCTCAACTTTATTCTGCTGGAAAACCAAATAGTCCACCACAAACCTTTGAATATCAGATTTTATTCCATCCCAAAAAAATTATTTCTTCACCCTGTGGTAAGCTTTTAATAATCCTGAGTGTCCTCCTGTTATAGCATCATTTTTCACCTTCATATGATTCATGATTGATTTTATGGCTTTGGGCACCCATTCCTACAGACTTGAACAAAATTCACTAAAAAACAGTGTTAAAATTCCCATACGCGGTTATGCCCAGACTTTTCCGTGTGTATACGCGATTCCATATGTAATTTTCCACATATGCCATTAAAATCATTAAAAATATATATAAAAAATCCCTATTTTCGGGCTGGGTTGATGGTTACTCTGGTAGTTCAACCACCCCAGCAAGTGGCCAACTGTTTCCAACTGATTGAAACTACTTTGAGGGAGTATAAAAGCCCCTCATGTGCATGGCCTAAGGGGGAGAGAAATTTTACAGACATTATACTCTGTTGGAATCCCAGTTCAAGTCTGAATCCCCATGCCTCCTGCACTTTCCCAGATTTATAACAGGAAACCCTTGTTTCCTGGAGATGTTCATCCATTTATATGCCATCTCAAGTGCACAAGTCTAGAAAGGATCTTAGTGAGGCAAGGGCGGGACGAATCCGGACGACAGTCTGCTCGAAGATAGTGGAAGGATTCAGGTGATCTCTCCACTCTTTACTTCTGTACATGTTGTTCATAATAATGAAGAACCATCTTGTTCTTGAACCTACGTGTTGATATCTATTTGTATATGTGAAAAGATTATCATTTAAACATTTATTATGGTTTATATAATGTTTCACATGGATTACACTAACGTTTAGAAGAAGTATATGCTGTAGAACTAGGTTTCCGTGCACGTTCTTTCTTGTTTTCTAGGTTGAAGGAGGAAGAAGGGTTGCTGGGGGTTTGGACCCCTTGGGATCTACATCGAACGTAGGACTACGGGTGAGTTCTTCTATCATTGTTATCTAGTTTTTTGCATTCAAGTATGGTTGTATGTGAGTCCTTCTGAATAGCATGCCCTGATCTGTGGAGGTTTCGACCCAACAAACCTCTAGGGTGATTTTCCCCAAAATATAACTGGCGACTCCGCTGGGGACCACATTTTTGTGATTCCCCTGTTGGGTGGTTTCAGCTGTTTGATAGGTTTCCAACAATTTTAACTTTTATTTCCAGTCCAGTTAACTATTTCTCAGTCAGACTGAACACATGGCTTGACCTTTTTTAATTTTTATTATTTACCTTTTCATACGCGGGTTTGTCTGCAAACAGACGCGTATACACGCAGTTTTAGTTAAAAGGAGTCGCGTATACGAGGGTTTCCTTTAACACAGTCACGTATGCACGCTTGTTTCAAAACTGTAAAAGCCCGTATGCCTGGGGGCAAATTTTGAAAATTTTGGTTTTTAGTTTTTTTGGTCTTGTCTGCATGTGGGGACATATTTCTACAGTGTTTTTTAATCTCTGGACTGTGTTTAAAGTGTTTATATGTCTATTTCTCTCTCCTTTGTGTGAATACTCTCTCGGTTGGTGAAATTTTTGGATGTTATGTTTGAAATTTTGGTTTGAGTACCAAGGTATTTTCTTGAAGATGCTTGGTTGTTCTGCTTAATCAGAACAGCGAGCTCCTGCTCATTTACTCTTTCCTTGTGTGTTGCTGTACATTTTTATTTTTTACCTATTTGGTGCGTTTGGTTTCCTTGATGTTCAGTAGACTAGTTTTGTTGCAATTTTCAAAGAGTCTCTTTTTGATTATTTGAAGTTTTTATTGCAAGTCTATACTATTGTACTGAGTTGATTTATTGAGTTTCTTGTCTTCCTTTTTGCTCGTATAAATCCCCGCTGTGAGAGTGGCATGGTTGGCTTTGAGCATTTTGTTGAAGTTATACTTGAAATTCAGAGTTTGTTTGACTTAGTTACCAGATAGTTCAATTGGTCTTCTTGAAATCTCTTTTTTATAAACTAAAACTAGCATATAGGTTAAGAAATCCATTTTTCCATTGCATTTTGCATACTAGCCTCCATCCTGATCACTTGCCATAGGGTCAATCCCATCAGGTCATGAGTATTACACCCATTTCACTCGTTGATTATTTAATCATGACTTGGTGGTAGAGCCTTCCTTTACATGGGCTTCCTAGTTAGTTCCTCGCTATCACTTGTTGCCCATGTTGCATTTTATGTAGGCTCGGGAGTCCTCTTTAGTCTCACCATGACTTATGTGTTGAAGCTTCATTCTTCTTCTTCCTCACTATCATTTTTCTGGCTATTACCCTAGAGGCTCCCTGGTGTTGTTGAGTTGTATTACTGCATTGCATATTGGCTACTTGTTTATCCTGGCCTTTAGCTAGCTTCATTTGGACTCAATGTTTAAGCCAACTTTTGACCTTGTCTATTTGTACAAGTTAAACCATTGCATGCACTTAGCTATCACGAATTGACACCCTTTTACCCATGGATGGAACATTCCTCTGAGTATCACTTACCAGTTTCTGCCACCTTGCATTGAGCATATGATCGTTCCAATCCCAGGAACTAGTGCATATGTTTCTTGATACTCGTTCTATCCATTGTACCATAGCATTCTTTTATTCCTTTTTAGGCTTATTATATGAAAAAGACAAAAAAATAAAATATAACAAAAAGAACGGGAACGGGATGTAACTTCGTTATTTGATGGTAGTACAGTGTCAGTTTTTCGCTCTTGAACAAAGCATATACACTTATATATCTTTCCTCCATTTGGGATGGTTTTAGTTTTGACCTAGGTTCAGCCTTTACCTTGCTTCACTTGTCAATTCTCCCCCGGTTGGTTATCTCTTCCAATCATATGGAGAGTTTGTTCTACCTCCTGCATAAAAGACTTATACAGTGTCACTTTTACTGCCATGGTCATCACGAGTCATGCTTTTGTTCAAGGGAAGTTTAACCAGATTCGGCCATTCTGCGGTGTCTCTTGACTCATTATTCAGTCGGCCTTCCCGGTCTTGTCAGTATCTTGTTCTATCACATCAGATTTTTTGGTCCTCTGCTTGTGCTGGTTTAAGAAGGTCTCCATTGACTTCTTATTGGTGGGTTTATCTCTTATCGACTACGACACATTGCTCTGAGAGCAAACCTAGATCTGCACCCTGGCCCTATTTCCATCATTGATAGGTGACCTTGTGCTCAGAATTTGATCATCATTATGGGTCTTTGACTGAGTGGTTTCCCCTGTGTTCGACGTAAGCATACATTATCACACTTGGGATTTGTGCAGTACCTTGATTTCCATTTGACCCTATCAGTTGATTTCTCGCCTCTGTGGCAGCTTTCATTATTGGTTGGTTCAGAGGGTTTCTTTAGTGCGCTAGCTTCATCTTGTGCATGTCAAAAACGTACTTCAGTTTGGTTCCATTACTCTACTTCGTCTGATTCCTTCCAAATCTTGGCCTATGGGTTACACTCATGCTGGACTGATGTAGGATGCCTTAATGCCTTCCTTCCAGTAGATATTTTCCCATCGACTCTGACTCATTTCTCTGGGAATAAGGTCTAGAGTATTTTTGTCAGTACCTTAGGGTTTGCAGTCATCAGTGGCAGACTCTTCGCTATTGACAGTGGGGATTCATCATTGCCTCCTGATTGGTAGATTTTCTGAAGTGTTCGACTTCAACTCATTCATTCGCACTTGTTAGATTGTACTGGGGCACCTTGACACTCATTTTCATTATTGGTGGGTTGTCTCGCGTTGGTTAACAGTATACATCGTTGACTGGTAATCCAACGATTTCTCACATGGTCGACTTCAGCTCATTTATTCCCATTGTGTACAATTGTGCCATAGTGATCGGTGAATACCTCGGGTTGTGTCAGCATTTCTCGGTTCACTTTTGACAGTCCATTCAGTTTCTGCCAGTGATGCCCTCCACCCTTATATGTTGCAGTTCTGTACAGCAGCATCTTATATGTTGGCTCCTGAGTTGCGTGATTGTACCATGAGATCTACCCTTTATGATTTGGTACTTGAAGATTCGGTTACTTATATGATCAAACATCCAGTTGCAGCATCCTTGATCAGCTTTCTATATGTGATACCTGGAAATTGATTTAGACTTATATTTCCGGGCCATGCTCAGATGATTCATTGTGTACTTTCAGTTCAACTATACTTGTATACATGTGGGATCTATTCAGTACTTTCTATATGATGTATTTTTTACTGAGCATGGGTATGCCCGCCTCAACATGAGTTGACTCTCTGTTTTCTTTCATTGGTTTTTGGCAGGCTGAAATCGGGTTAAGTCCTCTTTTTTCCTTGCGAAGTTATTTCTATGTGCATAATACATTTCGGCCATCATGTACCCCTTCTGACCTCATATATTAGGGGGCATCTGTTATAGCATCATTTTTCACCTTCATATGATTCATGATTGCTTTTATGGCTTTGGGCACCCATTCTTATAGACTTGAACAAAATTCACTAAAAAAAAGTGTTAAAATCCCCATACGCGGATATGCCCAGACTTTTCCACGTGTATACGCGAGTCCACATGTACTTTTCCGCGTATGGCATTAAAATCATTAAAAAATATATAAAAATCCCTATTTTCGGGCTGGGTTGATGGTTACTCTGGTAGTTCAACCACCCCAGCACGTGGCCAACTGTTTCCAACTGATTGAAACTACTTTGAGGGAGTATAAAAGCCCCTCATGTGCATGGCCTAAGGGGGAGAGAAATTTTACAGAAATTATACTCTGTTGGAATCCCAGTTAAAGTTTGAATCCCCATGCCTCCTGCACTTTCCCAGATTTATAACAGGAAACCCTTGTTTCCTGGAGATGTTCATCCATTTATATGCCATCTCGAGTGCACAAGTCTAGATCTTAGTGAGGCAAGGGCGGGACGAATCCGGATGATGGTCTGCTCGAATATCGTGGAAGGATTTAGGTGGTCTCTCCACTCTTTACTTCTGTACATGTTGTTCATAATAATGAAGAACCATCTTGTTCCTGAACCTACGTGTTGATATCTATTTGTATATGTGAAAAGATTATCATTTAAACATTTATTATGGTTTATATAATGTTTCACATGGATTACAATAACGTTTAGAAGAAGTATATGCTGTAGAACTAGGTTTCCGTGCACGTTCTTTCTTGTTTTCCAGGTTGAAGGAGGAAGAAGGGTTGCTGGGGGTTTGGACCCCTTGGGATCTACATCGAACGTAGGAATACGGGTGAGTTCTGCTATCGTTGTTATCTAGTTTTTTGCATTCAAGTATGGTTGTATGTGAGTCCTTCTGAATAGCATGCCCTAATCTGTGGAGGTTTCGACCCAACAAACCTCTAGGGTGATTTTCCCCAAAACACCTCCTAAAGGAGAAGTGTGCAATTCCAAAAGAATCTTTTGTTTTAGTTTGGAATTCTTACAAAGATATAAGCTATCTTTGTACCATAAGGAATCATTTTTCCAACTAAATGTATCAGATGTACTAGGATCTTGCTGCAAATTTTGAATGAGTGTCCACACTTATTCATCCTTCTTCCATTCATGTCTTGCTTTGGTTATCCAATCTGGTTGGATAATATAAATGGCAGAAAGAAATGCTTCCACCTCTTCATTCTTTCTTGAGAGCTCATCTGCAACAACATTTAGCTTCCATTTTTTGTAGATTATTTCAAAGTCATAACCCAACAACTTTGTGACCCAATTTTGCTGCTCTTTTGAAGATTGTCTTTCTTCCAAAAAGGGTTTGCGACTATCATGATCAGTTTTTACCTTGAAGTGTCTTCCCATTAGGTAAGTTCACCATTCTTTAGTGCACGCATTATTGCTTACATTTCCTTCTCATAAATAGGTTTTTGTAAATACTTTCCTTTAATTGGACAACTTTCAAAAGCAATGGGTCTTCCTTCTTGCATTAAAACAACACCAATTCCATTTCCTGAGGCATCACATTCCACAATAAAGGTTTTTGTGAAGTCTGGCGTAGCTAAGACCAGTGCTAGGCACATTGCCTCTTTAAGATGTTTAAAGGCCTTAGTTGCTTCAGGAGTCCATGAAAATGCATCTTTCTTCAATAATGTTGTTAGAGGTGCTGCTATTCTCCCATAATTCTTAACAAACTTGCGATAATACCCTGTTAACCCGAGAAATCCTCGCAACTGCTTTATGGTTGTGGGGACTTGCCATTCCTTAATGGCTTTAATTTTGTTAGGGTCTACTTTAACACCCTCGTGAGATACAATATGACCCAGATATTCCACCTCTTGTACTCCAAAGAAACATTTGGATGTTTTTGCATATAATTATTTCTCCTGCAATAGTTTGAGCACCCTGTCAACATGTTGAACATGATCCTTCCAAGACTTGTTGTAGATTAGTATATCATCAAAAAATACTAGCACAAATTTTATAAGGAAGGGTTTGAAAATGGAATTCATCAACCCTTGAAATGTAAAAGGTGAATTTGTAAGGCCAAAAGGCATGACCAAAAACTCATAATGACCCTCATGACTTCAAAATGTTTTTTTCAGAATATCTTCAGTCTTCATTCTAATTTGATGATATCTTGAATGAAGATCCAACTTGGTAAAATAAATTTCTCCATGTAATTCATCCAATAATTCATCAATCACGGGATTAGGAAATTTATCTTTAATGGTGAGCTTATTGAGCTCCCTATAATCTGAACACATGCACCATGATCCATCCTTCTTATGTACCAATAATACAGGAGCAGAGAAAGAAATTTGACTAGGTTGAATTATACCCGCCTCTAACATTTCTACAATCATACGTTCAATTTCGCTCTTTTGGACATAAGGATATCTATAAGGCTTGATGTTTGGAGGAACACTTCCTGGAATCAAAAGAATAGCATGATCATGATAACGAATAGGTGGGAGTCCTTTGGGAGTTTCAAACACCTTGGAATGATTGTCCAAGAATTTTTGGAGATGTGCAGAAATAGATGATTTTGATGTTGGAACTTCTAGTGAGCATAATTGTGCAATTATGACTCATTGTTGTTTCTTTAGAATATTTTTCATAACATTAGAGATTATTATCTTCCCTAGCTTCCTTGCAAAACCTCATAATTTGACTTCCTTTCCTTCTGAAAAGAAATTCAAGAAATTTCTTGAAAATTAAAAGCTACCGTCCCCAAAGATTGTAACCATTGTACTCCTAGTACAACATCAAAACCTCCCATAGGAATGGAAATCATTGGACTATTCAATACATATTCCCGCATGGTTAGCTTGATATTATGGCATTTTCCAAAGCAATTTATAGTTCCTCCATTTGGAACCATCACTTGACATTCTGGTGCTGGGTATAGGAAACAATTCAATTCCTTGGCTACCTTACAATGAATAAAATTATGGGTACTACCTGAATCAATAAACACTATTACCTTTTTCATCTTGGTATCTCCTTCTATCTTGAGAGTTTCAGGAGAGGTAATTCCTGCCAATGCATTACACGAAATGGTCAGACTCATTTCTTCCTCTTCTAGGGTTGGTTCTTGGTGTATTTCCTCTTCTTGTTCATTTTCTTCCTCTTCATAATCTATGTAAAATAATTTCTTCTCAGCACACTTATGACCTTTAGTGTATTTTCTATCACAATTGTAGCAAAGCAATTTTTCTCTTTTTTCTTCCAATTTTTGTGGTGTCAAACTTGTAGGTTGTGGAAATCTAGGCGTAGCAACACTTCCTTCTTGATAGAAGTGAGTGGTAGGCTTCCTTTTCGCCATAATTTTACATTCAATTTTTCTTGCCAACCTGAATGCCTTCTCTAATGAATCAGGTTCCAAAACGCGAACTTCATGTTGGATGTTATCCTTTAAAGTAAATATGAAGAGATCAATCCTGTGTTCCTCTGGAATATCAGTTACCCTTATATTCAATTTTTGGAAGTCCTCAATGTGCTCCCCCACTAAACCCTTTTGTTTGAGATTTATCAATTGGCTAAACAAGGTGTTGCTATTTGTATTCTCATAATGTGCTATCATTTCCTCCGTAAAAATTGACCAAGTAACAATTTTTTTACAGGAGCAAAGCCATCGATACCATACAAATGTATTTTGTTCTAAATGCAAAGTTGCAATCCGTACATTTTGTGTGTTTTGCACATTATGGAGATCAAAATATTGCTCCATCTGTAGTATCCATGTTATAAGATCCTTTCCATCAAAATTCCTCATATCCATTTTTTGAATATGGTGGTTCTTCCTGCCAAAATTAGAGTTTATGAAATCACTATAGCATTTATTTTGTTCTCATCATGAGTTTCCTCTACTATCTTTTCACCATCATGAAACATTTCTTGTACCAACTTTGTTAACCCTTTTCGATCATTCTTCATGTTTTCCTTTTTTTCATCGATATTAGCTTCCATGTCATCCATCTGAGATTCCATGCCAGCTTCCATGCCATCTATCTTAGATTCCACGCCTTTCTTCAAACCATCCATCTTATTCTCCACACCTTTATTCAAAACTTCCATGTCATTTTTTGTTTCTCTTTGCGAGAGAAATTTTTTTTGCACTTGCTCTTGTAATTCTGATATGTCATGTTGCCATTCTTCATCTTAATGAGTCATATTAGAGCCTTCTAAAGGCTTAATGGGTGTTGAATTATTTTTAGGGGCCATTTTAGAAACCAATACTGATATCTGTTCTACAATATTCCCTTGGAATCAATTCAACTTAATTCTTCAAACAAGAATTATGCAATTCAGAAAAAAAATACACAGATTTTACTTGCATTTGCAAAGCTCTATATTGAAATTGAATTATCTCTAGAATTGAAGATCCTCAATATTTGAAATTTGGCCCTGTAGTAGTCCTCTAAAACTTCTTTCAGATACCACAGGTCTGACTTGATTTGGATTCTTCAAGACAAAGTTATGTCCAATGTCCCACAATGACCTAATTATGGATTGGTTCAGTAGAGTGAAATTGTGCGACTTGCCATGTGTCACTGTTTTCTCCTTTCACTCCGAAATTTATAGGTAGGAAACCACAGTCTGTGTACTTCTAGCTACTTTTTACATAATTCCAATCCAATTCTCAAAGAGATATTTATGAAGGGAGCCTGAAAAAGACCTAAATTCCACAGATCATAACTCTGAAAATATTGTGAACCAAGCTCTGCAATTTTTTGATGGTATTCCTCAGGATCTCGGCTTCGTTCTCTAAACATTTTAGCTTCTGAAAATTTGTAGAAACAAAGTTATAGTGACAGCGTTGCGATGAGCTTTATAAGTGAAATTCAGGAGCCTACAAAAATCCATACCTGCCATAGATCATATCTCTGAAAATATTGTGAATGAAGCTCTGAAATTTTGTGACAATGTTCCTTCGAATTTTGGCTTTGCACCCTAAAAATTTCAGCATTCGAACCTTCGTAGAAAAAACTTTATAGAAAATGTTCCATGATGCCTGTTTCGAGCAGCGAAACCCTAGAATCCAAAGCTCTGATACCAAATGTTACGAAACCAGCTCAAAAAATAGAAGAAAAGAGATATAAACACCTTAGAAATAAGCCACTGCGAGGGGGAAACCTCCAATACATTACATGAATGAACAATTCTTGGATGATTCAAATTAAAAAACCTCCTTTCTATGTATAGGAGTCCATGCGGCCACAATGGAATCCTAGTGGGGCCATAATGTAATCCTAGCCGACCTAACAATGATAATTTAAGGGCACAATAATAACATTATGGGGGTTACAGGGGTACAATAATAATAATAAAGGGGTTACACTAACAACAATAAGGACCTATACTAGTAATATAGGGACCTAACAAAATTATTGTAAGGGTTTCCATCTGTTTTCTAGAGGCCCTAAATAATTAAGGACTTTTTAAAATTTAAGGTTCTTATCACTAGTAGAAAATGATGAAATTAGTGACGAGGTGACTAAAAATGTTATTCGTGGCAATTATTTTAAGTGAATTAGTACTATATTTGATCAATTTTAATCGACCGAACAAAAAATGACTAACTTAAATGACTGATTTAGTCTATGGATACAATGTACAACTACATAATAAGTGACTAAACTAAAAGCGACTAACTTAAATGACCAATTTAGCCTAGGAATAAAATATATGACTAGATAATAAGTGAAAAAATTAATAAAGATTAATGTAAATGACTATTATGGTCGAAAAATAAAAATATGACGAAATAACAAGTGCAAGAATTATATGAATTAGTCATTTATGCTATTAATTTGTAATTGTATCACCCCTGAAATGGAAAATTTCAATTTTGATACCGAAGTGTTACATTTCACTACAGGGGTCTCTAAATCCATCTACAGTGTTGAAACTTAGAGACAAAGGAGTATTTCGATACATCTACGAATAATATTCATTAAGGTCCAATGATGAGGCTCCAAGACCCAATTGTGGTATGAAACTATGAATGGAAGACACATACATCATAGAGGCCAAAACACATCCCTTAGAGAATATGGTTAACGTGGTGATTTGAAGCCTTTTTAATGGCCACTGATTATTTAGGACTTAAGTCCCCTTTTTTTATTTCCTTCCTTGGCCACAATAAAGGCCATCATACCTATTTTTATTATGCAAAACATACTAAATGCCCATATTAGGAATTATAAGTTTTGTTCGTGGTAATTTAACATGACCTATTAACCTCTAAAACTGACTTAAAAATAAAACAATCACAATTTATTAACTAATATTGAAAATAACTTAATTTAATTTATTTCTCTATGATTTTTACTTAGTGCAATGCCCATGTTTTCAAATTCTATCACTCATAAAAAAACTATGAAACATAATCACCCGCAAAATTTCATCACTCATATTTACACTCACCTACTCGAACACTTGGTATAACTAAAAAAATATAATAAAGAAAAAAAACTAAGAGAACGACCACAACACAAATCTAGGCAGCCATCACCATCATGCTAGAACACAATCAAAATATACCAATATTAGAATATCTCCAATTTTTTCAAAACCTTCTCACACTATTTCTCAAATACAATGAATTATTAAAATATAAATTAAGGTATTGTTCTCCCCTAATGCTGATGTTAGTAGAAGTGTCAGAGAGTGGGGAACAAATTGAAGGAAGCAGTTTTTAATATCACAAAAGAAAAATATGTCTATATGTTTTTGATGAAACTCTATAATTTTATTGAAGATGCTAATTCTTGGAAGGAGCTTTTAGAAAGAATGCCCTAGGCCAGTTGTTTACCCGATGTATTTCAAACCTGTTTGGGTATTGTGAAAGCCTAAGTGGAGTTCTCTTAAAGTGAACAGATATTTTAGATGCGTATTTTACTGGTACACAAAATTTGCACGGGTGTATGGTCTTGAAGGAGTAATACCTGGGGGGATAAATATGGGCTTGAAGTCTCTAGATGAAGGAATTCATTTGTTTTTTAATATAATTTACAAGATTAATGGTGGAGAAGGAATAGACACATTTAGTTTCAAATAGCTTGGGTGGCGGTGGATGTTGTGACATCAATATAAAATGTAGGTGCAGGTAGAGATGGGATTATATGGCTCATATAAGCTATTTATCGCTTATCTTTATATTTTTCCTAGTATCATTTCTATTTTCAGGGGCTTTGGGGGTGTTCTTTCTTGGATTACATTCTATCCCTTCGAGACAATTTCCATGATCCCTTTTGGTTTTCGAGAGGATGATGAAGGTTATATTCTATAAAATTTTATCGTGGAAGAAATAGATCAGCATTTCATCCTATTGAGGAGGTAAACAATCCTTTATATTCATGCTTAAGGTCTTAATTGAATTTTCCTGGTAGGGAGATGAATTTGGAGATTTATGAATATTGTCACTAATGAATTAATAATATTAAATGGCTAAATTATTAGCTTATCAATCTCAACAAGAAGGAATATTGAATGATAGAAGCTCATCCTGCCCTATTTCTAATCCTATATTTAAATGTGCAAAAACATTTGATAGTAGTTACCTGATCAATTATGTGGCAGATCTTTTTCATTATATTCACATTTGTCTTCTTCATTTTAACAGTGACATCATAGTTTCTTGTTTTGGGTAATGGCATGTGAATCCTTAATGGTATTCATACTTACAATTTTTATATCATGTTCAATGTTTTAAAATTTGAAATGGATGATGCCTTTCATATCTTGGGAAAGTATTTTTCACGTTTTTTAGAACTAAAATTTTGCACTCTTGCTATTAGCCTAATTTTTCATTTTGTCCATAATATTAAATACATGGTGTTTATTAGTGATTTTACCTTTGTTACTAAGGAAATAAGAATTTCATTTCAAAGTGATCAGTTGTAAAGGTGATTTCATGTACAAAATATAAAGTATGGTTTTTTATCTATCCCTGCTAACTTCTCTAATTGTTTTCAACCTAAAAGGCATTAGCCAACAATATGTTGATTTTTGATCCCTAGTAAATCATATTTCTTATGGTTTGATCCATGGGTCAACACCATTCATAAAAAATTCCCTGTAACTATTCATTATTAACAATCAAGAAGTTAGTAATCAAGAAGATCTACAGGTACTCGGTAAGCACTATACAATATTTATATATATATATATATATATATATATATATATATATATATATATATATATATATATATATATATATATATATATATATATATATATATATATATATATATATATATATATATATATATATATATATATATATATATATATATATATATATATATTAAATGTCTTTATTTTATAATGTTGTATCAATGGAGTTTGGTTTCTTGGTTTTCAAGACATGCACCATCTTTGTTAGAGATATTTGACTTCATATTGATTATACCCCCTTCAATATGATGGGTGTGTAAGCCATCTATCCCTTGGTCCATCGAAATTCTTTGCAACCTCCTGTAGATGTTCAAATTATAGGTCTATTTCATACTTTCTTTTCGTTATGCAATTGTTACACCAATTTTGGGTCATCTAACCTGTTACTATTAGATGGACCAAAGTACAACATGTAAGACCAATTTTACCCTAAGTAAAATTTCTTTCATTATGAAAAATAACTTTGTAATCCATAATTCATTAAGTTGTTTATGGTCTAAACAAGAAACCCCATGAGGAAAAATTGAATAAATATTTATTTGTTTGATTTTCCTCAAGGGATAATTAATTAAACAATATTTTAATTAATATTCCTCGTCATATTTAACCCAAAACAGGAAAATTAATTGGATAAATCACTATTTATCTTATGATTTTCTAGGAATAATTATTTAAACAAAATTTAAATATTATTCCTTCTTAAATTTGACTAAATAATTTTTAAATAATTGAATAAATCAATATTTATTTAATTATTACTCAACCATGTTCTTAAAATAATAAATAAATAATTTATTTATTTATTATTTACAAATAAATGGATTTGAAAAAATTCAAATTCTTTTGCCCTCCAACAAATATACTAAAATATTCCAAAAAACTTGCATCTAGATTTGGTTAATAATATTTTAATTATGCACCATTATCTATTTACTAACTCAATATTTTTTTATAAATAGAACGGTTTTTGCATTCATTCACTACCCTTTGTTGCCTAATGATCACTCTAAGTCTATACTTTTGGTCTGACATTGATCCCCCATCATTGTCATATTTTTCTATCCTTTTTTCTTGTGAACTCCCATTGAATTCCATTTATATCTGGGTTTTCTGCACCATCAAGAGAGAAGGATATTATATCTGAAGTGTTTAGGACATACAAGAACCCATCCCATTGAGGGGGAATGGTAACATCTTTCTATGTTCCCTTCCTAGGTGTCATAAATACAAAAATTCCTTAAAAATATTCTTCTCTTGTCTATTCGATGCATGGAGAAAATCTTGCTTTTATTTGTTGTTTAATGTCCTTTACTACATAGATCTGGATTTTGTAGCATTTATCTTGGTAAAATAATTGCAGATCTAAAGATATTGGGAGCCATCTTTAATGTTAGGGTTGTTTCTTATGCACAGCTAAAGTGGAATTTTTTCATACGGTTGCAGGTAGAATTCACACTAACAACTAGCAACTCCGTAAGGGTTTATAATTACCACCATTGTCGTTTTTAAGATCCCTCCATGAAAAGATGCTTCAAACCCTAGGGTTTTTCATCAGATTCTTGTTCTACTTTTCTTGATGTTGTTCTTAACCTTTAAAAATCTGAAATAATAAAAATTATAACTTCCGTGTGTCTCTGGGCCTATTGCGTAGGTGACAGGTATCAGCCGCAATTAAGACAACACTTTTTTATGAAACCTACTCCTGAGAGTGTTAGAAGTGGAGGTCGCACTTTTTGGGCCAAAAACTATGATATCAACCTTCAGGATGCAGAAAATTACCCTAAACCTGTGACCTCTACTTAAAACATGTCAGAACCTGCGACCTGTACCTTTTGTGGGAATTTTTCTGTGAATTTTTTGGGTTTGTCTGGGCTACTATTCAGGGTTGTCTGACCTCCATATCTGCCCATTTTGGACCTGCACTTGCTATGTTTTACTTATCGAAGTAGGAACCTAGCCCCCCAGGGCTTCAGTAGGCTTCCACCTTTCTAGGAGTAGTTTAGCTGAAGCAGGTCATCTGAGATTTCAGTGTGTTCAAGATTTTTTTCAGATTTGATTCTGTACCTTCAGATCCTTTTCAAATTGGTTATTCATCTATCAAAAGATCCCGTTTTCAGTTTTTTTTGGTCCTCCTCTAGGGTCCCCTCCATTTCCCTTCAAGTTGTAGCCTTTTTCAACCTCATTGGCAACACTTTCCCTTTGATTTTTTGTTGTTTTCTGCACTTGTTTCCAAAAAATATGGCATCTAGATCCTTTTCCCTCCTGACTTTACATCCATTGGCCATTTTTTGTGTGTCTTGACTAGATTTTTCCCACCCATAGACTAGTTGTTGGGAAGCCCACCTCCTTGGGTATGGATGAATTCATCTTTCGCTATTTATTTTTTGTCATATTCAGCATACTTTACCATTATTTGCAGGTTTATTTATAGTTATACAACACATTTTTTATTTTTCTCTACACATGTTTGGGTTTAAAAATTAAATTTAACACACCTAACACGCACACCCTAAGTGAGGAGAGCCTGGTTTACACCACCAAGCGAAGGATATAACATTGTAATCTGTTGATACCACACCTCTCTGCCCTTGTTTCGACATTATAATCATTTGATCCTACACCTCCTTGCCCTTGATGGTCTCTCTTCCTTCCGTGATCTTTGTCTATTCTTCCATCATTATTCCCCCAAGGCCTTTATCCTGGAGACTTCTTGGCCTTCATCCTCAGTTTTTGGTAGGAATAATTACTCCTCCGCGTAGAATTTGATTTCATCCTCCACCGAGTCCTCATTCTGACTCCATTTTTGGTTCATCGGGTTCCCCTTCTGGTTCTAACCCTGATTCTGCTCCTATCACCTTCAACATGTCTCGTTTAGGACCTAACGCTAGTGGTAGCCCCAACCCTAATGTCAGGAATACTACTAGTGGGACCGAAACAAGAACTATCCCGGCTGCTCCCTTGCTCCCTTATATGACAGGCTTCAGTCTTCTTGATTTTAACCAGTTTATCAATGACCCCATACACCATGATCCTAGTTGGCCTCCTATGCCAACCAAGCTCCCTTGCGACATCCCTAAGTTTGAAGGTCTTGCTAGCGAATATCCTACAAACCATGTTAGATTTTTCCACATGTGGTGTTCATCTAGCTCCATGACCGATGACTCTCTCCATCTTTGATTGTTCTAGCGTAGGCTTACTAGAGAAGATTCTAAGTGGTATGTTGACAAGGCCTCCTCCTCTCATACTAATTTTGTGAATCTTTCCAGGGATTTTTTGTCTTAATTCTAGCTTCCCTTCCGTTATGACGCTGGTACCAAAATTTTGACCTCTTTCTGTCAATCATCTGCAACCTTCCTATCCGATCATGTCCAATAATGGTGGAGAAGAGAGAGCCTATATCGAGCCCCTACCTTTGAAGACCGTGTATACATGGACTAGTTTCTTAGATCCCTTTTTCCTACTATTACGAAATATGTCGCCTCTCATTTCCCTCAAACTCAATAATCTGCTCTCCAGATTGCGTTGAAATATGACATGATCAACCCACAGTCTGGTTATGTTTATAGCATCTTAATTGATCTCCCTAGACTCGGTGGTTGCAACTCACCGAGGGAATCCAATGCTGCTGACGTCATTGGAGCCCTTTCTCATCTGTACAATCATGCTCACATGGGTTATGGTTTCCCTTAGGAAGGTGCCAGCTCCTCTAGTACTTTTCCCCCTCCCGGTATCATGTATTCAGGATACCACATGCCTCCTCCTTCTGCCCAATATGTTTACCAAAATGTTGCCCAACCTCTTTATTTTCTATATCCATAGCCTGGTGCTCCACCTCCTCCAACATTAGCACCTTAGCCTCCCTCACCTTCTCAACCCCCGCAAAAGAAACCACGACCCCACTAAAGGAAATTGTATGCTCAACAGGGCGCGACTAATCCTCCTACTTCCAAAAATAAGAGGAAATGGAATGAAAACCAATATGCCCCAGGTAATCCAGGACCCACTCCCAAAGGGAATACACCTAACACTGCGAACTTGCAACAAGGCACTCAACCCAAGCAGGACAGGCCTGTTCACACAAAAAAACCTTATTCTTGTTGCGGTGTCTATGGTCACTATACCCACGATTGTCATCTTTTACTTCAGATGCAACAGAGGTGGGAAGCTCAACTGGCATCTCGAGGACAACAAGCCTCCCCTTTCTTTCCTCACCATGTTGCACCTATCCAACCAACTGTGTTTACTAATCCTTTCCCCCAGCAACGATTCATGGCTACCCAACCACCTGAAGGTCAGGAAGCCACTCAACCTCCTCCATCTGGTACCTATGATTACCAAATTATCATGATGAACTTTGACCAACCAATTACCATTGACATCAACCTTTAGAATCGTTCCCGTCAGTACAACAATATTCTTGCTACATCTACCCCCAAGCCCCCTTATTCAAGTTCCATAGAGCCTCTTTCAATAACCAATGGTCCTTTTTTGATCCCTTAGCCTAAAGTAGAGATTCATACAAATATTCCCAAGGGACCGTTACGCCAAAACGCTACTTCTACTAAAGCTACCCATCTGTATAGTATAGTAGATGATTTGGTGCAATCCCTTGCTACCATCTCAATGCTAGAACTCCTCCAGTCTTCCCTTCACAACGAAAATCTCTACTAACTACCATGGGCTCTATGGATCCCTCAAATAATTGTTTGATCGTCTTCGATGTTGACCGGTTAGAACATTACGCCCTTCCTACTTCTTTCCCCTTCCAAATCCCCATCAAGACCCAGAATGCCAATGTCTCCTGTTGTGTCATTGATAAGGGGGCATCAACATTTGTGATGTTCGATTCCATTTGGAAGCAACTTGGATCTCCTGAGTTGGCCCCTTCCACTATCACCCTTCGAGCATGGGATGGCCACTATTCCTAGCACATAGCCTTGTTCTGCCATTGTCCTATTACTCTTCTGGGCAAGAATATTTGTGTTGACATAGAATTCATTGATGCCCCCTTAGATTACAAAATTCTATTGGGTCATAGCTACACCTCTGCGATGCTTGCTATCCCATATGCGGTTCACCGTAAGATGTGATTTCCTCACAACGGAAATATTTTGACCATCGACCAGTTAACATATTACGTACCAAAGTATCATACCTCCCTTGAGTCCATTATCTCTTTGGTGGCCAATAAACAAATAGTCAAACCTTTAACCAATGTTTCCCTCTAAGTCTACAAAGAATCCTCTTTTCTTGGTTCTTTCCCTAGTATTTCTCATCCTATCTCTTATCCCATCTCTTCAAACTTTTCCATGATGCAATCATCCCGGTCTGACCTCAAGCGGCCTACTTCAACTAGTCAGCAGCCCCGCCCTCTACAACTTGCTCATAATACCTCAACTCAGCCTTTAGTACCCCCTCCTCAAGGCCCCTCATCTGCATTTGGTATCCATCAGCCTATCTACCCTCCTAGTACAGTTCCTCCTGGCGTTAAACATCTTGAAGTTGTCCTGCCTCACCATTACCCCTCCGATTAGATACCATTTCGGGCTCCCCCTCCTGGAGTATTTTCAGTACCTGTTATGACTATATTATCTCTTCCTAACATGAACTTGGGGATCCTATTCTGGTACATTTATCCCTCGGCCACTATCCCACCTAATGATTCCAAGCCTTATCTTTCTTTGACCCCGGTTCAACTGGTCCCCATGACCCCTCCCTTTTCTTCCGTGCCTCAGCCACCTCAACAGGAACCTACTCCTTTTTGAAAGCTTTGAGTGTGTGAGGAAAAGCTTACAAGAAGGCACCTAAGGACAAGGCCGCCCCGACAAACCCTGCTCCTCTGCCTCCAAAGTGTACCACCCAGTGTGCTTGGTGTGATGTTGTTGGTCATGCCACCCATCATTGTCCTGAATTGCCTCGTATGAAGCCCATGGTAAATGTCGTGTTCCCTCAGTCTACAAACCCATAAATCTCTATTCCTCCCTCGAATGCAACCAAGAACCCCAAGACTATTCAGACCAACCAACCCTGTGATTTGTGTGACCTCCAAGGCCATTATACCCACCATTGTCCCTGCCGCACGCATTACTCCACCTCTTTGGAGGTAGTTCGAGAGTACGAGACTGAAAAAAACTAGTTTGCCTCTCTCTTCCTCACAGAGTATGTTTGGGGCCAACTTGAGGATACCTATGCTCCCATTGACATTCCCCCTCATGATGTTGAGATGACGAAGTCTTCGGACACCATCCTCTACCTATCATCATCCATGAGACCCATGGTGGAAGACATGTCTAGGAATTCCCCTCCTGTTTCACCTGACCTCCCTTCAGTGATCACCCTGGGCTTAACATCAGTAGATCCCTTATCTGCTTGTTCTTCCATCACCCCCCTTGACTATGCGCATGTGAACCTTTATTCTCATGATGATGAGTCAGGTAGCTTTGTCGTGTCATGTGGTTCCCCTTCCACTAGTCACCCCATATTTTACTGTGATGATGACATTATGGAAGCATTTACCACCCCTGACTTTATCTATTCCCCCTTACATCGGAACCATGTATTCAAACAACATACACCTTGTGGTCATCACATTGACACCAAGTGTTTTGGTAAGGAGGCACCCATATTTGAGAGTCCAGGAGAATCAATTATCCACAACCCTCATAGTGTATATGGTCATGTTGACTCTAGTGCCATCATTCTCCCTCATTTAGAAGAACCTCTAGATTCCAATATCACTTTAGATCACTCTAGGGATGATCTCCCTTATCATTCCTTCCTCTTACATCAGCAACCCAGTTGCCCAGAAATTGTTGTTCACTAACCTACAGGTTTTCTAGGAGAGCACCAGTTCATTATCTCCAAATCCCCTCTTTAGGATAGTGACACCTTGTATGCCAACTCAAAAAATTAGTCCATTTGCTTCATATATTCAATATCAAAAGAGATAGGTAATCCTCCATTCCCTTTCTCGAACTGCATAACCATAATGAAAATAAATGGTGCACCACATCATAAAAATATGTTTATATTTGCCTTTCCTAAATACATTTTGGTATGACCATAAAATTCTTAGGGGAACCTATGCCCCTCAACCATAAAAAAATCCCATATCTCAGCCAAAAACAACACTGAAACCCCCTTTCTCTAACAGGTCACACTTTTCAGGTCATTTCTTGGGACAGGAATAATTTTTAGCCCAGTACCTACTACCGAGGTCGCAGAATAGACCCCGAAAAGTGCAACCTATCCTGTTCCTAGGATATAGGTGCCTAATCTAAATATTTAATCCCATGAATTGAAAGAGTATGGTTAGGCCTCTTACCTGCAATAGACGGATCTCGATTCCAATGATCGATTTGTCCACTATGATCACTAGAGGATTTAGGGCATTTTCTCCTCTCTACATTCACCACAACTACACTCGAAAATGAATTAAATTGGAGGTAAAATGACTTATTAAAAGAGAAACCCCAGATTTTTCTTTCGCCAACTGCGAACAAATCGTAGCTCCCCTCCATTTGATAGATCATCAGCACCGTTGGAAAGCTTTCACTGAGCTCTCAAATGTGTATCCTTTAGTGTTATTAAATTTGATACTTCACCTGCAAACATTTTTTCCAAGACGGGTCACTTCAACACTCTTCAAAATCGAATTTCTTCACTTGCAACACTTGTACTTGGGGCACCACTTTGCCTTCATAATTTTCCATTCTCATGTTGATTTTCGTCATGAATAACCATCCTGTACTCCTGTTTTTATGGTCCCCACTGGGCTTTTTCTATGTGGCAGCATCATCGAGTCGCCCTTGTTTAGAGAATTCGAGTTGAGTCATCATCAAATCCATGGAGTCTATCCCGAGTCCCTTTATATCCCACTATAGTCCTCCATCCTTCATTTCTTTGTTCCTCTCTCATGTCACAAATTTTTTCCTTCAGTCATACTATCCCCTATCCCCTTCAATGTTGCGTTAGTTGTTTCTAGGTCATCCATGCCCTTTATGGTCTAACAAGGGATGTCATTAGCCCGCTACTCAGTACCCCGAATTCCACTATTATCCCTGGTATCAGTCTATCAGTCACCCTACTATTATATCTTATGCCTTAGTTGAGGATCCTTTATTTCCTCACCTATGGCATACCTCCTTTTGTCGACATCATCTCATTCATTCCAGAAGACAGGTCTAGAGGGTAGTGTACCTTTTCTCCATCATCCACTCTTGCTCGAGGCCTCAGATCTAGAAAAGGGACTCTCTATTTCCCTTTGACTTGATTTTTTCTCAGCTTCAGCTCCTTATGGCATGATCGAGATCTATATACTTGATGGTTAAGTGATGCAGTAGATTATAATGATGATTCCTGGGTGTGTGTGAGATGTTTCAGACCTCATGAGGGGTGGCCCTTCAGGTAGCCCCCCACATGCCTGGATGACCTCTCCATTACAACCTTTGATGCAACTCCATATATTTGATGGTTTCGGCCTCAGCCACTTGCATCGCCTTTTAGTTTTCATGTATCAGTCAGATTTTCAGAGCCCTCTACTGTTTAATAGGCCCTCTTTCATTGTACTTATATCTCATATACTAAGATATTATTTTATAATTCATCGTTGTTATCCCAGGCATAATATGTATGTGGGATCCATTATCATGTTTTTATCTGGCCCATGTTTATGCCAGCATGTACTATACATTTCAGTCCCTATTTAATGGATGCATTATTCTTTGTACTTTGTTATCTCGGCAGGCATAGGTATGCCTCCCTTGCCTCTTGTAGAACATGTACTCACTCATAAAAGATACTTGTCACACCTCTAAGTCTCGCCTCCTCAGGGTGTTGTCCTCTAGCACTTTAGTCTACCTTATATTTCTCTCTCTCTGAATTCCCCTTCGGTGTCTAGTGATTGAGTTCTTACAACATACTTCGGTCATACGATTAGATTCTAACACTCGCACACTGGGGGGCAATCTGTTACATAAATTTTTGGTCATCTAACTTATTACTATTAGATGGACCAAATTACAACATGTAAGACCAATTTTACCCGAAACAAAATTGCTTTCACTATGAAAAATAACTTAGTAATCCATACTTTATTAAGTTTTTTATGGTCTAAATAGGAAACCCCATGAGGAAAATTTGAATAAATCCTTATTTGTTTGATTTTACTCAAGAAATAATTAATTAAACAACAACTTTAATTAATATTCCTCATCATATTTAACCCAAAACAAGAAAATGAATTAGATAAATCACTATTTATCTTATTATTTTCTAGGAATAATTATTTCAACTTTATTTAAATAATATTCCTTGCTAAATTCTCCCGAGAAGTCCTAGAGTTGCACCCTCCCAAAGAAAGCCCGCAGGGGCATGGTCTAGTGGCCAGCAGATGCACTATTAAGGCATTTTTGTTGTTAAACAGGTCACGAGTTCAAGTCTCGTCTTATCTGGGTACTGATCTTGCAGGCTGGGTGGGTCCCTGAGAGGTTATAGTGGTATCCGGGGGGTTGGACCCCGCAATGCGCATGTGAAAGTTGCCTGCTATTGCCGATTCCTCTGACATACAAAAAAAAAAATATTCCTTGCTAAATTTGACTAAATCATTTTTAAATAATTGAATAAATCACTATTTATTTAACTATTACTAAACCATATTCTTAAAATAATAAATAAATCATTTATTTACTTATTATTTACAAATAAAGGGATTTGACCAAAGTCAAACTCTTTTTCCCTCCAACAAATATAATAAAATATTCTGTAAAAGTTGGGTCTAGAATTGGTTAATAATATTTTAATCATGCACCAATATCTAGACTAACTCAATATTTTGTTATAAATAGAAGGGTTTTTCCATTCATTCACTACCTTTTTTTTCCTAAATATCACTCTAGGTCTATACTTTTGGTCTGACTTTGATCCTCCATCAATGTCATATTTTTCTATCTTTTTTTCTTGTGAACACCCCTTGAGTTCCATTTCTGTCTGGGTTTTCTATAACATTGAGAGAGAAGGATCTTAGATTTGAAGCACTGATGACATACAAGAACCCATCCCATTGAGAGGGATTGGTAACATCTTTCTATGTTCCCTTCCTAGGTGTCATAAATAAAAAAATCCTTTAAAAATATTCTTGTCCTATCTATTGGATGCATGGAGCAACTCTTTCTTTTATTTTCTATTTAATGTCCTTTACTACATAGATCTAAATTTTGTAGCATTTATATTGGTCAAATAACTGCATATCTGAAGAAATTGGTAGCCATATTTGATGTTAGGGTTGTTTTTTATGCACATCTAAAGTGGGATTTATTCGTACGCTTGCGACTAGAATTCACACTAACAACAATATTCCTATTTGATGTGTCAATATAAGAATTTATCATCTTTCCAAGAATTTTCAACTTCAATTCCAAAATCTTGAGGACCACAAAGGTCTCCCATAGTTAAAATTCATACCATCATCAATGACATGATTACATTCTTTAGTTACTTCCCCATAGCCTTTAATAAAGTCCCTAAAACTCTGCAATCTACACATAAAAGGTTTGACTCCTTTAAGTAATCCAAAATTATGGTAGGTTGGTTCTACTCTCTACCACTGTGAATATGCTGAGAGGAATTTTTCATTGTTCTCTTGGAGCTCATACTTAGACAAAATAATGAGGGCACATCAAAGTTCTCTGTGAGGTGAAACCTATTTCTTATCAAATCTCTCCATGAGGTGACACCTATTGCTTATAGGATTTTATAATAAATTATGGATCGTGAGAATACTAGGGTGGTATGGAAACTTTTGCTTGCAATGCTCCTTGATTATTTGATCTCAAGTGAAATTCACTTGATTTAATATAATTTTAATAACTACCACTACCTTCATCATCTTCTAAAGTTTCGGGAGGGAGGGATGTTGGGTGGGGTTGCTAATTCATGGCTTTAGATGAATTGGAGAGGATGAAAAGTTGGATATCCCACCAATGCCTCTTGAATTATTTTTATCATCTCTCATAAATTTAAGGTTCTCCTTCTCAATGGATTGAGAATGAGCATATTTTCCATGTTCCTTGAAGATGATCCCTATGATTGGTTTGTGACCTAGGAAGTTAATCATGCCTTTTTGTGCTCCTAGGAGGTTAATCGTTCTTCATTCTATTACATTAACTTGAACACTAACCACAATTGGCATTATCCTTCAAATACATGAAAATTAAATAATATTGGAAATATACCCTATCCAAGAGCCACTTTATTTTTCTTGATAAATATTAAAAATACTCTTAATTTGAAAACATAAACTATAATAATTTTTAATTGATTAAATATTTTTATTTTTTTAATACAAAAAGTGGATTAATTATTAAAAATGAAAATATTCTTCAAAAAATTTGAAAATTTAATTCCCGCCAAGAAATTTTTAACTAAACTCAACATAAAAAAATTGGTGTTTTCCCCAATGATATTTTGGCAGCACTTAACCTACCTGATATTTTCCCTCAACGATATTTTGGCAGCACTGCGTTGTGGGATGCTATTTTGAGTAGATCGGGTGATGAGAAAATTCGACAAGTGCTTCTTCTGGATGTAACTCCTCTTTTAGGTTGCATAAGTGTTTGAGATCTATCTTGGCATGACCAACACTGGAATTTTATGGAGATATATGCATTTGGTTGGTCTCTACCAAAAATAAAAAATTGATTTCATTGGTGCTGTGTGTGAATTAAAGAACAAAAAAAAAGGTAAAGTAATTCGTTGAAACTACTGTAAATTAGAATTTAGTTAGAGGAATGTAAGGCTATAAAATTTGGACCTATTCAGGTTTTGCTATAATTCTGTTATTGGATCTACACTATACTTTTTCTTCTCTGCAGTAGAAAAGGTATTCTCCAGGGGTTCCAGATTTGGATGATGTTTAAGGTGGATGGGAAATTCATCCCTGTGAGGTTCCCGATGTTGGGCGCGTCATGTGGCCATATGGCCACCCACAGGTGCATTAATCCTCCATTTAATGCTCCCAGCCCGCATAGCACTTGTGACATTAAATCATTCCACTGCCAGAATTTGCCACTACACTGGTTTATAATGCCTCCGCTACACCGAAATTATATTCATGCCCTCCCTGACTGTTGGTCTCCTGCTCTGCAAAGGGGCCTTTGTCCTCCTGCTTGTGCTGAGCCAAGTGCTCGAACGCACCCAGGAAGTTGATGCTTGTTGATTAGCTGCATTGAACATCACTAGAATTTCACTATACACAAAGTGCACTTTGTTGCAACAATTCTCGGCCACTTGTAATGCAAGCCTCACCATTCCTATCCAAGCATTGTCATTCTCATCCTGAGCATAGCCACTATCACCTAAGCTTCACTGTTATAATGCCTCGCGTTAGACAGAGGATGAGAAGCTAATTCGACAGCAGCCAGGGTAAAGCAATTCTCTCTTAGTCCACCTCCAGTTCTGATTCTTCCTCTGAGGACTTCTCTTGTGGCCATTACCCTAAGACTCGAAGAAAAATGGGAAGAGCTAGCCTTGCTGGGCAGGCGCATCCTATCCATGGCTCCCAGTCTCATGATGCTGCGTCTCCTTCGCAACTAGTCACTCAGCATTTTGTTACCCCTGTCTCCACTCCACCCACCCAAATTACTCTCTGCCAAACCTCCCATACAGTCAAGTTCCAATTTTCTTGCACCGTGGACCAACCCGTAATTACTGCTTTCATCACTGCCACCCTTCAGGAGGAAGCAGCTGATAAAGAGGACAAAGATGATTCCAAGGAAAAGAGCGTGCTGCTAGGGATGGAAGTGATGGTAAGGAAAAGGAATCGATGAATGAGGCAGTTGGTAAAGCCACCTGTGCAACAACTGATGATGAAGATGGCAGCAACAACGAATACAAATGATTCATTGAGGAGGAACCTACCTCTCCTGCAAATGACAAGTAAACACGGTAACCTCTACTGGAACATGGATCTGAAGCCCAGGTTTCATGGGTCATTTTTTGTGTTTTTTTTAATCTCTCCTTTGCTGAGAGTGAAAAATGTTGTTTTCATGGGTGCATTTTCTGAACTTAATGCCTGTTTCCCCTATGAGGGCGGCAAGACAATTATCTAAGGGACTGGTTTCCCCTCCTGGGGCACTCCAGAATTATGTATTTTTTGACAATCATACCTAGCTCTTAGGCTTACTTAGCTGAGGGTTTGGTCGCCATGTATTTTTATGTTATATAAATAGAAATAGACTTATTTAGAGAAAAAAAAAAAACGTATTCTCCAAGGGCAGTTTAAGAACAATGAGTAGTTCCATAGTCTTTACTGCAAATAAAACATCAAAAAAGTATTTCCCACTTTATCCATTTGATCTTTAGCTATCAAAGGCCAACTACATTCAACATGTGATCTTCTTCCAACATGGATTTTCTAATAATCCAGATGAAGTAACATTTGAGCAATTGAAATGGAGCCTGACAAAGGTGCTCATTTATTTCTACCCTTTCATTCGCAGATTGGTGGACTTTCCCTACTATTTTCTAAATATTGAATGCAATCCTCAAGGTGCCCAATTTACAAAAATATTGTTGGTACTCTTTCTCAATCTTCTTACACCTTCAATCCTCATCTCAGACCCAACCACCTCCATCATCTTCCTCATAGTATCGTTTTGAAATTCCACGTCACTCCCCACAATGAATACAATGACATATGAGCTCTTTATTGCAACAGGAAGCATTTGTTCATCCAAATCTTCCATGTTGAAGGAAGGGATACAATAACCGAAATTATGACAATTTATTAATATCTCAGACCGTTGTGTGTGACATAGGTACTATAATATCTCTTGATTTTTTTTTCATAACCATGATTTTTCTTCTATTTCTAATTGGATTATAATTCCTCTAATAAATATAAACTCACAACAGAATTTGTGCAACTCTAGCAACATCATTGAATAAAAAACTAAAAAAATTATGCAAGAGGAAAAAATGCACAAACTCCCATGAATATCCACGCTCTTCGGTGTGGGAAAGGCTACACACTCCTCATTATACCCTACACAAAATCAAATTCTCATATGTTGAAGAAAAAATTTTCTGGGTATGAATATCTCTCTTCTTGATTTTAAAAGAAACATAATTAGGTGGATGATTCCATAGGAAAATGCATTTATACAGAACCTTACATACATTGATACATATTTTCTTTTACAATTTAAGCTTTCACCTTCCAATCATTGAGATGAATGTTAGAATAAACCAAGGGTCATCTTATTATTGTTTTGCTTCCACTTGGGCATCTTGTAGAAATATTCTTTAGGCATTTCAAACTTCTCACAAAAATCATCCTTACATAAATATGTCTCTATTTTTGTTACATCCATATCAGGAATAGGATCAGGGATGATATCTTCAGAAATTAATAGGGAAACATACTATTCCCTTCATCATTTTCTCCATCCTCGTCCTTGGTGTCCTCTTTTATAGTTAATGCATCAATTTTGGTACTCATCAAAACAAAAATTGTTCTGCTATTCACAACAGGACTTACCCTACTATTTGAAGAAACATAGTTTATCTTTGACTTTTTAGGTTGAGTAAATTTGGTTTCAAATCTTTCTTCTATGAAATCATTCAATAGTTTCCATTACCACATTGGCTCAAAAACAGATGTTAGAGCAACTATTGCTCATGATATTGGAGGAAATGTCTTGTTGAGTGCCTATGGCATCAAAGACTTTGGATTAAATTTTCTAATAAATATAGGTGGTGTAGAAAGATTCCTTCGATTTGTAATCTCAAATTTAGTGTTGGCAATATGTTTCTTATGTCTTAATGTGTTGTCCTTGATGGAAAATCTCTGGTAAAGGATGGAGTATATGTCTTCTGGAGAAGCTGATTAGTTTGCAGAAGGTACATTAGAAGAAATGTGTAATGTAAGATAGAAGATTGGTTAATATTCATATTGTAGGTTCTATATGCAGGTTAGTACAGGCCAATTCGTGTATACACACAGATAATAATGATCCAAGTCATGTATGCCTTTTGTGCTCTAAAAATATGATACCAGGGGGCTTGCCATGGTGTTAGCCCATAGTATTGAACGTTGTGTCATCTATTTGATTTCGTCCAAGAATACCATCGGTAGTAGTATGGTTTTGACTCATGCTATTGGTATATGCTAAATCTATATAAGGAGAAGAAGATCATAGTGAAAATGGGGCATGTTTAAGGGATGTCATTGAATAATTCTCTCTGAATTATATCTGCATGTGATGAACTCTATTTTATCTGTAGATATGAACTATGATGCACCCTTGGATAAAATGATGGATCAGGATCTCTAAACTTGAAATGACTATGTTCTTGCATGATTGATTGAAGAGACGATTAGATCCGTGACCTGTCACAAGTTTGCTGAAGTAAAGTGAATAAATATGGGTAAGTTCTATAGATCTGAAACATTCTGAAAAATTAATATTTACAGATTTATACGCTATTTTTTTTCTCGATAAAAGCATGTATATACGCGGCTTTATCTTAGAAAAATTGCGTATATACATGGCTGTCTCAGAAAAAACACGTATGCAAGTCATGGTTTTCTGAAGCTCATTGCAGAGATTATCTGTTTATTTTTGTTGTATCTCTTTTATCTATCAATGAAGTCTTCATGTACATCTATGTTGCTTGAATGTTGTATATGTTGCTAAGTCGAATATTTACAAATCTGATCAATGAGTGAGTAAATATGTTTAATGATGTTTGACTGATCAAGGGTTCTACAATACTGGAAAGATATCTGAATGAAAGCCTCCGATCTAGTTCTGAGACTAAACATTTTCTGGAAGATCAGTATTCACAGATCTATACATATGATGGTGTGAAGGAAAGCGAGTATAAACGCAGGTTCAGTTAATAAAAGTAGTGTATGCATGTTAAGGTAATGAATGTTCAGGGTTGAGTTTTATTCTGCATACTCATTCTGAAATCTGGGTTATTATTGTGCTTTGTGTTGGACTATATAAATCCCTTATCAAATGGATTGAACAACACACATTTAATTATCAATCTAGGGACGTCTGTTTATTCCAATGACAATAGCACTGTCTATGCCGATACACCAACCAGAAGTAATCTCAAAGAAAAGAAATTGTTTCTGAAGTAATATGTTGGAAATAAATCACTCATGCATAAATAAAAGAATCCACAAGATTGAAATCACACTTCAATTGGTTTGTTAGCTCGCAACACAATAAGTACCCAACTGGTGTCTCTATTAACATATGTGTAATAGAATATAAAATATAGAAATCAAAGTAGATATATCCTCAACTAAATAGCAGAAACAAAACTCTAATGATGCATAAACTGAAATACAATTACATACACACACAACTACTGTAATCACTTCAATCCTTGCTAAGAAGGAGGGGCCCTTCCTCCCTATCAAGGCATAGGTAGAGAAGGAAATTTAATTGAAACTAAATGGAATCACACATGTAACACTAATAAAAATATGATCTGTATTAATCTAAACACAATTACAAAGGTAAAATAATGATGCTCTTTGCTAAGCTCTCGACCTCTAGAGCTGAGAGATATATAGTGGTTACATCAGAAAATCCAGGAATAGATCAGTCATGAGAATCTTACGATTCTCATGTTGATAGAAATACAACTCATATAGTTATAACCACTCCCTAATAAATTTTTGATTATAAATTAAAAGATTACAATCGGAATAGCCCTTAGGCAGCTATCCCAAAAATAGAATGTTAAAAAATCCTACAAGTGTCATAACAAAACACAGTTGTAGTGTAATAGCCAAAAAACAAATTAGCAACAATAGAGACAAGAGAAGTCAATCGTACAACTAAATCAATAGCTTTCCAACAAGTCTATAACAAAAGAGCATAACATTAGTTGTTGGTGGGTCTATAACAACAAGGTGTAACAACATTTCTTTCCTATAACAGCACTATCAAAACTGCTCTTGTGAGTTTCGTGTTCGAGATCTTTGGTGCTACAAATGACATCTAAAAGGACAAAAAAATGCCATCAAATTTTTTTCCAAATATTCACCATAAAATAGTCATAAAAAGGTATAATAGATCATAATAACTTGGTGAATTGAAAAAGTAATGAAAGAAAGGTGAAACAACACTAGTTAGGGTAAAAAGGTAGAAAAAGGGGTAAAATATACTCCCATTAGTTATAGTTATAAAGCGAAATAAGGAAGATAAGTGTAGGATAAAATTAGAAAACTAGCACGTGACAACTCCCCCCAACTGAAATACTTGCATGTCCTCATGAAAACTCATCTCTCATGGGAATATATTCGGTGCAGGTGAGTGGGTTGATAAACACCATCTATGTCCTCGTCTGTAGACTTGTATCCCTGATTGGCCATCAACTGCCATACCCAGGATTCTGACTCATACTTTCTTAATTGATAATTGATCTGGTAATCCTCAATGGGCAACTAGATCAAAGGAGACTTGAACTTCAATCCCAACCATAGAGCTCCAAGAGATTGTACAATTTGCGCGTAGGCTGGTACATGTGTAATAGCCACCATGATATTTTGGATTGAGAATGGATCACCCTTTAATAACTCAGCACTGTTGGCCTCTGTGAATTTTAATCATCTTGTCAAAGCTCAGCTCTTCATCATGGCGAACTGATTGAAGACAAAATTCACAATTTTTCTTCAATAAGTGGTAGTTGGTTCTTTAATCCCATGAGTACTCAACATTCTCCTAAATTCTTGTCTCAACTCAACAGGTTGTCCTGATTCTTCCCGAACCCACAATGTTGTCTTCTCCTTATTAGTCTCCATATGTTTAATGGACAGATGCCATTCAATCTGGTTCCTCATGAAGGATACAAAATGCCTTAATTGAATATCTCACATATAAGATAAAACGGTCTCAATCATCTACTTACTCACATGTTCACAACTAATGTTGTGTAAAAAAAATTCACACAGTAAAATTTTCTCATCAAAATATGAGGCACGGAAAACATCCAGAAATGTATGAGTGGAGGAACATAGGTAAGTTATTCCCTCCATAATGGCTTTCAATTGAAACAAGAAGTAACGTTCCCATAGAAAAATAGGATATGATGGAGAAGGTCGCCTACAACCCAACAAGTTGAGGGTGAGATCATGAAGTTTCTGTTTATCTATGGTGAGGTCTCCAATCTGATCCTGTAACAGCAAAAACTATTATTCTTGTTTCTTCAAAGCTTCTTTTTTCTTGTAAACCTATGAATTTTTCTTCTATTCTACTTCCATCCATATTTCATGCAAAGTGTCTATTTCTCTTTGATGTTCCTTTAGCGAAATCATCTGATACTGAGGGGAGATTAATTCTTTCTTCCATTTTTGTAATTCATAAATTAACAGGTGTTTCTCAGAGTTCCATCCTAACGTGGGGCTCACCATTCTTATAGATTTAGTATCTATATGAACAATGGGTATACCAGCCTCAATTTCATGGGGTTGTTCCACCTCTGCTGCTGGTTCTTGTGTAACAAAAGCCTCTTTGGTGGGTTCTTGTGTGTTGACCCCTTTGTTTTTACCTAGAATCACCTCTGTGTACACTGTTTTTTCTTCTACAATAGGAGTGGCCTCCACAGGTTCTTGTGGGTCAGCTTCTAGGTCAATTATATCAGGAGTCTTTGCTTTAACTTTTGATTCTTGTGTAACAACAATATCATCAACAGGTTCTTGTGTAACAACATCCTATTGTTCTGTTTCTACTTCCATTGGGCTGATATTCTCTCTATAGGCATTATATCCCACTGCTACTAAGTTTTGGAAACACGTCACGCACACTGACACTAGAATTTCCCTTCCCTCAGATAATTTATACTTCAATTCCTCTTTTTCTTGTCTTAAATTTTCAATTTCTAAACACAAGGCATTGGTTTCGTCCTTACCTGATGAGGAAGGTTGCCTTTATTCTTCTAAAACTTCTGCTTTCGTCTGCTTCTCGGCCATAGGAAAGGGTTCTATAGGTATGGTGACCTTCACTCTTTGTTTCGATCTTTTGTTCCCAATTGGTTCTTCAATCGGCCTCTTCCCAATTCTAACTTGAGTAGGCCGAGTCTGGGTCTCTTCCTCTGTCTAACCTTCCCCTAAGGTCATGGTTTGTTTTCCTCATCTTGTCCTTAGTATTTTCCTCTTGAATTCTTTCCAAGTTTTTCCTTGCTAGCCTAGGGCATCCAACACAATTAGCTTAATGAGTCTGTGATTAGTTATGCATGCCTGTGGGCTTGCTACTATTTTAACTGTTGCTACCATGTGCTTGATGTTTCCAAGAAAATAGAATGGAAGATTGATTCTTTGTTGATGTCAAAGGTAGTTAAGCAGAGGAAAGTGATAGTTGAATACTATCGTACACCTCCCTTCGCAGGTGATATATCTGATCAAACCCAGGGAAACATCTTCCCAAGGATGAAGAAGTGACAATCTGTTAATTCCTCTTCCTTTCTTCTCGAGTTTTTATTCCCCTACTAATAAATCCTCTTTCAAGGAGGGGTCATTGATTTTTCTATTAAACCACCTTCACCCTTCAACTGGTAATGAAGTTACCCTGGAAACTACCTCCTTAGTCACCTCCATTTGCATGCCTCTTACTTGAGTTTTATTATTGCTCAAGTTCTGAGAAAATTCAATTGCTATGGCCTCGTCTGAGCCTTCAAGCTTCTATAAAAACTAAACCCATCCAACCTCTCTGAATATATGGTAAGCCTCTAGGAAATTCTACAGAGTATCCATAGAGTCTAGCTCATGCGTGACCACTGCTCCACCCATTTCTGCTGTTTGTTTCTAAATTTTCTACTTAATGTCTGGAAACACTACAATATTACTAATTTTTTGAGTTCACTTCTTTGTTTTTCAATCCTGCTGTAACATCACTGTGTCTCTAAACTAGCTGCTGCTCGACACCTATGATTATCCCAATCGATGAGTCTACAAATGAGGATGCAATGTTTTGGAAGGAGGTTGATGAAAGGTGACAGCTTTCAAGGATTTACCAAATCATACCTTACACGAATAATCATAAATGGATTATTATCAAAAGTGATGGGATTTCATACACACACTCTTTTCCAACCAAATTCGGTCATCATTAGCAATTCTGTTATTGATTAGGTTCATGCGAATTTAATAGATATTTATTATTACAACCTTTTTGCAATGATTTCAAGTCATATTCCCTCTCCCACTTTAACTGTGACAGCCACTCATGGCCGTCACAAGAGCGTCACTACTTTGCCAATGAATCACCGAATTATTAATGACAATCATTTACCTTTTGATGGCATACCTTAGGTGAGGTTGGGAGAATACTTGAGCTGACGAAGTCCTGCATGCAGCGCTTGTGTTCTTGTGTTTAGCCGGCATAGTTATTTCTATTTATGGAATGAATTACAAAGAACAGTATTTGTGATTGTCGATTGTTACATAGGTAACAACCAAGACAACTTTTAAATTATTCTCAGAAAAAACATGATAATTAGAAGAAATTCGTACAGAAAAAGGAATTACATGAATACCATCATCCTATGACATGGATCAGGAAGGGAAGATGATATTACAGGGAGAAAAACATGGGTGTAACAGCTGCCACAAGAGTGGTTTTCAACTATTACTGGCTGTCTGACTGCACCCCAAAAAGGAATTTTCACAGTTAGATTTACTTGTGTTTTTCTTTTATTTTTTTATTCTCATTTATTTATTTATTTATTTATTTTTAACATGTTTAATAGCTGCCACAAAGGTGGTTTTCAACTGCTGCACTTATTGGAATTTCAAATTTAAGGCTATAGAGTAGAATGTTCCAATGTTGTTGTAACATGAAGATCAGAGTCCGCGGCAATGTTGACAAATGATTCCTTCGAAGCGAGTTGATGATATAACTTTAGGCAGTGCCCATTAACCAGTAACAACATCTTAGCATTTTCCATAGTAACCAATTGTACAATCCCATTTTCAAAGACTGTATCCACTTTGTAATGACCTAGCCATCTGGTACAGAGCTTGCCTTTGAAATCTTTGAACCTTGAATCATACAAAAGAGCCCAATCTCATTTCTGGAAAATTTTCTTCTTAATAAACCTATCATGCCACTTGGATATTTATTTTTGGATAATTTCTGTCTGTTGAATGGTAGTGAGCCATTTCTCTTCCAACTCATTGAGTTGGTTCAATCTTTCATCCTGTGTTGTACTCAAATCCATATCGATCTAAAATGTTGTTCTTAATGTCTTTATTTCAAACTCTATGGGGAATAAGGGATTCTTACCATACACCAGTTCATATGGTGAGAAGCCTGTAGTATTCCTCCATGTTGTCTTGTAAGCCCACAATACCTTTGTAAGTTTCTCAGCCCAGTTTCTTCAGTGGCTAGCTACTATCTTTGTCAAAATTCCCTCAATGACTTTATTGGTGCTTTCTACTTGCCCATTTTCTTGTGGATGATAGGGTGTGTTGATTCTATGATGGATTCCATACTTCTCAACCAAATTCCTAATCAAATGAGATGTGAAATGAGGACCCCCATTTGTCACTATCTCTATAGGTATCTCGAAGCGAAAAAAAATGTCTTGAAATAGGAAGTATGAAACAACCTGCTCTGTTGCTCTAGTTAGTGCCCTTGCTTCGACCCATTTTGTGAAATAATTGGTGTAGACCAATATATATGCTCTTTGTTGTGATGAAATATTGATTGGCCCCACAATGTCTAGGGCCCATTTATCGAATGGTTCTAGTACTATCTAAGGATGTAATGTCATCTCACCTGATTTTAGACACTGGCCCATCCTTTAGCAACTATCACATCCTTCCACAAACTTCTTGGCATCCTAGAATATAGTTGGCCAACAGTACCCTACTCAGATTACTTTATGTCCTATCGTCTTGTCAACGAAGTGTCCTCAAGAAGGTTCCTCATGACAAGCCTTTATGATATCAAATATCTCATCTTCTCTAACACATCGCCTAATCTAGAAATCTAGCCCAGTGTGGTAGAGATTACCTTCTATCCAGGAGTAGGTAGCACTCTGTTGTATAATCCTCCATCTTTCTCAAGAAGAAAATTGATGTGGTAATTTTACTGTAGCAAGGTAATTCGTTATATCTACAAACCATGGTGAGTGAGTAGAAATGGAAAAAATATACTCATATGGAAAAGAATCCTCAGTAGCAATGCAGTCATCACTTATAGCTAATCTAGAAAGAAAATTAGTAACTACATTGTCATTTCTGGGTTTATCTAAAATAGTAATGTCAAATTCTTGTAAAAACAATAACCATCATGTAAATATACCATTAGTAACAGTTTTGTTCATTAAAAATTGAATTGCAACATGGTCAGTGTGTACAAATACTTGGTACCCGGTGATGTAGTGTTGGAATTTGTTGATAGCATGCACTACTGCTAGGAATTCTTTCTTAGTAACAGTGTAGTTAAGTTTTGTTGGAGTTAAGTTCTTGCTGATGTAATAAATGGCATAAGGCTTCTTATCCTCCAGCTGCCCCAAAATAGCACCTAAAGCCATGTCAGATACATCTGTAGAAATATG
This sequence comes from Pinus albicaulis, assembly GCA_034641835.2. Classification (NCBI taxonomy): domain Eukaryota; kingdom Viridiplantae; phylum Streptophyta; class Pinopsida; order Pinales; family Pinaceae; genus Pinus; species Pinus albicaulis. Next base: position 1,747,694,555 of record CM076580.1, read on the forward strand.
AAACAACAATTTCCAGTTTGGTCCTCAAAAAACAGGTGCTTCTGTTACACTGTTCTTCAACTTTAAAAAGGCCTGCTCACACTTTTATGTCCACACACATTCCACATCTTTCATCAATAATGAAAATAAAGGAGATGAAATCTTTGATAAATTTTCTATAAACCTCCTATAGTATCCTGCATGTCCCAAAAAACTACGTACCTCTTTCAGAGTCTTAGAGGTCAGGATTTTCAAGATTACCTCTATTTTTGCAGGATCTACCTTCATTCCATCTACTGAAATGAAATGTTCACCACAATTCCCTCAGTCGTCATCATGTGGCATTTTTCCATGCTCAGAGCAACATTAATTTGTTCAAAACATTCCAACACTTTTTCCAAGTTAGCTAATGATGTCTCAAAAGCATCCCCATAGGGTGTAAAATCATCCATAAAAATTTCAAGACAATCATTCGAAAGATCAGAAAAAATACCTAATATTTCCCTTTGAAAGGTTGCTCGTGCAATGTAGAGACCAAAGGGAAGGACTCTGTATGAAAAATTACCCCATGGACAAGTAAAGGTTGTATTTTCTTGATCTTTTGGAGCAATATGTATTTGATTATAGCCACTAAAACCATCTAGATATGAAAATAATTTTTTTCCAGAAATAACGTCCATGACTTGATCAATAAATGGTAAGGGAAAATGATCCTTTTGATTGGCCTTGTTAAGTTCTCTATAGTCAACACAGACCCTCCAATTTCCATTCATCTTCGGAACTATGACAAGTGGAGACACCAACTGACTGTTAGAAATTGGGTAGATGAAATTAGCATTAAGGATTTTCTGCAATTCTTATTTTACTATGTCCGTAAGTGCGGGGTTCATTAAACACTGAGGTTGTCTTACAGGTTTTCAATCTTCTTTGAGCTAAATGCGGTGAGTTCATAGGTTAAGATGGTTCCTTTCATATCGGTATAGTCCCATGAAAATGCCTTTTTCTATTTCTGTAATAGTTGTATCAGGAATCTATTTTGTTCAACAGTCAGGTTAGGATTAATGTTGAAACATTTTCTAGGTTCGATTTCAACGGGACTACTGATAGCAAGTGGAGTTGTTTACAAATGTTCAGTAATTTCATCATCTTCATCACCTCCTTCTCCTAAATACCTAATGGAGGCAACTGGGAATGGATTACTGATAAAAACATTAATAATATCATCCTCTATTTCATCCTTAAAGTATTGTGCTTTTTCGAGTGTGAGAAGAGGTAGGGAAAGATCAGATTCATGTGCAAAATCATCCCACCATGGACTATTCAAATCCATATGAGGTTTCACCAGGGGATAAATATTCAGGTTTTGAGTGGCCTATCCATATGAGATCACCATAGCTCCAGACCTATAGCTGATATATGCATCTCTAGTGGCTAGCCACGGTCCTCCCAAGATTAAAGGATGAGCCCCCAGATTGGATTTGGTTTGTAAGATAATAAATTCAATAGGATAGTTCTAGGAGGCCACAATGATAACCACATCTTCAATCATTCCTTCGGGCTTAACACGGGACTTATCTTCTAGTTCAAAAATCGTAGGTATGGGTATAAGTCCATGAAGTCCTAGAGAGATGAAGAGGTCTTTAGTTATAACATTAATAGCTGCCCCTATATCAATCAGGGTATTTCTTATAGTATGATTGTCAATATGGACAGTTACTGTGGGGTTCCCTAGATCATTATACTTAGTCAAAAGAGGCTGATCAATCATAAGATCAGAAAATTTTCCGAAGACATAGATAGTAGCAAGGTCCTTAGGTTTCCTTCTAGGTTTTTTAACACATAGATCCCTCACTGTTTTAGCATAGATAGGCACTTCATTAAGAGCTTGTAATAGCGGAATTTGTACATATAAATTTTGCAGATCCTTAAGGAATTTAGATTCAGATTGTAAGGTCGACCTAGTTTCAGTTAATCGGTGAGGATATGGAGTATTTTGAATGCTAACAATTGGGTTAGCTACCGCAGATGTAGCAACCTTACTCAAATTAGATGCTATAGAAACAACAAAAATTCTCGAGCTGGCTATTGCAGGTTTAACAATGAGTGCTGTAGCGGTTGTTACAACTGCTTCAGAATCGTCCATATCCTTCTTAGGTGATTCACTTGCTTCGATAATAATGGGTGTGTGTTTAGGTCTGATTACTCTCCATGACCGAAGCTGAACCTAATTAAGTCCAATAGCAGTGATAAGGTAAGTCTAGAGGGTAACCAGAGCATCCATGCTCTGAGCCACCTTATTATTTGGATTGGGGTTAGGTTTTATAGGTAATTGGGGTCGAACGGAAGGTGTAGGATTCTAAATAGAAGGCAGTTGGAACTGTTGTTGTTGCATTGGTATCGGAGGGGGAACTGGACGTTGTCCATTGCCTCTCCAGTTATGACTCCAAGGATTAGGTTGTGATGGAAGATATTGCATTGGTGGAGGAGATGGCCACTGGTTCCATGGTGAAGGAAATTTTTTAAAGAAGGGGTAGGATATTTCCATGGTTATTGCTGACTGTTAAAATACTATTCCAAGGATAAAAGGAAGAAAAATATAAAGGCATACCTATAGGTCGCGGCTACCATTTCCTTTTCGATTTGATAAAATAAGAATATTGAACATCCTCGCTTGATTCTTGGAGTACTGTTTTAAGTCTGGGCAACTCAAGACACTGATTTGTAGAGTGCGCAAGCCAAGGTTTCTTTAGCTTCTACTTGTGCCCTCTTGACTTGTAGCATAGTGAAATGTCAGAGAGAGTGTTAAGGAGATCGGTTTTAAAATCCTTGAATAAGTTCCCGATCTCTACTCTAGGTACCCCTCCACTTCTGAACTTTTGTATCCTGAGTGAAGGGTCCCAAACTAAAACTCTCCCTTTGACTAATCCTCTTGAGCTATGTAGGCAAAGCTTCATTATCTCATCAAATTTTTGTTGTGATATGTCTTCTTTTCCTATAATATTCAGATGTTACAGACAATCCTCTCTTAAACCTCTTAATAATATTGGCTTTAGAATATCCGTATCTAAGTTTTTGAACTTAGACCTCTATAAATTGTGGTGGAATCGCTCTAGATAATCTTCCAGGTTTTCACCTTTTAAGCAATTGTGAAAATTTCATCCTTCAAATCCCTGGTTCAATAGTGGTATTGATACTTAATGAGAAAGGCTTCTCTCATATCATTCCATGTTCCAATTATGCTAGCGCTCAATCTCATGAACCACCTTAATGTTGCTCCCTTCAGAGTAGCAAGGAATAATTTCAGCTTCTGGGCATCTAAAGTATAGTCGTAGCCTCTACACAGCACATCAAATTCAAATAGAAAGGTATTAGGATCCACAACAGCCATCCCTTGAAAGGATGGTAGGGATTATAATGGGATGCTCTTCGTAGGAGCCTTGTCTCGTGTTACCACTATTAGGAATTCAAAAGTAAAAAAGCTATATATTTTAACATTTTCATCCCCCATGGTTGATTCTTCTTGATAGGATGAACTAGTCTCGGAGTGTATTGGAGATTGAAAAATAGAAGGATCAGGCTGCTCCAGGATCTATTTGACAACACTACCAGCATCCAATTGATGGTCAATTGATTTCTGTTCCTTAGGTTCTTGATGATCTCCACTGGTCTCTCCATGTCTTTCAATTCTCAAATCATGATAGATAATTATCCATTATTGTTTTGAATCTAAAGTTTTGATATTAGGAGTGGATATGATGTTCAAAGGATGGTGAGGTCTAGCCACTAAAGATACCGAAAGTCCAGGCCTTGATATAGTAATTGCATTCTATGGTCCTATATTCCTATTATTTCTATATAACATGGACTGTTCCTTCTCTGCCTTTGAAATCAAATCTCCAAATAATGTTTTCCTTCCCAAATTTGCACTCTTCTTTTCCTTCTTACGACCCGTCTTTCCTGTAGTTAGTAGAGTGGGGGGTGTTTTTAGATGTTGATGTTGTCCTATTGGCACACATGGGCCCTATGCATATCAATTCATCCTATAAGTGTTTTAGTTTCTATAGCAGTGAGCCCGCTCAAGCTTGTTAGAGTGATGCACAAGTTCTTACCTCTTTCAGACCGCCCAATGACTATATAGCTGAAGGCACCCTAAGAAAACACCCAAAATTTAATTCCTAAGTGTCCGAGCAAGACATTAGCGAGCCTGCTCAAGCCTTTTAGAGCGATGAACAGATTCTTACATCTCGTCTTACCGCTCGACAATTTTGTTGTTGGAGACACTCTATAAAAGTAAAAAAAAAATGCACTTCCTAGAAACAACTATGATTGACTGGATCATCACTGACATCCCTGGCAACAATGCTAAAATGTTGGACTATATAAATCAGTTATCAAATGACTTGAATAGCACACATTTAATTATCAATCCAGGGACTTCTGTTTATTCCAATTATGGTAGCACTATCTGTTCTGATACACCAACATGGAAAATTTTAGGGCCTAATATTCGTGGGAGTGCTAATTTTCCATGATTTTTCCACAAAAAAGATTCGCCAATTTCCATTTTTATAAAAATTATTTGCCCAAATTTTAAAATATAAGGTTAATTTACCTTTAAAATCACTAACATTATATAGAGAGTATATAGAAAATCATTATAAATTTGAAAATTTTTACAAATACATCAATAAAAGTTTTATAGTTTACATCTTAGGGACTAGTGAAATTTGCCAATGTTTTTAAAAATCAAGATAATTTTCCATCCTCAAAATTTTCCCTGTACACCAACCAGAAGAAATCTCAAAGAAAAGAAATCGTTGCTAAAGTAATATGCTAAAATAAATCACTCATGCAGAAATAAAAGAATCCACAAGATTGAACTCATACTTCAATTGATCTGTTAGCTCGCCACACAATAAGTACCCAGTGGGTGTCTCTATTAACATATGTGTAACAACATATAAACTATATAAATTGAAGCAGATATATTCTTAGCTAAACAACAACAAAAACACTCTAACGATGCATAAACTGAAATACAATTACACACACACACACACAACTACTGTAATCACTACAATCCCTGATAAGAAAGAGGGCGCTTCCTCCCTAGCAGGGCGTAGGTAGAGAAGGAAATTTAACTAAAATTAAATGGAATCACACATGTAACAGCAATAACAATATGATATACATTAATCTGAGCACAATTATAGAGGTAAAATAACGTCATTCCTTGTTAACCTCTTGAACTCTAAGGCCGAGAGATATCCAGAAAATCCAGGAATAGATCAGTCATGAGAAACTTACGATTCTCATGCTGATCGAAATAGAACTCATATAGTTATAACCAGTCCCTAATAAAGTTCTGATTACAAATTAAAATATTACAATCAGAATTGCCCTTAGGCTATTATCCCAATATAATGTTAACAACTCCTACAACTATCATAACAAAACATAGTTGTAGTGTAACCTTCAAAGGACATATAACCAACAATAGAGACAATAATAGTCAACTGTACAACTGAATCACCAGTTTTCCAACAAGTCTGTAACACCAGAGCACAATAGTAGATGTTGGAAGCTCTGTAACATTAAGGTTTAACAACATTGCTTTGATGTAACATCACTATCCAAACTGCTCCTGTGAATTCCGTGTTTGAGATATTTGGTGCTACAAATGACATCTGAAAGGACAACACAAATACCATCAACTTTTTTCCAAACATTCACCATCAATTAGTCATAAAAAGGTTTAATAGATCACAATAAATTGGTGAATTGGAAAAGTAATGAAAGTAAGGTGAAACAACACTAGTTAGGGTGAAAAGGTAGGAAAATAAGTAAAAGATACTCCCATTAGTTATAGTTATAAAGCGAAATAAGGAAGATAAGTGTAGAAAAAATGTACAAAACCAGCACCCAACACTCTGGTTACAATGATCTCACTGTTTTGATTGAAGTATTGGGTGAATTTTATTATTGTCGATCTTTATGAAGAGTTGTGTTGAAGCTATGTGATCTAGTGTGAAAATTGATGAAATGTGGTCTACATTGATTCTGAGGGTTGAAGCCTTCAGTGTGGAAGTAGAAGTGTTAGGTCCCTATATTACTAGTTTAGTCCCTTATTGTTATTAGTGTAGCCCCCTTATTTTTATTTTTAGGTCGGCTAGGATTATATTATGGGCCCATGGACTCCTATATATAAAAGGAGGTTTTGGTCATTTGTATCGTCCAAGAATTGTTCATTCATGTAATGTATTAGAGGCTTCCCCCTCGAGGTGGCTGATTTCTAAGGCGTTGATCTCTCTTTTCTTCTATTTTTGGAGCTAGTATCATAACATTTGGCATCAGAGCTTTGTATTCTAGGGTTTCACTGCTCCAAACAGGTGATCATGGAATTTTCGCAATAAATTGTTTTCTACGAAGGTTCAGAAGCTGAAATTTGTATAGAGTGAAGTGGAAGTCCTGAGGAACCTCCTGTAAAATTTTTATATATTTTTTCTGAATATGTTCAGAGATATGATTTGGGGAGGTTATGGTTTTCTCAGGTTCTCAAATTTCAACTAAAACAGGTCATCGTGGAATTTTTTCTATAGTGTTTTGTATGCAAAGTTTCATAAGATGAAATTTTTACACTAGGAAGCAGAAATCCTGAGGAACCTCCTAGAAAAATTTTAGATCTTGGTTCACAATATTTTGGGAGATTTGATCTGTGGAATTTAGGATTGTTTCAAGCTCCCGAATTTCATCTCAAAGAGGTGACCGTGGGAAAACATCGTAACTCTCTCTCTGAGCATCAGATTGGGATTTTGTAAAAACTGGCTACAAGTACACAGACTTTTGCTTTTGTTATATCAATTTTAGAGCCGAAGGAAGAAGCAGTGACACGTGGCAAGTCGCACAAGTTTTCTCTACTCAACTAGTCAATAATTAGGTCATCATGGGAGACTGCGCATAACTTTGTCTTGAAGAATCCAAATCAGGTCAAACTTGTGGCATTCGAAAGAATATTGAGAGGGCTACATTAGGGATGAATGTCAGATATTGAAGATTTGAAGTCACAGAGATAATTTAGTTTCAATATGGATCTCCTCAAAAGCAAGAAAAATGTGTGTAATGTTTTTCGAATTACATAAGTCGCATTTGAAAAAAAAAAATTGTTTGAATTTATTCTGAGGGTATATTGAAGAATAGATATTAGTAATGTGTTCTAAAATGTCCCCTAAAAATAATTCAACACCCATTAAGCTTTCAAAAGGCTCTAATATGACTCATGAAGATGAAGAAACACAACATGAGATATCAAAATTACAAGAGAAAGTGCACCAAATTTCGCTATCGCAAAGAGCAACAAATATTGAAATGGAAGTTTTGAAGAGAGGTGTGGAAACTAAGATGGGTCGTTTGAAGAAAGGCATGGAAGCTAACATGAATGGTTAGGAAGCTAAGATGGATGGAATGTAAGTTGGCATTGAAGCTAATATGGATGGCATGGAAGCTAAGATGGATGACATGGAAGCTAAGATCGATGAAAAAAAGAAAGACAACATGGAAAACATGATGAATGATTTGGCAAAGTTGATACAAGAAATGTTTCCTAATGGCAAAAAGATAGTAGAGGAAACTCATAATGAGAAAAAAATAATTTTTAATCGTGATTTCATAAAATCTAATGTTGGATGGAAGAGCCAACATATTCCAAAGATGGATATGAGGAATTTTGATGGAAAAATCCCGTAATATGGATACTACAGATGGAGAAATATTTTGATCTCAATAATGTGCAAAACACACAAAAGGTACGCATTATAACTTTAGATTTAGAAAAAAATACATTTTTATGGTATTTATGGCTTTTCTCCCATAAAAATATTGTCACTTGGTAAATTTTTACGGAGGAAATGATAACACATTATGACGATACAAAAGGAAACACCTTCTTTAGCCAATTGATAAATCTCAAACAAAAGGGTTTAGTGGTGGAGCATATTGAGGACTTCCAAAAATTGAATATAAGGGTAAATGATATTCCAGAGGAACATAGGATTGATGTCTTCATAGGGAATTTAAAGGATAACATCCAACATGAGGTTCGCGTCTGGGAACCTGATTCATTAGAAAAGACATTTAGGTTGGCAAGACAAATTGAATGTAAAATTATGGCAACAAGGAAGCCTACCACTCACATATATAAAGATGGAAATGTTGCTAATCCTAGACTTCCACAACCTACAAGGTTGACACCACAACAATTGGAAGAAAAAAAGAGAAAAAGGGCTTTGCTACAGTTGTCATAGCAAATACACTAAAGCTCATAAGTCTTCTGAGAAGAAATTATTTTACATAGATTGTGAAGAGGAAGAAGAAAATGAACAAGAATCTTAAAAATAAGAGGATATACATCGGGAACCAACCCTAGAAGAGGAAGGAATGAGTCCGACCATATCGTGTAATGCATTGCCAAGAATTACCACTTCTCAAACTCTCAATATAGAAGGACATATCAAGAAGAAAAAGGTAATAGTGTTGATTGGTTCTGGTAGTACCCATAGTTTTATCCATTGTAAGGTAGTTAATGAATTGAATTGTTTTCTATACACAACACCAGAATTTCAAGTAATGGTTGCAAATGGAGGAACTATAAATTTCTCTGGAAAATGCCATAATATAAATTTAACCATGGGGGAATATGTATTGAATAGTCCAATGCTTTCCATTCCTATGGGAGGTGTTGATTTTGTACTATGAGTACAGTGGTTACAATCTTCGGGGATAGTAGCTTTTAATTTTCAAGAACTTTCCTTGATTTTTTTTTTAGGAGGAAAGGAAGTCGAATTACGGGGTATTGCAGGGACGATGGGAAAGATAATAAACTCTAATGTCATGAAAAATATTCTGAAGAAAGAACAATGAGGCGTAATTGCACAATTATGCTCACCAGAAGTTCCAACATCAAAATCATCTATTTCTGCAGATCTCCAAAAAGTCTTCACCAATCATTCCAGGGTGTTTGAAACTCTCGAAGGACTCCCACCTATTCGTGATCATGATCATGCTATTCATTTTATTCCAGGAAGTGCTCCTCCAAACATCAGGCCTTATAGATATCCTTATGTCCAAAAGAGCGAAATTTAACGTATGATTGCAGAAATGTTAGAGTCTGGTATAATTCAACCTAGTCAAATTTTTTTCTCTACTCCAGTAGTATTGGTGCACAAGAAGGACTGATCATGGCCCATGTGTCTAGATTATAGGGAACTCAATAATCTCACCATTAAAGATAAATTCCCCATTCCTGTGATTGATGAATTATTGGATGAATTACGTGGAGCAAATTATTTTACCAAGTTGGATCTTCGTTCAGGGTATCATCAAATTAGAATCAAGAGTGAAGATATTCTGAAAACAACATTTCGAACGCATGTGGGTCAAGATGAATTTTTGGTCATGCCTTTTGGCCTTACCAATGCGCCTTCTACATTTGAAGGGTTGATGCATTCCATTTTCAAACAGTTCCTTATAAAATTTGTGCTAGTATTTTTTGATGATATACTAATCTATAGCAAGTCTTGGAAGGATCATGTTCAAAATGTTGACAGGGTGCTCAAACTATTACAAGAGAAACAATTATATGCAAAAAAATCCAAATGTTTCTTTGGAGTACAAGAGGTGGAATATTTTTGTCGTATTATATCTCACGAGGGTGTTAAGGTAGACCCTAGCAAAATTAAATCCATTAAGGAATGGAAGGTCCCCACAACCATAAAGCAGTTGCGAGGATTTCTCGGGTTAACAGGGAATTATCGCAAGTTTGTTAGTAGTTATGGGAGAATAGCGGCATCTCTAACAACATTATTGAAGAAATATGCATTTTTATGGACTCTTGAAGCAACTAAGGCCTTTGAACATCTTAAAGAGGCAATGTGCCTAGCACCAGTCTTAGCTATGCCAGACTTGAAAAAAACCATTATTGTGGAATGTGATGGCCTAGGAAATGAAATTGGTGTTTTTTTAATGCAATAAGGAAGACCCATTTCTTTTGAAAGTCATCCAATAAAAGGAAAGTATCTACAGAAATCTATTTATGAGAAGGAAATGTTAGCAATACTACATGCACTAAAGAAATGGTGACCTTACCTAATGGGAAGACACTTCAAGGTAAACACTGATCACGATAGTCTTAAACACTTTTTGAAACAAAGACTATCTTCAGAAGAGTAGCAAAAATGGGTCACAAATATGTTCGGTTATTACTTTGTAATAATCTACAAAAAAGGGAAGCTAAACGTTGTTGCAGATGCACTCTCAAAAAATAATGAAGAGGTGGAAGCATTTATTTGTGCCATTTTTGTTATCCAACCAAATTTGATTACTGAAGCAAGGGATGAATGGAAGAAGGATGAATAAGTGTGGATACTCATTCAAAATTTGCAGCAATATCCTAGTACATCTGATACATTTAGTTGGAAAAATGATTCCTTATGGTACAAAGATCGCTTATATCTTTGCAAAAATTCCCAACTAAAAAAAAAGATTCTTTTGGAATTGCACACTTATCCTTTAGGAGCACACTCAGGATTTTTAAAAACTTACCACAAGGTGGAGAAATATTGTTTTTTCGGATGGCCTTATATCTGATATTCAAAATTTTCTGGCAGAATGTTTGGTTTTCCAGCGAAATAAAGTTGAGACAATTAAGACCCCAGGTCTTCTACAACCTTTATCCATTCCATGTCAATGTTGGGAGGAGATTTCAATGGATTTTATCCCAAGTTTACCTATGTCCAAAGGAAAGAGTGTCATCATGGTGGTAGTTTATAGACTTACCAAGTATGCACACTTTTGTGCATTATCTCATCCATTTAAAGCAAGTACAATTGCTACTACATTTATGGACAGAATTCAAAAGCTACATGAAAACCCAAAGGTTATTGTGAGAGATAGAGATCCCATTTTTAGTGGAAATTTTTGGACAGAGTTATTTTCTTGTTTGGATACTCAATTAGCTCATAGCTCATCTTATCATCCTCAATCCGATGATCAAAATGAGATAGTGAATAAATTTTTGGAAGGATATCTTCGTTGTTTTCTATTCGATAAACAAACACAATGGGTCAAGTGGTTATGTCTCACTGAATGGTGGTATAACACTTCCTTCCATACTGCAGCAAAAATGACCCCATTTATGGAACTTTATGAATATCATCCACTATCCATCACATCATATTTAAGAAAAAATTCTAAGGTTAAAGAAGTGGAAGATCACATCAAGAATCAACAAGAAGTTCTCCAACTCTTAAATAATAACCTAAATTTGGCACAAAATCAAATGAAACAACTAGCAGATAAACATCGCAGCGAGAGAATTTTTTATGTAGGAGACTGGGTATTTTTATGGCTACAACCATACAAACAAATGTCCCTCAAGCAAGCTAAGAAGGATAATAAATTATCACCAAAGTATTATGGTCCTTACAAGGTGTTGCAAAATATTGGTACTATGGCATACAAATTGGAGCTTCCTACTTCTTCGCGAATGCTTCCAGTTTTCCATGTTTCTTGCTTAAAGAAGGTTATAGGTGAGAATATTCCAGTTCAAACTATATTGCTATAACTTGATGAGGAAGGTAAAATCATATGAGAACCTGAAGGGTTCACAGAAACAAGAACTCGATAGCTATGAAATATATTAATTTCAGAGTATCTCATCAAGTGGAAGAACTTACCCACTAAAGATTCTACATGGGAGGATGAGAATTTTGTACAAAAGAAACTAGAGCTACCCAAGTGTTGAGGACAACACATTTTTGAAGGATGTCCTCACTTTTGAAGGAGAGGGGCATGTCAGGTTCCTATATTGATAGTTTAGTCCCTTACTGTTATTAGTGTAGCCCCATTATTGTTATTGTTGTATCCCTGTAACCCAAATATTGTTATTATTGTGCCCTTACATTGTTATTTTTAGGTCATCTAGGATTATATTGTGGGCCCATGGACTCCTATATATAGAAGTATGTTTTGGTCATTTGTATCATCTAAGAATTGTTCATTTACGTAATGTATTAGAGGTTTCCCCCTCGATGTGGTTGATTTATAAGGTGATGATCTCTCTTTTCTTCTATTTTTGGACATGGTTTCATAACAAGAAGATTCCTACCTGTAGAAGCTGGTGTTATGATAAGGGGGTTGAAGCTCCCTTCTAGTAGTGGCTCGTAAATGAGATCAGGAAATTGTAGCTCCCTTCTAGTAGTAGCTGTAGAATGAGAGAAGGTTGCATCCTTCTGTAGGTATATTACTATGTACTAATATGAGTCTACATCAATACAATATTGTAAATAATTTTCCATATAATAAATATTGAAGATAGAGACAAAAACAACAATGGTTTTCTCCCGAATTGGGTTTCCACCTTAAATCTTGGTGTTCATTTTTTATTCTCTTGTGTGATGATTTATTCTGTTGTTATTGCACATATTTACTGCTTAACTAACTGTTTCATAACTGATAAGCTGCGTTAAATATTGTTTCTAAAAGTTTATATAAAAATAAGGGTATCTTAGTATACGCAAGTTTCTATTGGTATATCTGCGTGCATACGCGAGTTGGATTCACCAAAGTCGCGTATGGAATTCAGTAAAGAAAAGTTAAAATTATCAGTATGCTCTAAATACTGATTCATCCCCCCCCCCCCCCCCTTCTCAGTATTTTTCCCAAAAATTGGTATCAGAGAAGGTCCTTCTAAAGAACCTTAATCGCTAGAAGGAAGATCAATTAATATGAGCAAACAATATGGGACTGCATCTATCAGGCCTCCTCTCTTAAAAAAAAACAATTTAATCTTCTGAAAGACAAGGACAAGATCCTGTCTTTAGTCTCTTGGAGCTGATGTATGGGATATGGTTGAAGGAGGTTATCAATATCCAGCATCAGTTCCAACAGATCAAACTGCAAGAAAGAACTATGAAACTAATGCAAATGTGGTCAATGATTTATTGGGAAGTTTGACTAAATCAGAATTTATAAAATTCATGCAGTTGAATACATCAAAGGAGATATGGGATAAAATAATTCTGAGCTATGAAGGTGATGCCAAGGTAAAAATTCCTAAACTCCAAACTCTTAGAATTCAATATGAAAAACTCGAAATGCATAATGAGGAAATAATTTCTAGTTTCTTTTCACGTCTAGATGATATTGTAAATCGTATGAGAAATTTGGGTGAAACCATAACTGACACTACTCTGGTAGAAAAAGTTTTAATATCACTAACTCCCAAATTCGAGTCAAAAGTGTCTCCTATTGAAGAGAAGAAGGATCTACAAACTCTTACTATTTTTCAACTTCATGGGATTCTGACTGCTTGTGAAATGAGGAAAGGAGGTCCATTTGAGGTCAAAGAAGTTGTCTTTAGAGATGCTGCAATAGGAAAGCAAGTAGAAGAACAAGAAGAATCAGCGTATGTTTCAAAAGAATATGAGATAAATTTTGTAAAGAAGCTACAACTTGGCACTATAAAGTTTAGAGGTAAGCTTCCTTTTAAATGTTTTTCTTGTGGAATATTTGGTCATTATGCTGCTAAATGTCCCCATAAAGATATTCATGAAAAGGGAAAAGAAGTGGGAAAAGGAAATAAGAAACGATTTATCAATAGAAAAAGTTAATATACTCATGAAGATAGTGATGGCCTATCAAATAGTGAAGAAGGAGAATCTAATCAATATATTAGACTACTCATGGCTATTGAAAAAGACTCTAGTGAGGCTAAAGATACTTTTATGGTTGAAATAGAAGAAAATGATTTTCTTGAAGAAATAAATGATCTAAAAGTATGTTTTTAGGAAAAAAAAAATTCCATAGATACTCTAAAGAATCAACTTATAGAAAATGAGAAGCACAATGAGAAATTAGAATGTGAAATAGTAAGTCTAAGAAAGGAAATTGAGAAAGTGAAAACTTTAAATCTTAGATTTTCTAAAGGAACCGAAACCTTAAATGAAATTATCAAGGTAATATACTCTCCTCTTGCAAAGACACGTCTTGGATATATCAGAGAATCCTTTGAGTCTTAAGTACCAAGCTATCTAAATGCAGATAAAGCCAGTCTGCAACAATTTTGACACTCAGAAAAAGAACAAAGAGACTATACAGGTAAAGCATGACAACTTCAATTCAAGGAAGAACAATAACAGAAATATTAATTAGCAGGTAAGAATAAATCGAACGTTTCATGATTGCAAAAAATTCTTCTTTAATTGACAATGTTTCTCATGTCAGAATTTTGGTCATAAAGCTTCTCAATGTGTTGCATACAAAACCATCATGACCAAAGAAGAAAGAAAGCAAAGAAATGAGACTGGAGTAAAGAAGAATACTTAAAACAACTTTTATCCTCTTCAAAATGAAATTAAATGTTCTTGTTGCAATAAATTTGAACATGAATAATCTGAATGCAGGAGAAAACTTTATCCAAAAGAGCATATACCCTGAAATTCCAAGGTATGGAGAAAGGAGGACTTACAAGTTGAAAATTGTGGCATAGCCTTATTTGCTGAAGGGGAAGAAAAACAATGGTACTTTGATAACGGATGCTCAAAACACATGACAGGTGATAAAAGTAAACTCCTTTCCTACAATTCTCTAGAGAAGGAAAATAATGTTAACTTTGGAAATGACTCTCCTATTTTCATTAAAGGAAAGGATTCTATTTTTCTAAAAGAGAAGGTGAAAGCTAACAACGTTATGTATGTAGATGGATTAAATCATAACTTGTTGAGTGTGAGTCAAATGTGTTATCAAGGAAATGAAGTTTTCTTTAGTTCAAAAGAATGTGTAGTACATGAACTTGACAGAGGAAAAACAATAATAAAAGGAACTAGAACATGAAGAAATATGTATGTATTGAAAGGTGGCCAAGAGCAATGCTACATGGGTAAATATTTAGAAAATTGGCTATGGCACAAAAGATTGGGACATTTAAGCTTCTGATGCAAGAGCATCAACCCACACAAATAAAATTTAGTTTTTCATGCCTTCCATAAGTTGACATGGCCACAAAGACGAAATTTTCGTTAAATTTGTATTATCAATAAAGTTTGTTGTGATTTGGTTGAGTGATTTTAGGGATTTAATGAGGAAATATCAGATCAGGAATGATCCGTTCTTATTTTCTCCATCATTATAAACTACAGCCTTCGTGAATTTGGAGTAGAGGCCAGATGGAATGTAATATCCAGCACTGCCAAGGCCACCTGGCTCATATAAATGTATTGTAACTCGAATTTGAAGATAATTTAAATTATGTGTTTTGTCTTATGAATTTTCTGTCGAGTATATTAGTTTTGGAGTTACTGTGTGAGACTGTCTATTTTTAGACAAATCGAACCCTCATTGTAGTTGTTGTGTACAAGAAATTCAGATATGAAAAAGCTAGTGTTGTGGTCGGGTCTATAGATTGGAGGATGAGAGGTGCAGTGACAGCTGTGAAAGATTAAGGAAATTGTAGCAGTTGTTAGTCTTTCGCTGTCAATAGAGCAGTAGAAAGCATCAACCAAATCGCGACTGGAAATCTTGTTTCCCTTTCTGAGCAACATCTTATCGAGTGTGGCCAACAGAACAATGGTTGCAAGGGGGGGAAATGTGCAGGCCAAACTTATTTTCATTGTTATTAATGGAGGAATTGATTCATCATAAAATTACCCTTATCAGGGTAGAGATGGACAATGTGATTCCAACAAAGTGAGTGAGAACATTTTTACGATCGATGGGTATGAGAATATGGATAAGAGCCTGATATATTTTACAAGTGCTGGCTAATAAGCTCATCACTGTAGGAGTCGATGCCGATAATTTCCAACATTATGAAGGTGGCATGTTGTCAGGGAGCTTCGGAAACGACATGAATCACGCCATTTTAATAGCTTTTTATGGCACCGATGTGGTCCTTATTGGAAAGAATTCGTGGAGTATTGACTGGGGAGGAGATGGATATATTCATCTGGACAACAACCCTGATGATGGAGTAGGAATTTGTGCAATCTACACTGATATGGTTTATCCTATCAGAAACAGAAATTAATGTTTCTATTCCTGAACCTATTTTTGCAAAGGGATTTTAAATGATACGTAGATGCAATAAAGAATATATTAGAAGTTTTATTGTTTTGTAATGAACTATTTGGTTCATATCATGGGCCCATAACCCATAGATACACGAATTGTGTAACTATGTATTTTTTTTGCATCGAAGTGGTATCAGAGTGAGAAAGGATTTACTGCGAGAAAGAGTTTTCCTGCGAAGAAGGAAGAGGTACAGTTATGTTGAAGATTTTTAAAGCTTGTGGTTTTTATATTTTGTGAAGTTAGAATCATCTGAAGGTGAGAATATTACAGTAGCCTAGAATAGGAGTGCTGAAATGGTTCCAGAGGAGAGAACCAGAGAGATACCGAAAGACTAGGCTTAGAGGAGAGAATCTTGGTGAGGTATCTGGTAGAAGGGAGGACTTGCTATTGCAAAGGTTTTGTTGTAGCTCACAAAGGGAAATTCCATAAAGGATGTGGGTATAATTGGTCAAGAATGTTTCTACGGGAATATCACAAAGGGAAATTCCACAGAGGATGTGCGTAGAATTGCTAATAGATGAAAAATACATATGACCAGGAGGTCATAATAATTTTTGTTCCTGAGGAGTCTGATGCAGGAGCATCAACTAGCCCAAATAAAATTTAGTTTTTCATGCCTTCTAGAAGTCAACATGGCCACAAAGACGAAATTTTCATTAAATTTTCACTATCAATAGAGTTTTTTGTAATTTGGTTGAGTGATTTTAGGGATTTTATGAGGAAATATCGGATGTGTAATGATCCGTTCTTATTTTATCCATTGTTATAAACTATATCATTTGTGCATTTGGAATAGAGGCTAGATGGAATGTAATATCCAGTGCTGCCAAGGTGACTTGGCTCATATAAATGTACTATAATTTCGTGCTTCGTATTATGAATTTTCTATGAAGTATATTAGTTTTGGAGTTCCCGTGTGAGACTGTGTGTTTTTAAACAAATCGAACCCTCATTTTAGTGGTTGTGTACGAGAAATTCAGATATGAAAAAGCTAGTGTTATGGCTGTGTCTATAGATTGGAGGAAGAGAGGTGCAGTGATAGTTGTGAAAGATCAAGGCAATTGCAGCAGTTGTTGGTCTTTCACTCTAACTGGAGTAGTAGAAAGAATTAACCAAATCATGACTGGAAATGTTGTTTCCCTTTCTGAGAAACAACTTATCGATTGTAGCCAGCAGAAAAACAGTTGTGAGGGGGGGAAATGTTCAGGTCAGACTCAGTTTCATTGTTAGTAATGGAGGAATTTATTCATCATCAGATTACCCTTATCAGGGCATAGATGGACAATGTGATTCCAACAAAGTGAGTGAGAGCATTGTGACAATCGATGGGTATGAGAATGTGGATAGGATGTGATTCCATTTACAAGGGTTGGCTAATCAACCTGTCACTGTGGGAGTCAATGCCAATAATTTCCAGCATTACGAAGGCAATGTGCTATCAGGGAGCTGTGGAAACGACGAGAATCATGCCACTTTAATAGTTGGTTATGGCATCGATGGGGTCCTTATTGGAAAGAATTGGTTGAGTACTAACTGGGGAGGAGATGGATATATTCAACTGGACAACAACCCTAATTATGGAATAAGACTTTGTGCAATCTTCACTGATATGGTTTATCCTACCAAAAATGGAAATTAATGTTTCTATTCCTGAACCTGTTTCGCCAAAGGGATTTGAAATGATACTTAGGCACAATCAGGAATATATGAGAACTTTTATTGCTGTGTAATGAAATATTTGGTTAAGATCGTGGGCCCATAACCCACATATCTATGAATTGTGAAAATATGTAGTTTTTCCGCATCAGCTTCTCTCAAATAAGAAAATCTAGCAGACTCAATGCTGTTTGTGATCTTCCCAACATCACTCTTCCTGAAAGTACCATATGTAATTCATGCCAATTAGGTAAGCAAACAAGGGTGCAATTCAATGCCAAATAAGGATTAGCAAGTAAGCCTCTTGAACTTATACATACATATCTATGTGCTCCTATAAGGAAAAGGTCACCTCGTTAGAACAATACTATATGTTATTTATTTATAACTTCTCTACAATGTGTTGGATCATTTTACTCAAACATCAAGATGAAGAATTTGAAAAATTTAAGATCTTCAAATCTTTGGTTGAAAATGAATTAGATCTAAGAATAAAATGTCTTAGATCTGACCGAGGAGGAGAATATATATCAAATGAATTATTTTATTTCGGTGAACATCATGGCATAAAAGGACAATTTTCTCTAGCTGGAACCCCACAACAAAATGGCATGCCAGAAAGGATGAATAGAACAGTTCAAAATATGGCTCGGGCTATGCTTGTTGAATCTGGAACTCACGATACATTTTGGGGAGAAGCAACACATGCTATAGTAAATATTATTAACAAGGTTCTTGTTCATGTGAATAGTGATAAAACTCCTTATGAACTCTGGTATGGAAATCCTCCCACTGTAAATCATTTTAGAGCTTTCGGAAGAAAATGTTTTATCAATAACAATGATGAAAAAATTGGTAAGTTTGAACCTAGAGTAGATGAAGGAATATTTCTTGGTTACTCTTCTAGAATCAAAGCATATAAATGTTTTTTTTCTAAGTAAAATTATTTCTATTAAGAAGTCAAACCAGAGTTACAATTCTCATCCTCGACCATGGAGGAATCCACGGCTAAGAGAATAAGCAGAGCACTACTGTCCAAAACTAGACTGTCCCGAGAGGGAAAACAGCCTTTAGAGTCTAACCATTACAGGCTACCCATTTCAGGAAACCAGCCTTAACAACAATACAAAAATATATAAAAGGGCTAAGCATAGATAGCGTAAAAACTAGTAAACGACGAAATTCGAGGGGCAAATTCTAAGGCGAGTCTTCATGCGAGTCGTTGGGGGGAGGCAATTATTCGAAAATACTATAGATATATCCATAGTCGAGAGTGCCTGAGACTTTATCCGCTTCCTCATGTGGCCTGATCAAAGAAGAAGGACGTCTAAGACATTCCTCCGAAGTGTTCCAAGCTGCTCAAAAATGCATGAAGGCTGAGTTGGCCTGAGCGGCCATCAAGGTGCTCTCTTTTTTCATTAAGGGGGAGCCCGAATGGAGCAACCCTGGGAACCTCAGCTCCACCTTTGTCTCAAAATCATTTTCTTCTAAAGTGGAGCTTGAAGAATTCTTCATAGGCAGTGCTTTCAGTTTGCAGGGGAGGGAGGCGGGCTCAACAACAATGGTGGATTTGCGAGCTCTCTTCTTGTAGTAGCAGGAGGAGGGTGGAGGCTAGGATCTAGGGAAATGCTTGGGAAAGGGTGAAGGGTTAGAGAACACCATGGGAGGTGAGGCTGGAATGGGGAAGGAGAGCGCCACGTCTGCCATATTTGCAGGAAGGTTCAAATCTGGATGGAGAGCCATCGAAAGAGGGGGCCACAAAGGAAGGCCTCTTCCCCCCGCCCTTCTGCTACGTTACCATTGGCACCATAGCATCTTAGTGGCCTTAGGTAATGCAAATTATTCATATGGAGATGAAACAAGAGATGGAGCCCAGAGGATTCACGCCAAAGCCAAGGGATTCTAGAGCCACACAAGCGCAGGGAAGGCAAGCAGAGCAGGCAGGGGAGTGAAGGGAGGAGCGGGAATGGAAAACATCATCGTGTAGGAGGGAGTAAAACATAGGACATGGAGTATGTCGAAATGGAGGTGGAACATGGGGCTTTAAAGCCTAGCCCACGTGAGGAGTTAAGGCGGTGGGTTTCCCCGGGTCGTGTCACATGGGCGTGCCATGTGGTGAGCCACATGGTCACCCCGTGTGCTCCATTGAAACTATATGGCACCCGCATCCGGGGATAAAAGCATATAAATGTTACAATAAAAGACTTCAGAAGATTTTTGAATGTATTGATGTTGTAATTTACGAGTCTCTCTCATCTCTAAAATGGGAAATAACAACAAGAAATGAAGATGATGATGATGCATATTTTCCCTCATCAAATAGCAACAATATAGATGGTGAACTGAATCAAGCACCAGAAGAAGATCTATCTGAAAGTGCTCCATCCAGGTATGTTGAAAAGAATCATCCAGAATCTCAAATTTTGGGAGAGAAGGGATCAAGTGTCCAAACAAGAAGAACTCTTTTAGGATCCCCTACCTATCTGGAATTCTTATCCATTATTGAACCACATAATGTAAATCAAGCTAGCAAAGATGAATGTTGGATTCAAGCCATGAATGAAGAACTTGATCAGATTGAAAATAACCATAATTGGGAATTGGTTCCATGACCTCATTATAAAAATGTTATTGGAAAAAAATGGATATTCAAAATAAATAACATAATTTTTTAAATAAATTGAATAATTTAATATAATTAATTAGCTAAGTTCCTGTCAGCTCTTTTCCTCACATTTTTCACTATATATAAACCCTCACCTTTCGGCCTTCTTTCATTCTTCAATTCAACTCACATCCTAAAGATGTATCCCCGTTAGGATTTGAAACGTCAATAAATGTTTTATAAAACTGTGGAAAATCCAGAGATTTCTTCAATAAGCGATAACCACATAATCTTGAAAACCATTCAAAAGCAAGTTAAATGAAAATGGATATGTTATTAGAAACAAAGGTAGAATTGTTTATAAAGTGTATTCTCAACAAGGAGGTATAGACTTTGAAGAAACATTTTCTCCTATATCCAGACTTGAAGCCATAAGAATATATCTTGCTCTTTCAAGTTTTCAACATTTCAAATTTTATCAAATGGATGTTAAATCTTCTTTCCTTAATGGTGATATAAAAGAAGAAGTTTATAGAGAACAACCAGAAGGATTCATTTTGGGAAATGATGAAAAAATTGTTTGCAAACTTAAAAATGCTTTATATGGTCTCAAACAAGCTCCTAGGGCATGGTACTATTGTCTTGACAAATATCTTCATCAACAAGGTTTTACAAAGGGATCTGCTAATAGTAACTTATACACAAAAATTGAGAATGATAAACTATTGTTTGTTGTTGTATATGTTGATGACATCATTTTTGGAAGTAATGAAGAGTCCAAGAGTCAAAAATTTTCTTCTGTTATGCAATAAGAATTTGAAATGTCTTTACTTGGGGAACTAACATTTTTTCTTTTCTTACAAGTGCAACAAGCAACAGACGACATATTTTTATCACAAGAAAAATATCTTAAGAAAATTCTAAAGAAGTATTGGATGGAAGACTACAAACCTGTGAGTACTCCAATGGTAGCTAGATGTAACCTCAGTTCTCATGATGATTCTCCCACGGTGAATCAACCAGAATATAGATCCATGATTGGAAGTCTTCTTTATCTAACCAGGACAAGATGAGATATTATGCATGAAGTTGGGATTGTTGGACGATTCCAAGCTAATCCAAAAGACTCACCTTCACACTGTAAAAAGAATATTCAAATATCTACAACGGACTCAAGAGTTTGGTCTATCGTATCCAAACAATGTTGTTCTCACTCTTCATGCTTACACTGATTTAGATTGGGTTGTAAATGTTGATGATCGAAAAAGCACTAGTGGTGGTGCATTTTATATGGGGCCTCGATTAGTATATTAGTTCATCGAGAAACAAATTTCTATTGCCTTATCTATAACGGAAGAAGAATATGTGGTTGGCACTTCATGTTGCACACAACTCCTTTGGTTGATGCAGACACTACAAGACATTCAAATCAAATATTCACCTCCTATCTCCATTTTATGTGATAATACAAGTGCCACTAGTATCTCAAAGAATCCTATTATGCATTCCAAGACCAAGCACATTCCTATTAAGTATCACTTCCTACGAGAACAAGTTCTTGAACAAAAGGTTAAATTGGAGTATTTAGTAAACCTCTCCCTAAGGAAGCATTCAAATATCTCAGATAGAAATTTGGAGTTGTCTCTTCCTCTCTAGTCAAATTTTCTTAATTTCAGAAGTTTCAATTCGATATGTTGGTTTCATAAAAGAGAATCACGTATATACACGGTTTTTTATGCATAAAACCGCATATGGGTTTTGTTGACAGAAATTCTCTGGGTCATCTTTCAGAACAATTTTCATCTTGTTGGGTAATCTCTATTGTTGTTCCAATATTCATATTTATGTATAATTCTTTTATATTTATCTCCTTGATGAATATTCTTTGACGAATTGGTTGTCGAAGTTGTTTAGGATGCACAAGATTAGGGGGAGAACCTGCCTTGTTGAAAATGATACATTGTTAGCATTCTTATTGATGATCTCTCTCTTGAGATTTTTTGGTCTTGATTATGAAAATTCATTTCTTTAATCTGATGAAAAGGGAATGTTGATACCCAAGATGTAAATTGTTATATTCAATCATGTAAGGACTTGTTCAAATTTTTAAAACCACTTGGTTGGGTAATTGAGTCAATTATGTAGTTCCCTTAGTTGGATCATTGATGTGAGTATGAGGCCTTGGTGATAGGAAAGGTCATCCTTGGTTGAGTTATAGAGTCTTAAAAAAAATTTGTCTTGAGATTCAACATGACCTTAGGGGGAGCATGGTCATAATATTGTCCTTTGCCCTTGATGTCAAAGGGGGAGAGTATTTTTGGTGTTTGAATAATGGTTATGTTTAATGTATCTATCTATTATGGTGATAAAAACATCATGGTTTCCATCAAGTCCAAAGGGGGAGATGGTTGGAAATATTTTTCTTATGTCTTAATATGTTGTCCTTGATGGAAAATCTCTGGCAAAAGATGGAGTATATGTCTTTAGGAGAATCTCAGTAGTTTCCAGAAGGTCTATCAGAGGAAATGTGTAATTTCCAGCATAATATTGGTTAGTATTCATATTGCAGGTTCTATAAGCGGGTTAGTACAGGCCAAGTCACGTATACACGCAGATAATAACGATCCAAGTCGTGTATGCCTTTTGAGCTCTAACAATATGGTACCAGGGGGCTTACCATGGTATTAGCCCACAATATTGAGCATTGTGTCATCTATTTAATTCCGTTCAAGAATACCATTGGTAGTAGTGTGGTCTTGACTCATGGTATTGGTAAAGGCTAAATCTATATAAGGAGAAGAAGATGAAAGTGCAAATGGGGCATGTGTAAGGGTTGTCACTGAATATTTCTCTCTAAAGTATATCTGCATGGGATGAAATCTGTTTTATTGGTAGAACTGAATCTATGATGCACCCTTGGATACAATGATGGATTTGGATCTATAGACTTGATATGACTATGTTCTTGCATGATATATTGAAGAGGTGATTAGATCTATGACCTGGTGCAAGTTTCCTGATGTTAAGTGAAGAAATCTAGGTAAGTTCTTTAGATATGAAAAATTCTGCAAAATTAATATTTATAGATCTATACACTATTTTTTTTTGATAAAAGCACGTATATATGCAGTTTTGTCTCAGAAAAAGCGCATATGAAAGTCAAGGTTTTCTAAAGCTTATTGAAGATATTATCTATTTATTGTTGTTGTATTTCTGATGTCTGTCAATGAATTATTCATGTAGATATGGGTTGCTTGAATGTTGTATATGATGCTAAGTTGAATATGTAAAAATCTGATCAATGAGTGATTAAATATGTTTAATGATATCTAACTGATCAAGGGTTTTGCAATACTGGAAAGATATCTAACTGGAAGCCTCAGATCTAGTTCTAAGACTGAACATATTCTGGAAGATCAGTATTCATAGATCTATACGCAGGTTGGTGTGAATAAAAGTGTGTATACACGCGGGTTCAGTTAAGGAAAGTAGGATATCCATGTAGAGATAATGAATGTTTAGGATTGAGTTTTATTCTGCAAACTGATTCTGAAATCTGGGTTATTATTATGCTCTGGTTACCATGATCTCATTATTCTAATTGAAGTATTGGGTGAAGTTTATTATTGTTGATCTTTATGAAGCATTGTGTTGAATATGTGTGATCGAGTGTGAAAAATGATGAAACATGGTTTGCAGTGGTTCTGAGGGTTCAAACCTTCAGTCTGGAAGTAGAAGCTTCCTAGAAGTAGAAGCTGGTGTTTTGATAAGGGGGTTAAAGCTCCCTTATAGCAGTGGTTGGTAAACAAGATCAGGGGGTTGCAGGTCCCTTCCAATAGTAGCTGGAGAATGAGAGAAGGTTGTAGCCTTCTAAAGGTAGATGTATGTGTAATGATATGAGTCTGCATCAGTATAATATTGTAAAAAGTTTTCCATATAATAAATATTGAAGGTAGAGATGAGAACAATGGTGGTTTTATCCTGAATTGGGTTTCCACCTTAAAAATTGGTGTTCATGTGTGATGCTCTTGTGTGATGATTTATTTTGCTGTTACTGCACATATTTACTGCTTAAGCAACTGTTGCATAACTGATAAGCTAAGTTAAATATTGTTTCTGAAATTTTATATAGCAATAAAGGTATCTCTGTATATGCAACTTTCAGTTGGTATATTCCCGTGCATACTTGAATTGGTTTCATCAAAGTCGCATATGGAATTCAGTAAATAAAATCTAAAATTATCAGTAAGCTCTAAATACTGAGTCACCCCAGCCCCCCTCTCAGTATTTTTCCTAACATATCGAGGCCAAAGCACTAGAATATCTAGATCTCCCTCTTACATGAACTCAATCTAGAGTAAAATATATGCTCCTAGAAGATCTCTATGACTTATCTAGTCCATCGAAAGTTGTAGAACATCTCTTAGGTTTTTCCACAATTGGTGATACTCCAATTTTCATTATAGTGAGCTTCCTTTCAAATTAATTTCCATGCATTGTTAACATTGATGATTTCCAAGAGAAGAAACATGTGAAAAGGGGTTCCTCACTCCCCTCTAATATGAAAAATATAGGATTCTCAAAGGATAACTTTTCATGTAGCATATCCTTTTCTATATATTTCTTGCCAATATTTATTTCTTTTTGTTTAGATTTACAGTCAACCTATTGGCCAACCCAAACATAGATTTTTGAATGTAAATCTAAAACCATCACATATTTATTCATTAAATCATCTTGGGTGTGAATATCTCTCTTACCTCCAAGCTACTTGTAAACCCCATAATTAGGGTCGCTTTAGTGAAACTTCATGCAAAAAATTGAGGATATTTTCTAATATTCTTAACCACCTTTTTAATTGAGCAATCATTTTTACCACCAAGTGCATTCCAAAATAAATTTGATTCAGTTTCATCTTTCTTTGGTTTGGACTGCATGTTGGGATTTATCAAATCTAACATGATTTAAATGAGTTCTTGGTCCTCCAATGTGATAGGTCCC
Organism: Pinus albicaulis; assembly: GCA_034641835.2. NCBI lineage: Eukaryota > Viridiplantae > Streptophyta > Pinopsida > Pinales > Pinaceae > Pinus > Pinus albicaulis. Next base: position 1,747,719,918 of record CM076580.1, read on the forward strand.
TATATTACTAGTATAGTCCCTTATTTTTGTTGGTGTAACCCCCTTATTTTTATTATTGTACCCTTTTAACCCCCATATTGTTATTATTGTGCCCTTAAATTATTCTTGTTAGGTCGGCTAGGATTACATTGTAGCCCCATGGACTCCTATATATAGAAAGGAGGTTTTTTTAATTTGAATCATCTAAGATATGTTCATTCATGTAATGTATTGGAGGTTTCCCCCTCGAAGTGGCTAATTTATAAGGCATTGATATCTCTTTTCTTCTCTTTTTGGAGCTGGTTTCACAACATTTGGTATCATAGCTTTGATTTTCTAGGGTTTTGCTGCTCCAAACAAGTCATCGTGGCATTTTCGCTATAACGTTTTTTCTATGAAGATTCAAAATCTGAAATTTTTAGAGTGCGAAGCCAAAATCTTGAGGAACATCATCACAAACTTTTAGAGCTTGGTTCGAAATATTTTTGGAGATATGATCTGTGCAAGTTAGGTCATTTTGCAGGCTCCTGAATTTAACCTAAATGGGTTATTGTGGTATTTTCATAATAATTTTTTTCTACGAAGGTTCAGAAGCTGAAATTTTTAGAGTGTGAATCCGCAATCCTCAGGAACATCATCGCAAAATTTCAGATATTGGTTCGCAATATTTTTAGAGATAAGATCTGTGGAAGTTAGGGCTTTTTGAGGCTTCTGAATTTGATCTCAAAGAGGTGAGCATGGGAAAATCTTCATAGCTCTCTCTCTCTCTAAGGATTAGATTGGAATGCTGTAAAAAGTGGGCGCAAGTACACGGACAGTAGTTTTCTATCTATCAATTTCAGAGCCAAAGGAGGAAACAATGACATGTGGCAAGTCATACAAGTTCGCTCTACTGAACCAATCCAAAATTGGGTCATTGTGGGAGATTGGACGTAGCTTTGCCTTGAAGAATCCAAATCAGATCAGACCTGTGGCATTTGAAATAAGCTTTAGAGGGCTACTACAGGGCTGAATTTTAGATATTGAGGATCCACAATTATAGAGATAATTCAATTTGAAATATCGATCTCCTCAAAAGCAAGTAAAAGGTGAATTTTTTTTTTTTTTTTTTCCAAATTGCATAGTCTTGTTTGAAGAATTGAGTTGAATTGATTTCAAGGGAATATTGCAAGATAGATATTGGTATTGGATTCTAAAATGGCCCCTAAAAATAATTCAACACCCATTAAGCCTTTAGAAACCTCTACTATGACTCATGAAGACTAAGAATGGAAACATGACATATCAAAATTACAAGAGCAAGTGCAACAAATTTCACTCTCGCAAAGAGAAACAAAAATTGACATAGAAGTTTTGAAGAAAGGAATGGAAATTAAGATTGATGGTTTGAAGAAAGGAGTGGAATATAAGATGAATGGCTTGAAGAATGGCATGTATGGAATGGAAGCTAAGATCGATGGCATGGAAGCTGGCATGGAATCTAAGATGGATGACATGGAAGCTAAGATCGATGAAAAAATGGAAAACATGAAGAATGATCTAAAATCAGACATGGAAGGTTTGAAAAAGTTGATAGAAGAAATGTTTCCTATTGGTGAAAAGATAGTAGAGGAAACTCATGATGAGAACAAAATAAATGTTCAACATGATTTCATAAAATCTAATTTTGGCGGGAAGAACCACCATATTCCAAAAATGGATATGAGGAAGTTTTATGGAAAGGATCCTGTAACATGGATACTATCGATGGAGCAATATTTTGATCTCCATAATGTGAAAAACACACAAAAGGTAAGCATTGCAACTTTACATTTAGAAAAAAATACATTTGTATGGTATCAATGGCTTTGCTCGCGTAAAAAAATTGTCACTTGGTCAATTTTTACGAAGGAAATGATAGCACATTATGAGGATACAAAGAGCAACACCTTCTTTAGCCAATTGATAAATCTCAAACAAAAGGGTTTAATGGGGGAGCATGTTTAGGACTTCCAAAAATTGAATATAAGGGTAACCGATATTCCAGAGGAACACATGATTGATCTCTTCATAGGTACTTTAAAGGATAACATCCAACATGAAGTTGACGTTTTGGAACCTGATTCATTCGAGAAGGCATTAAGGTTGGCAAGAAAAATTGAATTTAAAATTATGGCGACAAGGAAGCCTACCACTCACTTCTATAAAGAGTGAAGTTTTGCTACTCCTAGATTTTCACAACCTACAAGGTTGAAACCACAAAAATTGGAAGAAAAAAGAGCAAAATGGATTTGCTACAGTTGTGATAGAAAATACACTAAAGGTAATAAGTGTGCTGAGAAGAAATTATTTTACATATATTGTGAAAAGGAAGAAGAAAATGAAAAAGAAGAGGATATACACCAGGAACCAACCCAAGAAGAGGAAGAAATGAGTCTAACCATATCTTGTAATGCATTGGCACGAATTACCACTCCTCAAACTGTCAAGATAGGAGGAAGTATCAAGAAGAAAAAGGTAATAGTTTTGATTGATTCAGGTAGTACCCATAATTTTATTCATTGTAAGGTAGCCAAGGAACCAAATTGTTTTCTATACCCAGCACGAGAATGTCAAGAGATGGTTGCAAATGGAGGAATTATAAATTTCTCTAAAAAATTCCATAATATCAAGATAACCATGGGGGAATATGTATTGAATAGTCCAATGATTTCCATTCCTATGGGAGGTGCTGATGTTGTACTAGGAGTACAATGGTTACAATCTTTGGAGATGGTAGCTTTTAATTTTCAAGAACTTTTCTTGAATTTTTTTTCAGAATGAAGGGAAGTCGAATTAAGGGGTATTGCGGGGAATACAGGAAAGATAATAATCTCTAATTTCATGACAAAGCTTCTAAAGAAATAACAACGAGGCATAATTGCACAATTATGTTCACTAGAAGTTCCAACATCAAAATCATCTATTTCTGCAGATCTTCAAAAAGCCTTGGACAATCATTCCAAGGTTTTTGAAACTCCAAAAGGACTCCCACCTATTCGTGATCATGATCATGCTATTCATTTTATTCCAGGAAGTGTTCCTCCAAACATCAGGCCTTATAGATATCCTTATGTCCAAAAGAGCGAAATTGAATGTATGATTGCAGAAATGTTAGAGGCGGGTATAATTGAACCTAGTCAAAGTTCTTTCTCTACTCTTGTAGTATTGGTACACAAGAAGGATGGATCATGGTGCATGTGTCCGGATTATAGGGAGCTCAATAAGCTCACCATTAAAGATAAATTTCCCATTCCCATGATTGATGAATTATTGGATGAATTACATGGAGCAATTTATTTTACCAAATTGGATCTTCGTTCAGGGTATCATCAAATTAGAATGAAGATTGAAGATATTCCAAAAAAAATATTTCGAACTCATGAGGATCATTATGAAATTTTGGTCATGACTTTTGGCCTTACCAATGCACCTTCCACATTTCAAGGGTTGATGAATTCCATTTTAAAACCCTTCCTTGGAAATTTGTGCTAGTAGTTTTTGATGATATATTAATCTACAATAGGTCTTGGAAGGATCATGTTCAACATGTTGACAGTGTGCTCAAACTATTGCAGGAGAATTAATTATATGAAGAAACATCCAAATGTTTCTTTGGAATACAAGAGGTGGAATATCTGGGTCATATTGTATCTCACGAGGGTGTTAAGGTAGACCCTAACAAAATTAAAGCCATTCAGGAATGTAAAGTCCCCACTACCATAAAGAAGTTGCGAGGATTTCTTAGGTTAATAGGGTATTATCTAAAGTTTGTTAAGAATTATGGGAGAATAGCAGCACCTATAACAACATTATTGAAGAAAGATGCATTTTCATGGACTCCTGAAGCAACTAAGGCCTTTGAACATCTTAAAGAGGCAATGTGCCTAGCACCAGTCTTAGCTACACCAGACTTCACAAAAACCTTTATTGTGGAATGTGATGCCTCGATAAATGGAATTGGTGTTGTTTTAATGCAATAAAGAAGACCCATTGCTTTTGAAAGTCGTATAATGAAAGGAATTTATTTACATAAACCTATTTATGAGAAGGAAATGTTAGCAATACTACATGCACTAAATAAATGGAGAACTTACCTAATGGGAAGACACTTCAAGGTAAAAACTGATCATGATAGTCTTAAACACTTTTTGGAACAAAGACTATCTTTAGAAGAGCAGCAAAAATGGGTCACAAAGATGTTGGGTTATGACTTTGAAATACTATACAAAAAATGAAAGCTAAATGTTTTTGTAGATGCACTCTCAAGAAAGAGTGAAGAGGTGGAAGCATTGCTTTGTGCCATTTCTATCATCCAACAAGATTGGATAACCGAAGCAAGAGATGAATGGAAGAAGGATGAAGATGTGTGGACACTCACTCAAAATTTGCAGCAAGATCCTAGTACATCTGATACATTTAGTTGGAAAAATGATTCCTTATGGTACAATGATCACTTATATATTTGTAAGAATTCACAACTAAAAAAAATATTCTTTTGGAATTGCACACTTCTCCTTTAGGAGGACACTCAGGATTTTTAAAATCTTAGCACAAGGTGAAGAAAGAATTTTTTTGGGATGGCCTTAAATCTGATATTCAAAATTTTGTGGCAGAATGTTTGGTTTGCAAGCAGAATAAGGTTGAGACAATTAAGACCCCGAGACTTCTACAACCTTTATCCATTCCATGTCAATATTGGGATGAGATTTCAATGGATTTTATCACAAGTTTACCTAAGTCCAAAGGAAAGAGTGTCATCATGGTGGTAGTTGATAGACTTATCAAGTATGAACACTTTTGTGCATTATCTTGTCCATTTAAAGCAAGTACAATTGCTACTACATTTATGGACACAATTCAAAAGCTACATGGAAACCCAAGGGTTATTGTGAGTGACAGAGATCCCATTTTTACTGGAAATTTTATGATGGAGTTATTTTCTTGTTTGGGTACTCAATTAACTCATAGCTCATCTTATCATCCTCAATCCAATGGTCAAACTGAGATAGTAAATAAATGTTTGGAAGGATATATTTGTTGTTTTGTATCTGGTAAACAAACACAATGGGTCAAGTGGTTACCTCTAGTTGAATGGTGGTATAACACTTCCTTCCATACCACAGCAAAAATGACCCCATTTATGGCACTTTATGTATATCATCCACCATCCATCACATCATCTTTAAGAGAAAATTTGAAGTTTCAAGTAGTGTAAGATCACATTGAGCATCAACAAGAAGTTATACAACTCTTAAAGGACAACCTGAATTTGGCACAAAATCGAATGAAACAACAGGAAGATCAACATTGCAATGAGAGAAGTTTTTATGTAGGATACTGGGTATTTTTACAGCTACAACCATATAAACAAATGTACCTCAAGAAAGCGAAGAAGGATAATAAATTATCACGAAAGTACTATGGTCATTACAAGGTGTTGCAAAATATTGGTACTATGGCATACAAATTGGAGCTTCCTGCTTCTTCACGAGTGCATCCAATTTTCCATGTTTCATGCTTAAAGAAGGTTATAGGTGAAAATTTTCTAGTTCAAACAATATTTCTAGAGCTTGATGAGGAAGGAAAAATCATATTAGAACTTGAACCAGTCACGGAAACAAGAACTCGACAGCTACGGAATTAATCAATTTCTGAGTATCTCATCAAGTGGAAGAACTTACCCACTGAAGATTCTTCATGGGAGGATAAAAATTTTATACAGAAGCACCCAGAGCTACTCAAGCATTGAGGACAACACTTTTTTGAAGGATAGTGGCATGTTAGGTCCCTATATTACTATTATAGTCCCTTATTGTTGTTAGTGTAACCCCCTTATTGTTATTATTGTACCCTTGTAACCCCCATATTGTTATTATTGTGCCCCTAAATTATTCTTGTTAGGTCGGCTAGGATTACCTTGTGGCCCCATGGACTCTTATATATAGAAAGGGGGTTTTGTAATTTGAATCATCCAAGAATTGTTCATTCATGTAATGTATTGGAGTTTTCCCCCTCGAAGTGGCTTATTTCTAAAGTTTTGATATCTCTTTTCTTCTCTTTTTGGAGTTGGTTTCATACTTAAAAATGATGAAGCTTTGTAAAATAGAAAATAATTGGATAGGACCTTTGCCCTCAAATGTCTTAGCTTGAACCGGGTGTGCTTTCAATGACTCAACCATTTTACTCATTAGTGATATGGAAATAGTTCTTTCTTCTAAAACACTACCTTTTCCAATCCAAGTGAAAAGTAGGTATTCTTCCTTTTCATCTCCACGATAACTGTATTGCACAATATAAAAATCACCACTATAAAATTTTCACTAGTCACTTGATGGAATAGGAGATTTTTTTTTACCATTTACTCACCAAACCTAAACATTCCCATTGCAATCAATAAATGGTTTAGTTTCCTCTTTTACTCGAGCTGCTTTGAATTAATTGTCCTCTGAAAAAATTGGTTGTATGCCTGATATTTATTTTTTTTCTAATGGTTTTGACCTTGCCTTATGCTTTTATTTCAATATAGATAAGAAGTATTATATGTTGTAGAAATATTCCAACTAGTTTCAGGCAATCATTTATTTTGGTTTTCTCAGAAAAACAAACAAATTTTTCATTTCACGTGTATGAGGGTGAGGGAATTCGAAGCCAAGACAACAAATTATTGGGCAAATTTGATTTCTGTGGGATTCCTACAGGTCCAATAAATGTTCCCCCAATCAATGTGCACTTTTATATTAGTGACGATGGTATTCTGAATGTATATACGATGGACAAGACCACTGACGAGAAGAAAAATATCAAAATCATAAGTGAGCAGGGTAGATCAAGGAGGATATTGAGAAAATGTTTCATGATGTTGACAAATAAAGGTCTAAGGACATAGTGCACAGAAATAAACTGGATGCCAGGAATTCCTCAGTATTATTCTTACAACATGAGGAACATATTTTGAGCGATCCAGGATGCTCTCAAATAGACTATTCATTGGATAGACCAAAATGAGCATGCCAAGGCTGATGGGTTTGATGAAAACATAAATGAGCCAAAGACTATTTGAAATTCCATACATCATAAAGATGGGTAGGTGCTAATATGGGTTTTTCTAGGTTTTAAGTTGTGGGTCTCGATCTCGATCTGGAAATGGAACTTCTTGATATGAGTCTCAATCTCAAGACTCGTAATTTTCAACTCACTCATGGAGGTGGCTGGGTCACTAGCCCTGTTATTCATGATGCTTGGTCTCAGTATCACTAGTGGACCGACTCTAGGTAGAAAAACTGTCTTCACTTAGCTCTGTAGGTTATGGTGTTGTATAAACATCTAATTAAATGAACCAACTGATGATATACCTATTGATCTACTTGTTTCTTCATTCTATTTGAGCTAAAACCTAATTTTTAAAAGGTACATCTATTTTTTTTTAGTCCCAACATTACACAAAAACATGTAGCATTAATGAAAATCAATTTCTCTCTTACGATTGTATTTTTTAGATAGATATTTGGGGTTTATATGGGGTAGATGGACATGAACGTCATAATTGTTAACTAGTTCCAATGATATTTTTTCATCTCAAGTCCTGATCTTGTAATTCAAAATCTATTTTACTGCTAAGGAATCACTCTAAATTATGTAGGGAATTATTTTATGTTAGAATTAGAACAACTTGTCGTCATCACATTAGAAGTATTGAATCAAGTGGTTTTGTCAATGTGAACATGGACTATTGTGAAAAAGGGTTCCTTATTTTTTTTTTATCTAGGCCCATTTGTCCGTTGGGATTCCAATATTTGAAATTTAGGATTCCACAATGATTTTTCAAGTGCCATAGTTGATCGTTAACGATCAAGAGCACACTAGTAGCACCACCTAGAAGCCTGCATGAAATTCCTTTTAGTTAATCAACAATTTTTAGAATTATATTTCTCTCTTACAATGTGTTTGTGTTTCTGCAGTTTTTAAGGTATATATTTTTGGTTGAAGAATATCATTCCTACTCTTTGACTAGATAGGAGTGAACACCATAAGCATTTTTTTCATGGCAGCTGAGGGTATATTCTCAACATTTGTTAATAGATGTTACTATGACAACCCTAAAAATACCTTGGTATGTATATCTATCCGAGTTCATATTTTCACATTCTCTAACCCACAAAAGGTATTAGTTTATTATGTTTTTTCCCATTATTATAACTATCTTCATAAAATCGAGAAGTATACTACCACTCTTTGATAATGATACCCACACTTCCCTCGATTTAGTCTCACAACAAAAAAATTTCCAAAACAAAAGCAACATAAATGATTTATCTTGTTCTCTAAAATACATTACAGTCCATATACATGAATCTTTCATAAAAAAACTATTTGAATTTCAACAATTCTAGAAATTATTAAACTATAATTTGAATATCCTAATACTCAACACTTAGTAAACAAACTCAAACTCCAACTATTATCTTCAATCTTTCTAGCTGGTTGATTCCTTCTTCGACCTCCATGATCACACATGTTTGACTCCCGGAAGTACCATTTTTATAAATCATATGCTATTTTGTTAGGTTTTCTACAAGCATGATGATAGTATATATTGGATAAGAATGTCTCCATTTTTTTCATCTGAGATAGCATATGGGACAAATTGGTATTCCCAATTTTGTAGCATCCCTTCATCTAATGTATAACCACATCATAGCCAAAAGTCAATAATTTTGTCACCTCCATGTCTACCTTCAGTTTCATTAAGATCATTAGATCCATCAACTCAGCATAGTTATTAGTACTGCACCCGAGATTGCATTGAAATTAAGGATAAGAGAATCATTTAGAAATAAGTTACCTATTGTAGTACAAAGAGTATGTTTCTCTTGGCTATCACGATATAAGTCACCCAAATTTATTAGTTCAGGGTTTCTTCTACATCCTAGGTTTCTGTGTCTTTTGTTGTATTTTTATGCTTCCAAAAACTAACATGATATCAAATGCACATTGAAATGGAGAAATGCATATCTATTGAAATATATTAGCATTTCAAGCTAATGATATGCTCTAAGAAAACACAATGGGAAGATCTCCAATACCTTTAATTTATTTATTGTGGGTTCAGTTCTTCAAAGCCCCCTCCATAGTCTGCACTTGTCACCCTTCATTAGAATTTTTTTAGTTACTTAACTCTTCCCATAACTTACCTACATATTTGTAATTCTTAATAAATGATAAATTGGTTCTCTTTCCTTCTTACATATTTTACATCATCCTAGAATATTATTTCTTACTTTTTGAAGTATTTTCTAGGTTAGTGTTTTGTTCCAAAGAGCTAATGCCATATAAAACTTTGAATTTATAGGAGCATAAGGCTTCTATGAAATCTTTCACCTCCAAGCCTCCTCTTCCTAGGTTGTATCTAGAAACATTTTTTTGTACTTTAACATAGGAGTATATCCCCCAAGGCAGGGTTCCTTGAGTACAACACAACATCCTCCTTGCTTATTCTAATATTAATCCTCTTATGTTGACTCACAAATACCTTCCATTGGCATATTTTCCTTTTTTAAAAACCAAACTCCTTTCCTTTCTTCCATATTTATTTCCAAATTGATTGAGATGTTGAATCCACTCCCTAACCTAGCTTATGAATTACCTGAGGTTCAAAGTAGCAATAAAATCAAATGGTAATATATAGGCTTATCCACATTGAATATGTGGAATATCACCTATAATGATCTGATTCCATTTGTCAACTCCCCATACTAACCATACACCTACCAAAGTGAAATTTAGTGCCAATTATTTCTATATTGTAGACCAATTTTAGATATTTTTTTTTTTTCCCTTCGTATCCCATTACTCCATGTTAAGGTGTTCAATGTTCTTTTGATATATCACCAATTTCTAGAGTCCCTATTTGGAAATAATCCTCCATGGACTTTTAGTAGCTAGAATTTTTCCAAAGAATTGAATGTCCTTGAAATCCCAACCTCTAGTTTCCTTTGGTTTAGAAAAGGACTAGCATTTAACAAGTGAAATTCCCTATTTCTTCCTCTTACTCACCCACAATAACTTTAAATCATTTCTTTCTAATTATTTTAATACCCCTTAGGGACATAGGCCATAATATTCCAATAGATTGGACTTTCTTCCAACACTTCCTTGGCCAATGTCAATCTACCTCCCAAGAAATCCATTTATCACCTTGAATTTCTCGATGACATGTCTATGAAGATTGGCTATAATGAAATGTTTTTTCTACCTAGGAAAAGAGCCACATCCCATGTCTGAAAATAAAAAAATTATTTGATATTGTTAATGCCTCTTTGGAAAAATGAAATGACCAAGAACCATGCTTTCTTGAATTTAATTTCATAAAGTAGGATGAGGACACCGTAAAGAGTGATCCTTCAAAAATAAACCAACTTCAAAGCCTTGGAATTTCTAGTTCAATATTCTAGGAAACCTTCTAGGCCCTGGAAATACTTCAAGTAGTAAAAGTACCTTTCGCATTCACAATGGCTAAGTTAACAATCAAAGTCTCTAAAGTAATACTATGTGAGTATGAACTTTGTTGTTCTGCATCCGTAGCAACTTGAAGGACTAGAAGCAGTCATGCACCAACTTCATGTAAGGGTTATGGTGACATAGGTACTCTTATTATAGGCTCACTAGATGAAGGGATTTCAAAGCTCAAATAAAGAAGAACAAAACTGAATCTTCATCAAATATATCAAACGTTCACATAAATATGACTCCAAAGCCATACATGTTTATTGCTTGAAAAATATTCTACAAATATTTATGAGTAATATTTACTGTATTTATGAATACATTTACAGGAAAAAAATTTGTACCATGCAATTGACCTACTTAACAAATCTCCATTTTATTTTTACAAAAATATAAAATATTTTAATATTATTTTCTGCAAATATTTATGACTATTTGTACCATGTATTTAGCATGCTTGATGAATCTCCATTTTTTTCTACAAAAATATAAAATCTTCCATTTGAATGTTACTAGACTCTAGTGTGGGCATATTACAAGAAATGGGATTGGAAAAATGATGGGAGACAATGCATGGATTCTCTTCCGTATGATTCATTTGTTGTTGGAGATCCTTTGTGCATCTCATCCATCATATTTGGAAATGTTTCTACGAAGGATTCATATTTTTTTTAATTTTGTGATTATTTCACCTCGTGGTTTTTTTGGGAAAGAAATTTCAGGAATTCCATTCACTGGTTTATAGGTAAAAAACCTTTTAGATTTGCAACCCCTATTCCATGATATATTATCTTTATTGTTTGATTTCATTTTGAAATTTTACTTTGATTTTATTTTGTCTTTTAACTGTAAAATTGAACATATTTGGTATCATATCCATTTAAACAAAATCCAAAACTTGATAATATTATTGTTATAGTTGTTTTTTGTTCAAAAAAAAAATTAAATTCAAAGTTTATAGATATAAAATATAAAAACAAATGTTAATGCCTTTGTTTGATTCTTACTTGACTCTGGTGTGTGCAGGTTATATGAAATGTGATTGGAAAAAGGATGCGGTGACAATTCTTAGCATGACTTGGATATGATTCATTTGTTTTTGGAGATCCTTGAGGAATCTGAGCCATTGAATTTTGAAATGTTTCTAGTAGGGATTCATATGGTTTTTAATTTTGATATTATTTCACTAATTCCTTATCGTGGGCAAGAAAATGTTTTAGGAATTCCATACAAGACAATGGTGGACATGTAAACAATTTTTTTATAATTACAAATTCATTCCATGATATCTTCTCTTTATTATTTGATTGTATTTTGAAAATTTCTTTTTTATTTTTTTGTATTTTAACTATAAAATTGAAAATACTTCATATCATGTCCATTTAAAGAACAACCAAAGGTTGAAGATGAAATTAGCATTGAATGATGTTGATTGAAATAATTTTAGTTGTTTTGTATTAAAATATTTTCTTGACTATTATAAAAGTTTACTTTCATATTTCCGTTTGAGCACATGTTATTTATATAATTACCCAAGTTCATGCATTAGATAATGAAATTTTGTTGCGAATAAAATGACAAGGATTAGACATCACTCTTATATTATTTGTTTTCACAAGTTACCTACAACTTGAGCTTTTTAGCATGTAACTTGGTTGACATGATTTGCGCCTAAGCTTTCCTTGATGGTTGAATGCTAAGTTATTAAGGTGTTAATTTTTATGGTGAGAATTTATTTTCTTTCTTTATACAGGTCATCTCACCACATAGTAGCCACTACCACCCAAATGAAGAAAACTTGACCAAGTTTCTTTCTTTTATGGGCGAAATAGCTTTGACATTACTAATGTTGAGGTATATGTTGTATAAATTATTTATATTTTATTATTTTAGTTTATATTCTAGTGTTCATCATGTTTCATGCCTTAAACTTTGCACTGCATCTTCTTTTCTTTCCAAAAAATGAGCTCAATGTTGATGTTAAGAAGAAAGAATTGAAGAAAGAGGAGAACAATAATAGTGGAGCGACAAACACAAAAAGAGAGAGAGAGAGAGAGAGAGAAGAGAATCGATCTAGTGATAACCTTATAGCCAATATCCTGCATAAGACACACACATAAAGACTGATGGTCAAGTCTTCAGAGTTTGTGAATTCACATGAAATTCCTTCGAAACACAACGATAATATTTTAACGTAATGAAACAACGTTTAACATGTAAATTTTATTACAACCAATATTAAGTTGGAAACTCATATTGTAATACTTGTCATTTCATATAATATAATTTATGTGGTTGAAATTATTTATAGTTGCGCTTGATATTTTTTAGTATTGTAATTAACATATGTAAATTTGTGTTTTTATATTAAATAAACATGAATATTGTATGAATTTTTTAATTTAGTCGCAAAATCATACTAATTAATTTATTTTTATTAATAATCACCATATAAAATCAATGTAAAATTACTAAATTAGTATTTTATACCCACTAATGATGAACAAAAAGAAAATTAATACGACTAAATTAGTTGTTTATAATGTTTATTAATGAAAGTAAATGAAACAAATATAAACTACTAAATTAGTCTTTTATATAATAAATATGAAAAAACAAAAAAAATATATAAATGACTACTACAAATGATAAATTCTTGATTATAAATGATGACTAAATTTTGCATATATAGGACTATTAGTAGTTAATTTACAATATCTTATAACACGACCAACATTTAGTCATATTTATTTGGTCATTAATTGGTTTCAAAGAATGACTCAAATTTGAATGTATATGACTATTGGTAGATAATTTACAGTATCTTATAGCATGACCAACATTTTAATCATATTTCTCTATTCATTAATTGGTTTTCTTTGGTGACCACATGGTAATATATTTTTTTGTATATTTGGTCATTAATTGTGGCAATTATTGACTATATCACTCACTAAATTAATGACCAAATTTATGACTAAATATAGTACTAGATGATGAAATTGAGACAACAAATTATATACTAAGCTAAAAATGAATAAGTGTTGGTTGTGTTATAAGATACTGTAAATTACCTACTACTCGTCATCGACTGAAAAATGGTCATTATATAAAAAATTTAGTCATTTTTTTAGCAACTAATTATCCTTTTGTACTAGTGTATTGTTATAAATTAGTCTTCTCGCAGCATGTGCTTATCTTTTTTTTCCTTTATATATAATGTAAACACTAGAAGCTCCATTTTCCTTAGCTTCTATGTTTCATATTACATATTGTACAAAATTTATCGGTACATGGTTGCCTTTCCATTTTTTTCGTGGTAAAAATACCTATGTTTTAAAGGGTTTGCGCTAAGTAATTTTTTACATGTGTATTTCTTAAAGTTCTTAACGATTATAAAGATATTAATTATCTTGTTAGTGAATCAAATATTATTTCTTTTTTGAATGAAATTGTTATGGATTTAGATTAAATTATGCTTACCATGGTCGTTACTTGAAAAATTGTCGTCATACTTTTTAATTTCTTTATAGTTTTGATTGTACTGATACACACATTTTGTAATCAAATTGGTCATATGAAAGATTTATCCCTGTGATTTGTTCGAGCAATAGTTATTATTGTTATCTCTCTGTGTTTTTTTATTTTTATTTTGGTACCTGGCAAAGAAAAGGTGATCCAGATTTATGCAGGAACGCAAAAATATACACATATAACCAGAAATATAAAGATGCAATGGAAATAACACTTCATTTCATTAATATCAAAGAACTGAAATTTTCTTACAAACATAATTCAAATAAACTAGCTAGGGCACTGGTAGCCTATCTCTGAGAAGAGATGTGGCAGCTACAGGCCTCTGAACTGTGTTACAATGAGGCTTGAGGGCCTATTTATTATTGATAAATAATGGAGAACTCTAAACATCCAAAAACCTAACCCTAGGAGATGAAGTGCCAAAACTATGGGCTCTGTTTGGGTAAATTGGTGTTTCAACTTCCCGCGGATGTAATTTTGGCATGCGATCTCCATTTGACGTGAACCATACCTCGTTAAAAATTTCTATCCGAGGACTACAAATTTTGAGTGATAAACATCAATCCATCGAACCATGTTGCTCCCGGTTTTCCCAAAAAACGTTGTTTAGGGCCTCAAAACATCTTCGAAAGTTCAGGACGAGAAAAACTGCTAAAAATAGTAAGTTGTGCCGAAACTAAAAAACTAAAAGAGACAATGGTGGGGCCCCAAGTGGAATAGGTGGGTGGCCACCAATACCCACATGGATCAAAAGGCCCCCCACACTCAGTACTTTCTCACTACCCTTGAGTTATCCTAACCAAAATTTAGCATGTTCAACTTTGGGCAATTTCACACAAAAACCCTAGTGTTGTCGGGTTGAAACCTACCGAGAGCTATGTGGCTTCTTCCTATCCTAATCATTATTGCTAACAATTTAAGTTGATAAATTACGTTAACACCAACATAGAGGTGGGGTAATCCTATTCTATTATTTGTTCTAGTGTAACTATCTGCCTATCCAAAGGCCTTTCCCAGTCCCATGATTACACTCAGTTGTTCATAAAAATGAACCCCCATTACACCCTTATGCATAGACTCATTTATATGTAATCTAGCTTGAACACAAAAGGAAGAGTTCTCCACGCCTAATGTCGGAGAAGGGAATTTTGTTTTAAATTATGAAGAAGCGTACAAACTTTTGGAAAATTTCTAACACAACATCCCAAGGGCATTTTATTTCAAATTAGGAAGAAGGGTACAAACTGTTGGAAAATTTCTAATGCAACATTCCAATACATCATCTGTTTCACAAAATTTTAATATGCACAGTAGCAAAAAAATCAATGTTCTTCTAACGTATACATAGTAAATTTTTATAACATTTACAATAGTTCCTAAGTATTTACAGTAACACTATGTAATATTTTCAAGAATTCATATTTTTTTTCGAAGGAAATATATACACTTATATTTATTGACCTAAACTTGTCAAGAACTCGACTAGGAAAATATCACTCCACCGTTCCAACGAGAACAAAAATCCTCTCCCCTCCCCTCCCCTCCCCTACACTCGAACTCTTAACCTTCGAGAATAGTAATTCGACAAGAACTACTTAGGTTTACTTCACATGTATCAAGGTCTAACCCAGCCTAGAACACACAAACTCCGGTATGTATCAAATTTTTCCACTAGCTCATGATCACCTCAAGAAATATTCCTTATAAAGTTTCCCACCTTACCTTCCCAATGTCTTGTTTAGGTATTCTCTTTCTCTCTCTCCATGGTTTCACTCTTCTTTAGAAGCAGAA
The DNA here is from genome assembly GCA_034641835.2 of Pinus albicaulis. Classification (NCBI taxonomy): domain Eukaryota; kingdom Viridiplantae; phylum Streptophyta; class Pinopsida; order Pinales; family Pinaceae; genus Pinus; species Pinus albicaulis. The sequence goes on from CM076580.1 coordinate 1,747,735,749, forward strand.
AATAGCCCATTGTGTTTCCCACTATGATCTGTTATCTCTAGAGAAATAAGAGATTCTTCAAGGAATTTCAAGACTTCCACAAATTCATATTTATTAAAATAATAAAAATATCTAAAATAAAGTATAACTTCCAAAACTCTCATATTTAGGTATTAAAAAAAAAAAACTATAAATAAATAATTTGATCGCTATACACTCTTATTAAATGCATAATTAAAATAAAAACATACTACTTTATAATGAACTAATGTATATAATAACACTAATGTATATTTTTTTTTAACTTTGAATTACATTATATAATATGTATATTTTACATTAATTTTTTTTTAACATACGTGCTTTATTTATGGTTCAATGGTTTCATTTATTGTTGATATTGTTTACTAATTATATATATATAATATAATTTTAGAGATGTTTTTGGTTTAGGGAAGTATTATGTTTTTGTTTTAAGTAAAATATTTTATTCTTGGTATTTATTAGGATTTTAAATGTAGTAGTCTAACTAGATTTCCTTTTTGCTTTGAAAATTATTGAAATTCACGTAAGATTTTAAGAAAATTCGGTAGGGATTTTTGTAAATCCAGATTATAGCTATCAAACCTCAATATTTTGGGTGTTCTAGAGGTTTTCGATGGTGTTGAATCCATTTCCACCATCAAAAACATGATTTAGACACTCCTATTGCAAGATTTCTTAAAAAAGATTACCCGGATTCCGACCAGTTTTACCCGTCCACACAATTTCTATTTCTCTAGCTAGATAGACAACTCCATTTTAAATTATATATCTTTCAAATATCATATATCAGTTTAAATTAAAAAATTATTTCCCTTTTATTAATAAATAATTGACTTTTTTTTTTTAATTGTAGGTTAAATATATATATATAATATAATTGACATAAAACTATGTTATTGAAAATGAATTTTTCAATATTTTAAAAAATAGATGTAATATATATGACTTTGATTTTTAAATATATTGGTTAACAATGACATTAAAATATTTTATTAAAGTTATATTAAAATATTTTTAAATCTATATTACAATATTTTTAAAGCTATATTAAAATATCTATAAAATGTATAAAAAAATGGATTATATTGTTATGTAAAATTATACAGTTTATTTTATTTTTAAAGACTTGGTTATTCGTTTATATAGGATAGATATAATTTTTTTTAAAGTACGACAGGGTGTTAGAAAACATATACCACCGATGCATTCGAAAACAAGACAACCTGACCTTAATTAATATCGATTTAAATATTTATTTCTCGTATTATAAAATAATTAACGTGAGTCTTGTGTTGTGAACGTGATCCATGCGTTCAAGTGGAATTGCAATCGCATACAATATATCATAGGTGAGATGGTAAATGATGATGGACAATTATGTTGCATGATTCATGATGCCTCAGAAACTCATATTTTAACACTTCATATATCCTACGCCAAGTTCTATAAATAATTTCGTGCTGTTCATTGTTGACATTGGCATTTAGTTCGGTTGATGCTCCACTAGTGCCCGATCTGCCCGTACATGATCTACTTCCACTCCGTTAATCCTTCGGTCTAGCAAAGTAATTACGGAATCTACACGCTTATACTAGCGCAGAAACGGGCAGATCGCACTGAAGATAGCAAAATGTTTAATATACATTTCCTTTTCGGGATCTTCGGTGCGTATACGCGCTCTATCGACTTTAATTTATTGGTTCCAAGAAGTTTGTTTCAGGTTTATTAACGTTTAATTTGTTCTTTCATGACAGGCAACATCACTGCCCTCGTACTCTTCTTAGTTCCTTTGTGAGTTTTCCCCAACTTTATGTAGTCACTTAATGAGGAAACATAAAATTGATGCATAAATGATTCATAATTGTTTGCCCAACTTTATGATCCGATTGGTACTGTGCAGAATTACGTTCTGGAAGATTATTAAGAGCAAATCGACACAACAGTTCTCTGGATTTCCGTATGTTTCCACGCTTTTGAATTGCTTGCTTTCTGCATGGTATGGCATGCCGTTTGTATCACCCAATGACCTTCTTATGAGCACGGTTAACGGAACTGGGGCCGTTATAGAACTCGCCTACGCAATTGTGTTCATCTGCTATATTCGCGACAAGAAATACAGGGTAAGTATAGTATCGGGTTCATGGTCTTCATTTACTTAGTTTTAATGATGAACCACAAGAAATACAAAGTATAATATTGGGTTCCCTAGGGTAACTATAGTACTCATTCATAAATTAGTTTCGATGACGATGATCCCCATTTGAATGACGGTGGATGAAACAGGCGAAGATATTTGGCCTTCTGGTAGCTGTTCTCATTTTTTTTGCAATGGTCGTCGTGGTATCACTGCTGGCACTTCATGGAGAAAAAAGAAGGTTATTTTGCGGCTTCATTTGCGCCATCTTCTCTATCTGCATGTACGGGTCTCCTTTGTCAGTAATGGTAAATCTCTCAACTTGTCTCTTTACGAAAACCAATTTTGAGTGCTCTAGTCTAACAACGTTGCAAATTTGCTCTGAAAAATATGAAAGATCATTTTTATGAAAGGTAATTTTCTGGAATTTTTGTAAATCTAGACTAAGGCTGAGATTTTTTGAAAATATTGTATCCAGATTTAGCTTATTTTGACAATAATTCCTCAGAAATGAAAGGTCTATCTAGGTTTTCATAAAATTATGTAGGAAATTTTGTAAATTCAAATTATAGTTGTGAAAACTAAACTTTAAAATATTGGATGTTTTAGAGGTTTTTTTATAGTAGTGAATTCATTTCCACTCTCAAAAACAAGATTCAAAGATTCAAACACTACTACTACTAGATTTTTGAAATTATTTTAGCCAAATTTACTGACAATTCCTCTACCTAAGTAAACTGAACCACTTTCAGTCAAAATTGTTTAGATCAACCTCATGAAAATGTGTTTTTTTTTTCCAGAAATTACATATATAACTCAATAATATGTGTTTTCTTCTAACACAAGATTATTATTAATTATAACTATAAACTAATATTACGATCTCTGAAAAATAATTACACTGTTTAATTCAATCTCATTAAAAATAAATCATTCTATCGAGAACTATAGAAAAAGATAGTTTCAAAACTGAAGAAATGGATTATTATTAATTAAAACTATAAAGTAATAGTATGATCTCCATAATTATTGATATTAGGATCTCTGAAAAATAATTACACTGTTTAATTCAATCTCATTAAAAATAAATCATTCTATCGAAAACTATAAAAATAGATTGTTTCAAAACAGGAAAAATTGTTTATATGTGAAATGACCTAAAGCGTGATTTCGATGGTGTGCAGATGCTGGTGATTAAGACGAAGAGCGTAAAGTATATGCCATTCTTCCTGTCTCTCTTCGTCTTTCTATGCGGCACCTCCTGGTTCATATTCGGCCTCTTGGGAAACGATCCATTCGTTTATGTAAGTTTAACAACACTTACAATAATAGATGATAAATATATTTGCACGAGAATTATAAAAATTTTCCCTTTGGGTGGGTATGTTAGGTAAACAATTTTCTGTTCCATGAATGGATAACCTTCAGCATAAAAATCTTTTATCAGAATTAAGTTTGTATAACAAAATAAAACAGGTAAATATTTAAATTCAATGGCTGACAACATCATTAAACATGACTGCATCAGATGAACGAAATCAAAGCGACAGATATAATATTTTTAATCCTATATATTAGCCTTTAATTTCTAGAAGTTCTCCTTAAGAAAAATAAAGTAAATATTATTACGCATTACACTTTCAGTCCTCTATTAGATGCCTTTACCTGCAATCTTTACCTTTTCAACCAAAAATTCTTATAAAACCCGAACTTAGATAACTCTATTGTAACGTAATTCTATGTTACTGTTGTATTAATGAGATGGATCTGTTAAACTTTTCAATGGATTTATGGATGTAAAGGTACCAAATGGATCTGGAAGTGCGCTCGGAGCATTGCAGTTGATTCTCTATTTTATTTACAAAGACTGGAATAAGCAAACAAACGACAGTGATACATCGTCTCCTCCGCCCGAAAAGGAGGCAAAGGTACAGCACCTTGACCAAATGAGCGAAGTGGAAAAGGGATGTTATGGGCAGGAAAAAGAGTATAGTGCTCCTAGTGCTGCTCGTTCAAAAACTGTCAATGTAATGGACATTTCAGGAAAAGTGAATCAAATGGAAATTATAGTGTAGTAATAAGCACTGAGGTTGCATGAGGTTAGCAACATAGTTGCATTTTAAATAATCTTTACATCATAGATTTGTATTACAGGTTGGTTGTTAATTGTTGAGACATTTTAAGTTAACTATTTTTATTGGATCTCGTTTGGGATCTATTTTTATTTATATAATCATTGTTCTATGAAAAACAACTAAATATATATTGTTATTTTTGTTTAGTGTGTAATTGTGTTTGTCCTCTCTTTTTTCTAAATTGGTATCAAAGCTAGTTCAATTTTTGACTGTGATCATGCAAATTATGCAAATATAAATCATTGTATATGGTATAGTGTAGGAGAGGGGATTATGTATTTTTCATGTGTTTGATTTTTTTGGGCATGTGTGTTGTTATATAGTTGAATTCAAGAAGGAATCATTGTCTTGTTGTGACTTGATGTGGATATCGTGAAGTTTCAGCTAGTGACAAATCCATGCGTATCTCTTGAGAACATTCCTTTAGTTTTGGTTGTACAGATCATATCTCATATCCAGAGATAAGTACGAAAAATCATGGTTGTTATTTTGCAGTGTTGAGATCTTGTGTTTGATTGGGATCTAAATGTGGCTCTCGTAGTCCTCAGATCTGCTGTTCGTTGGCGTATGTAAATGAAGTTGTACGAAATCCTCACTGTAAAGTTGTGATAGATCTGATTTAATATAGATTTGATTTAATATAATAAAAATTTGTGGTGTGGGTTGTCGTTCTCTTATGTTATAGTATGTAGTTTCTCTGTAGGTTATCTTTGTCTGTATATAAAAAATGGTCAAGTTGTACGTTTGAATTCTGAATATATTCAATATCCAAACCAGTTATCTATATAACTATATAAGGTGTAAGTGGTAATGAAGATCAAACAGAGATCAATATTTTTATTGTAATTTGTAATTTTAATATTTGACATGTAAACATAACGGAATGACTAGGAGGTAAGTCATCTATTTATAAATATATGTAACTATTTCTTGATTAACAAAATATATTGTAACTTTTATTTTCTGTATAGCTATGTGTTCTCCATACTTTATTAGATGTTGTTTGAGATAATGCCTTCATTATTGTGCTTATTTAGTTTGGATTGGGTTGTTGAGGAAGTTGAGAGACTCTATCAACTTCTCTCTCTAAGATTAGCATTAGTTTAACTATATATATTTGATGTATCTCTAATTATTAAATATAGAAATTAATTGTTTGTGTGTTATTCCTGTGTGTTCAATGGCTCTCTCCAATTTTTAATATGGTATCGGAGCCACTACTAGCTTAAATGCCTCACGAGATAGCGAATATGTGAGAGCAATACCGCTGCTGTAGGAGAAGAGTAGATGGTTCAGTTTTTTTGTGTGTTTGTTATTTTCATTGTTGTGTGAAGGTATTTTTTATTTATCCTCTCGCTAATGAGATGTAGTGCGGTATGAGGGTGACCATTGCAGCGGCTGATAAGGAATGAATGATCTGATCAGGTGTGGCGAGAATTTTTTCTGTCCTTCAACAAGTTTGTCACTGTGCCGATCCTACTGACTTTGGATTCGAAGGCAGTCGCCTCTCCAGAATTCAAGCGTGGAGGACCTTTATCTATGGCGCTACTGCTTCTGCATATGCTCTATCTACGTATATTTGCTGTCTCGAACCAACTGTCAACACTTATAAGTTAACTTAAATGGCCTACTAATCTGATTGAACTTTACCGATTAATAATGGTCATGCCATGAAAGGAGAACTACGGAGGCACAGACCCCTTTCCTTTTCATCGCTCGCTTGGCCTAAACTTCCGGCTGGGGCCCATTTCATGGCCGGCCAATTACAGAGCCTGTTACTATCGGCGAGATTACAGAAGTTAAGGCGAGATTACTCATAATTTATTTGTGATTAAAGTCAACATTTATCATTATGCTCCATTATGCATCGTTGGATGTACTCACATATCATTAATTTTGAGGGATATATCATGACAAAGAATATTTACATAGTGGACCAGCGAGTGTGCATTCTGCAATTATTGGAAAGATAAGCCTCTTCAGCAATGAACTCAAAGATGAGCCGCATTTGCTGGGTTCAATGCACGCATTAGTTTCACCATTCCTGCAAATGCAAGATGCAAGCGAGATGGTCAACTAGCAAAATTCGAGTCTCTATGAAAAAAAAAATTAAACACTCTGGGGAAGAAATTGTTACAGGTGTCTGCAGTGTTTTCCTCCCTCATCCAACTAAGAAGGGGCGACATGATTTTTTGAGTTTTGCATATTAAATCAGGATTAAAAGTGCTCTCTCGAATTTTGAAGGTTGCTCGTGTTGATGGAGAGGAATGGCACGGTGTTTGAAGTTCATTATTTTTTTTGTAGAATATGTATTGTAGTGTTGGGTTATAGCTTATATTTGTTGTTATGAGATTTGTGTATTAGAGAACCAATTATTGAACAAATTAGCATTATTTAAATTAGTCGTTCTTGACATTCTATAGGGACGAGAGAAGAATTGGCTAATTTGATTGTGTGATTTTGTTATATGCTGATCTTGTTGTGCTACGGGCCAAGGAGCGTCAGTTACAGGTTACAGTATGCTGTGAAGCAGGTCAAGTTGTTAGATTAGCTCTTGAACACATTCAGTATTCAGACCATTTGCCTAGCTACTGATGGATAGCCAAAAGTGAAATATCTGACAGATGGTGATTGGTCCATAGGATGGTTCATCACTTGTCAGCCCTATCGTGGAAGCCCCGACGAGCCGAGTTATTAATACTGTTAATCTTGCAAAGTTCATTATTGTTGGTCAGAAACAAATGTATTTTAAATGGGTTGAATGGTAGCTCGAAAATGGTGGAGAAAAGAGTGTTTCCTATGAGATCTCAGAGTGGGTACAAATGTTAATGAAGACCAGTGCAGACAAATGTTTGTATTAAATTAGTGTGTTCTCCATTTTTGTAATGTAGGCATTAAAGGGGGGTGTTTGAGATAATGCCTCCATTATTGTGCTTACTTAGTTTGGATTGGGTTGTTGAGGAAGTTGAGAGATTCTCTGAACTTCTCTCTCTAAGATTAGCATTAGTTTAACTATATATATTTGATGTATCTCTGATTATTAAATATATAAATTAATTGTTTGTGTGTTATTCCTGTGTGTTCAATGGCTCTCTCCAATTTTTAATAAATGTTCCTTCATTGATTATTTTATTTGAGGTATTGAGTGCATAATTTCTTGATGTAATATATGTGTGAATTTTTGTTTGGGTTCTAACACCTTTGATTTTCAAGGTGGATAAAATATAATTTTATTAATGCAATGTAATTCATTATTAAATAGGTTTTATGGAGTTTTATGAGTACAATTACTGTGAATAGGGATTACTAGATGGTACTTTTTATTAGAAATTTCTTTTCCATGAATAAAAGCGATATATATAGAGAGATATAAAAATTGTAAAATATATCTTTTGGAATCAATTTTATTGTAAATTGTGGTACAAGTGGGGCTGCTATATATGGGGTTTGTCCCTCTTGTGAGTAGGTTCTCCGAAGAATTGATGTAAATATAGTTGTTTCTATTGATCTACATCATAATAAAAATAAGCTTTGTGTTGTTTTTGTTAGATGATTTCCATATAAAATCATGGTGTACATTTGATGTGAATTTTCTTTTGATATTTGTCAATTTCATTATATTTAATAATTTGTTAAAGAGATGTAAAATTTGTAAAATATTGATTCACATGCCTCCTCATCTTAATATATCATAATTCTTAACAATTTTCTAGTATTTTAGTTCCTAGATCCATTTACAATTAACAAGATTTTGACTTGCTAGAAATAGAACCAAATACAATGTGTGCTTTCAAATTAAAAAATTGTATTTCTCATTCATTTCGAGTTTGGATTTATTTTAGCTTCTTCATAAAATTTACAACTAGAAGGTAATACCACATAATAGTGCATGGGAATGCATGGTTCCATAGTTATAAGTGCACCCAGTACTTCTTCCACTTAATATATTTTGGAAGGATCATAAGAAATTTATTGATGATGCACAAGTTCTATGTCAAAGGTGGCAGTGAATATAAATATTCTATGAATTGCTCATTAGGTTTGGAATTTTCACTTTACATGCAAGAATAATCATAATCTCGAGTATTCGCATATGGAAGTGGTGGAGGCTCTGGAGTAGGTTCCTATGAGGTTGCATGTAGAGTATATTTTTCAAAGTTTACACTCTTCGTATTAAAGATTTTATTGTGGAAAGTTATAACAACCTACACCCTTTGAATCCATCTGAATATCCAACGAACATGCAATCCTTACTCTCTGGCTTTAAATAGTTTCACTTATCTAATGGTATTTAAGCACATCCTTATGATCCAAGGATATGGATATGGGTGACTTTATGTCTCTTAGTGCACCAAGCCTAATAAGGAGTTGCCCCCTTCATGGATTTATGTGGTACTGTGTTATAGATATAAGCAACATAGTTGATTGTTTGCATGAATCATGTAGTTTTCCATTTTTGTTAATATCCTATTCTTTCTTTCCGCCACACCATCTCATTATTGGGTGTCTGACACTATGTGTTGTAACTAAATAAATACATCTAAACGGATCCTTTCCATGTCTTTGTTCAAATACCGCCCCCTGGCCCTACATGTGGTTGAAAACATGCAGATACCTCTAACTTGGATTTAATAAATTAGACCCAAATATAACATGAATAGTTGTATATAAATTTAAGAGAATACCTGACCTTTACTCATAGATGGTTTGGGAAAATATCTAGTCATATCATTGGGCACGACCTCAAGGATTGATGATTCCCTTGTTTCCTTTCCTTTCTTAAACATTCCTCTAGATGTTTTCCCATAATATAGCCATGGAAAAACCCTCTAGAAAATTGGATGTTGAGAAGCCATGTAACCATTCATTATTTATTGAATTGTCGTAGGTACTTGTAATTAAAATTCTTAAATATATCTTGTCAGAATGGACTCTCTTGGTTTGCATGTGTTAGTAACATAATGGAAGAATATTGAGAAGAAATTTTTGAAGAGGAACAAAACCTTGCAGAAATATCTACTTTACTTAAAACAAATATAGAGCCATTTTTCATCTTATAGATGGTAACTTTCTTAGGTGTATATTATGGTGACTTTCCCCTACTATAATGCATTATCTGGTAAACTGATAATAGGTTAATGGATGCAATAGGTCCTCAAAGAAAGAATTATCCATATATACTCTTCATTTTTTATATAATTGTATAAGGGTATTATATCCCATAAGTATGGGAGGACCAGAATACATTTCCATGGTCAAAAATGAATTTTGTGAGGAATCCATATGGTGTGGTACCACAATATGAATAATTTAGGAATAATACAACAAATAAATTGCTACAAGTGCATCAAATTTACCTCAATAATATGATGCTTTCTCCTTCATTTTGGCACCGTCAAGAATGTAATATTGAATATTGTCTAGTTGGAGTGTAAGCGCCATAATGTGAGTCCTCTTCTTCATGCATTAGGATTCAAATGAAATTCTCTATTGTAGTAAGTGAAAATTTTCTTCTCCTTCTTAGATCTCCCATTTTTGGAGTTGGATGATTTATCAATCAATCTAGCATTTGGTCATTTTATATTATCATGATTCTTTTGTTTCTTCTTTTTCTTACTCATTTTTCTTCCCCAAAACACAAGTGCATCTGAATCAAAACTTTTGAGGGTTCTCATTTTGTCAAAATTTTCCTATTCTTGCATGAGAAATTTAATGAAAGATTCGATCAATGACATCTTCCAAGCTACACCCATAATTAATATTGAATCATGGAATGAAGAGACAAAAATAGAGTATTTTGGTTTGATATTGGAGAGAATTGAGAGAATAAATGATTCCTTCTTCCGAAATAGCCTTCCTTTAGATCTCAAAGTAACAATTTGAAAATCGTGAATAAGTCATGTAGGGTTTTAAAACATCTCACTCTCAAAGGTATGAGATCATCCTCCAAATCATGTCAACACATCATATCTTGATTTTTGAAGAAACCCTCAAGGATTTTTAAAATTTTTTGGTAGTGGTGGCAGATGTAATATTCTTAATTAGCTTTTAGTTAGTTGGAATATTAAATTTTTCGTTGGTTAATAACTTAGATGAATAAGTGTGTAGAGAGACCCTTAAATCTCTTTAGTAGGAATAAAACCACATCAAGTGTGAAGGTGGATCAGTGTATGTAGTTGAAATAAAGCAACCCTTGGTGTGAATGGGGTTAATGCATGTGGATGGGTTCGAGGTTGACCAAATCCACAATGTTGTCATGGATAGAGTGAAGATAGTGGAGGACAACGCAGTTATGGTGAATGAGTGTATGCATGGAAGTAGCATCTTTAATGAGTGGGACAAAGGGTGAGAAAGCTCACCAAGAATATAAGGAAGGGGATGGAAGCCAAAGAAGACATTCTTATTATTGTTTATGTCTTGATATTTTATGACTTTCTGTAAGCCTCAGATGTTTAGCAGAGTTTTTTGTGTTGTTTAGCACAAGGGTGTTTCTTGGCAGAAATCCCACCCTCATCCTTGGGGGACTTCGAGTGCCCACTAGGAGAGGTACATTGAGCTTCATTCCACCATCTGGCATGAGGCAAAGCTTCATCCATCTACCACAATGAATTCTCCCTCAGAAACTGTGTTATTTTGCAAGGTAGTGTTGAAGCCCCAAAAATCGGGTCTACAACAAGGGGGATACCCACCTGGTCTGGACCTTGGTTAGCAGCTCATTTTCCGTTTGGTGTAGTGCATCCGACTGGGGATAATGGGACCAGTTTCCCAATATGTGTGTGTGTGTGTGTGTTGAGAATAGATATTTACTTTCTAAAAAGGATCCTAGGTGAAATGCTTTTATTCTATTTCTAATCTAATCATATGCAAATTGTATTCTAATTTAAACACAAATATCTAATTCTAAGCTAAACCCAGGATGTAATCTTGTTTATGTGATCTAAAAAGATTTCGAATAACAACCGATAATAAAGATCATTCAACTTTTATAAGAAAAGAATTCAATAAAGATAAACCATTTCATATAAAAAGTTAGGTGAAACAATTATGAAAAACATATCGCATAATAAGTTATTCATACATTAAGCATAAATAAATAGCTATCACCATACAAAAGTGCCAAATGATAAATTAAGCATTCAAACATCAATATATAAACAACTGAACATAAATATTACTTTAACAAAGAAGTAGAAATACTTAAGAGATAAAAGTACCATTTATAACTCGTTCTACTCATGAGCTACAAGCAATAATGATTTATCTCTTCTTAATCCAACATCTACTAAGAGTACAGAAATGCAACATCAGTAGCAGATATTAGACACAGATATCAATAAATTTTGTTCCATTCATTGATCAAAACCTCCTCTAAGGGTGCAGAAGTGCATGTTCTGACGACAAGTTTTTGACAAATTTTAGGACCCTTCTCTAAATGCATGAGAAGGGTTTAAATACTACTAACTAAATCTAAAAATAGTTTATTACAAAAATTTAGGATTCGGTTTAAATGACCGTCCTTTTTCTAGGCAAAAAATAAAGTAAAATAAAACAAAATCTAAAATTAAAAACTATCAACTAACTACTTATGAATATGATCTTTGGATTTGCAAGCATCCAACATTGATTTGAGAAGAGGAGGCTAGCCGACTTTAGATTTTAATTGTCCCGAAAAAACGAAATCGGCAAGTGTTAGCAGGATCTTCTCAGTAGAATTAATAATGCAATTAAGAGCACTGCATTGACTGTGTGGTTTTACCAGATATGTCTAGTAAGAATCCCAATTTAACTTTGTCAATCCTTGAATTGATTTTTCCTTTTCTTCAGTTTTCTGTTTCCACTCTGTTTACAATTGCAGTGCTTGTGGTATGTATCCTGGAATAGTTTCTGAAAACAAATTGACTTTGTGAAAATTTTCATTTAGACAATCAGTAATGTTGCTTGCTGCTGTAGCTGCTTCATCTGTTGCTTTTTCTGCCTCTCTGATCTGTGCATCCCAATTATTGAAGATCATTTCTTTATGACCGTCATTGATGATTGGTGCTCCTGCTCTTTTTCCTTCCTCTGACTTTTTCCAATTTAAATAGTTATTAACTCTTTCATTAGTTAAATCATAATCATGTCATAATTATATGACATGATTAGTGATTTTATCACTTTCTTGACAAAAAGAGTTCCATTGTGAAATTTTTTGGCATAATATATATTGTTGTTGCAGTAGTTGATTATTCAAGGAAATAGACTCTAAGATAAACTCGGTAAGCTTGTGGTCATCTTTATGCATCTCTTGCATAATCTATATTTGTTTCTCTTTTTTGGCCAATCTTTTCTGATATCAGATCTGCATTTGCTGAAACTCTTGTTGTAACTTTTCAAATTGTATCTGTGCTTCACTGTTAACATGGGCTTGTTGTAATTGTTTTTGCAGAACTTGTATTTGATCTTCTTTTTCATTCAATAATATCCGTACCTCAGATGCTTTGTCGATGGTTGTGGAGGCGTAAGCTCCTGTAATCTGAAATAATTTAGTAATATTTTCAGTTGGATCCGTAGTAGGATCTTTCCATAAAACATCCAATTGTTCTGCATCAGTAGAGAGCACATTTTCTAATTTCCTTTTCTTTCTTTGCTTCCTTACTACTGCTTTATGCTGTGGACTATAGAATATATCCAGAGGAGGAATTTCCTCTATTTTAAGTACAAGTTCAGAGGAGGGAGTAATGGGTATATGTTCTGCTTCTATGACATTGCCACTTATTCCTGTGATTAAACCTTTTGTTGTCTGTACAGGAGTTTGTATGTACTGTCCTTCAACATTAATCAAATCATTTAATGTTTCCCATTCTTTATCTAACTGAGTGCTGACGGATGGTTGCTGTACATTGAAAGGTGGAAGGTTCAACTGTGGAGTGGTTGAAGTCTATTGTTGTGAAAGCTCTTTTGATTGAGCTGTATCCTTCACTGAGCCTTCACTTTTATCCTGATCATTATCAGAATTTTTAGACCGTTCAGAGTTTCTTTGCCAGATTTTGACTTAGAAATTTATGTTTCTGAGCTGCCACGGAGACTGACACTAGAAGTTGGTTCCCTTGCGGGTTCTAATCACAAATTATCCAAAGGGATAGTGGTTAATCTTCTTTCTCTGTACATTTAAATTCTTGAAATTCTTCTGGGGAAAACCGTGTTTGAGCTAAATGAAAAATTTCTTTAAATGAACATTTTTCTTGAACCATATCATCAAAAGGATCTTCTTCTCCAGAAAATACTCTTATTTTGACTGCAGTGGTGAAATTCTTGACAACATCATATGGATAAAATAACCTTCTCAGAAACTTAAACAATTTTAAACATGTAATATTATCTACTTCTTTAAACGCATGACCAACATCAAATAATGAAAATGCTTCGCAGGATACAGGAAATCGTGGCCAGATAGACTTCTTTTTATCCTTTAACTCTTTTGTCAAACCTCCCTCTCCACGGGTTTGATATGAAATTTATAGAGATATGAGTTTATCCGGAACATACAAGGGTAAAATATGAGGAGAAGCAAAGCTTCCAAAAACCCTCACATAGGTAAACAATTCTTCTCCAAACCATCTTGCGACAGGGAGAATGTCTACTTTTGATTTAGGGGAGAACCTTGGACCATCCTTATTTTACAACACTCTGTACAGAGGCAACATTATGCCATGGAAAATTTATTAAAAATGAGGAATGAACTTTGATTCCCACAATTCTTTGTGATAAACGTGAATGGGTAGGGGATCCTGAATTGTCCATTGCCAACCCATTAAAGGGAATTTAGAAACAAAGTAGATTGAATCCATAACATAGGCAAATGGATAAAAAGGAGGATAAATCCTCTGAGAGATAGTCCATTTAGACCGGTAATTGAAAACATCTGTGGCTAAGTTATCAGACAATATTTTAGCCCAGTCCACAATGGTAGCATTAACAGCAGCATTCAATAAGGGAAGCCATTCAGGCAAAAACTTATTAATGTCAGGCTTTCCAAAAAGCCTACATAGCATAGCAGTAGCAAAAAAATATGGAGAAGTGAGTGAACCAGTACTGTACATATCGTGTTTATCTTTCTTCAGTGGTTCATCTCTTCTGGACCATTCCTTGGTGCATTCCGCCAAATTTGCATTTTCCTTGGCAAATTTCTCCATAAATTGTTTGTTGTAAGTTGTCTGAGGCTCCGAAAAATGATACATAAGCCTCAAATCTTCTGGAGGAAATGACTCGATGAGCTCTTGACCTTGAGTTCCAAACTTCCTGTCCGTAATATCAGTGCTACCCAGCACCCATTTTACCATGTCTGTATATGGAAGAATTCTAGGTCTTGCTACTATCCGGTGAAAAAATGAACAAGCCAACTCTGTAAGAGATGCTTCAGAAGAATTACTTGAGCCTGCGGTAGCCGCAACATCCATTACTCTTGGGTTTTATTCTTCAAGCAAATTAAACATACTCTGTCAAGTGGTGATACCAGCGTCTTTGTTGCAAGCAGTGTCTGTGTACAAGGATGCCATCTCTTTACTTTCAGAACTCGGAGCTTTCTCTTTATTTCACATAATACTCTGAATATTGCTTTGTATAGTCTCATGTTCTTCGTGCCTGCAGTTTTACGAATTAAATGAGAATAATGATATGAGAAAGGTGACAGGATAGTTTTAAATGCTGAAGGCATATGAAATATATTTTTTTAACGTGAAATAACCTTTCAATCAAAACAAATCCTTTTCATTAATAATTGACAATACATTCATTAATTTGACATCAAAGCGCATAACGGATATCGATTTATGGAAAGATTTTCTTCGTACAAAGAGCTTTAAGAATCTGCGATAATGCGATCTGCGATTTGTTTTGTAATATCGCAAAATCGCAATATCGCAAATCGCAACTTTTGCAAATCGAAATCATCGCAAAATCACAACTATCGCAAATCGAAAAATCGTAACATCGCAATATCGCGAAATCGTAATATCGCAAAAATATAACATAAAAAATATCCGTTAATATATTCTCTGTGATATGCGATTTGCAATAAATACTTTAATGCATAGTTTTTGGATCGTGCTATCGCAATTTAGAAGAGTCTTCTTTGCAAAAGATATATTTACTTTTTTGCGATGGATGCGATATTTTATTCAAAGAAAGGTTTTATTCTAAATCTATCATAAACTTAATTTTATTTAAAGATTTTCCAAAAAAATTTCTCAAGTTAGTGATAGTAAGTTTTATTGAAAATTAAAACAAACACCAATAAATATTTTTGGTTTTTAAACTAAGGGTCCCCACTTTTTAGTATTATTACTAATACTGAATAAGAAGGGGGTTGTTGCTGTCCACAAAAATTGGCGATTCACTTGGAAGAACCAGTTATCTCTGCTTTTCTTTTTAATTTTCTAAACTTTTCAAAAAAGAAAATTTTGCAGAAAATCAAACTTTATTATAAAAAGACAAAGTACATTATGCTTTAATATATAAATGATATTTCATTTCTTCTATGATCAACTTTGACTATTCACTTCCTCAAGCTAGACTTTGTATCTATATCAGTCATTACTTGGTATAAAAAGATAAAAAGAAAAGGCTTCTCTGTAAATCAATTTTTAAATATGCTCATTTGTCGTAGGTAGAGCCACTGCTACCAGCAAGCGTCTATAGCCTCGACAGGGTTACCTATTACCTAGAAATAATCCTATGTCCCACTTATAGAAATATACAATTTTCAAAAAGAAATCCATATTCACACTTATTGTTTTTATTTTGTTTTATTTTTTCTTTTTTTTTTCTTTTTTTTTTTTACTTTTAAAGAACAATGTCTTGGTTTGGTAGCCAATTTATGACAGTGCCATTCACTTGATTTATAACTTTGTTGAACAAGTTGGCTTGTGATGAGACCCCTTTCCTTTTGATTGCAGTAATCTTGAGTCATTGCCCTCTTGTGGTATGCAGTATTGGCAAAGTCAACAAGCTATAATATCTATGATCATGATAAGCCGGCTCGTGATGAGACCTCTTACTCTTTAATTTAAAAGTGTATCATTGGATTATTCCCTGAACATTGTAATTTTCTAAGTGGGGAGGAAGTCATTGTTTCCTTAAGATAGCTCTGGACGACAATGATAGAGTTTTTCAGAAAGAAATTTTCTACAGAGAATCTTCATTTTGTTATAGATACCTTTCACTGAACTGATACAAAACATCTTCCTCTTAGAGGTTGATTTTTATCAAAATTTACAAATTTCAAACTAGAATCATTTCTAGACTAAAGATTTTAACTATATCTTTGAATAATAATGATCAGTATTCTAAAAAGAATTCTATTTATATAAGTGAAAAAATAAAATCTAACACAGAGAATTGGTATATTTTTCGTGAATTCCAAATGTAACCATTAACAACTGGTTTTATTAAAATAAAGAAAACTAATATACAAAATAAAAGAATAATCTCCTATGGAAAATATTTTTTTAGGATCTTTCCATTAACATGTAAAGACTCTCTTTTTCCTGTTAAATCTTGTAACATAAAATTAGATGGACCTAATATCTCTGCAATTTGGAAAGGACCAAGCCACATTCGTTAAAATTTCGTATGTTTTCCTTTTTCCTCATGAGCCTTGTTCCATTTTAAAACTAGATATCCTATCTGAAAATCCTTTCTGGTTATCATGCTTGAATCAAAATAAGCTTTAACTAATGCTTGATGATGAGCATGAGTTACTTTGGCCTTTTCTTGTTGTTCTTCTAGCTTAATTATTTCCATCTGCCTTCGTTGTAAGGAAGAAGTTGGTTCTTCATCAATATATTGGACTAAAGCTAAAGAAGGGATCATTAGATGAGTTGGAAGAACCACTACTCTCCCATAAACTAAATTAAAGGGAGAAGTGCCAATAGAAACCTTATTCGTTATTCGATCTGCCCATAAAGCATATATTAAAGACTTATGCCAATTTTTATGATTTTGATCAATGGTTCGCTTAATGATTCTGATTAAGTTTTTATTTGTTGATTCAGCTAACCCATTTCCCTGTGGATAATAATTGGCAGAATATTTGAGTTTAAAGCCTCTCTTGAGTGTAAATTCAGTCATAGCATTACCAGAAAAATACGATGCATTATCAAACATTAAATCAGAAGGTAAACCAAACCTAGTGATTATGAACTGATCTATAAACTTGATGATATGCTCAGCATTAACAGTCTTGAGAGGGACTGCTTCTACCCATTTCGTAAAATAATCAGTTGTTGTAATGATATACCTATGTTGTTTAGAAGAGTGAGGAACGATCTCACATATTATGTCCAATCCCCATTGTTCAAAAGGCTGCTCAACGTTGACTGGTTGTAATGGCAATGATGGTTTCTTTTGTCTTCCAGCCGCAGTTTGACAAATTTGACATTTTCTTGCGTAGCTATGTGAATATTTGAATAAAGTGGGCCAGTAATAGCCTGCACAAAGGATTTTATGTGCAGCTACATCTCCAACATAATTTCCACCTATTGGCCCATCATGAAGTTCCTGTTTAATTACAATTTCCGAATCTCTGAAAACTTGTAGATATTTGATGTCTAATCCGATTGCTTCGTATAATCCTTGGACTAAAGCCTTGTATTCTGCGGTGTTATTAGTGCAATCAAACTCAAGTCTACAAGTCAGCATAATTTTGTTTCCCTCTGGAATAACCAAAATGCATCTTGCTCCTACTCCTTCATTAGACTTAGAACCATCAAAAAATAATTTCCAAAATAAAGATTTATTTACAAGAGTATCTACAAAATTAATACATTTAGAACTATCTGTTTGAGAAAAATTTTCTATTTGAGATAAAGCAGAATGTTCTAAATAAGGTGAAGTATGAGCATTGGAATTTCCTAAGAAAGATTCAACTGAATAATTGCCAATGATATTACTGTTGTATGCAACTGGTTCATTTTCTCCTTCCAGTTCTGTTACTATGTATTTCTGATGTTTTTCTCATTCAACCTTTATCTGATTTGGTTTACCGTTGTAAGGAAGCCACATATGCGACCAATCAGTTGCAAAATATCCATGAAGTTTTTCTGACCAATCTCTGCTAAGAATTAAGCCATAAAATTCTGGAATATCTGTAACTAAAATATGAATGACTTGACATACCGTTGGATTAGATGACAGTCTTATAGTAACCTGATTTAATTCGCCAATTACTTCAACTTGCGATCGATCTAGCTAAACTATGCGTACAACAGATTTTTATGGTTGAATGTTCAACTTTTCACATATTGATTTTGGTAGAATATTAGATGAAGCTCCAGAATCCACTAAAGAATTATGCAAATTTTTATTGAAAACTTCATAAGTAAGAAGAAATGGAGGAGTATGAGATCTTGACCTTCCTCCAATTAAAGCGATATTTTCTAGATCAAATTTACTGATCGCATTAGCTGGAGGTCTTCCCATCTCATTGGAAGCTTGAGAAATCACAGGATCAGGTAAAGGTTTTTCTGGTAAAACATGTAATTCTTCCAAAAGTACCTTTTTTTGGTGTTTTAACTTGTTCAATTCATAAAAAGTGATGTTAGCCCTAGTCTTCTTCATGTATTCTATGATATTATACTCCATTTCATCTGGAACAATCAATGTTCTTGATGGAATTGATGAATCTGTTTGGACTGGGCTAGTTTGAATTGATTTAGATGTCGTTTTCTTGGGTGCAACTTTATCCTTAGTCAATGAGCTTGCACTCTTTGACTTAGGAGTAGGTTGAGGAGTATCAAGTTGATTTCTACTTCGAGTGCTAACCAGGGATGCTTCTTGATCTTCCTCATCTGGAAGGATGAAATCCCAGATACCTTGTACTTCTATGACTTCTTCTTCATCGGTAGTTTCTTCAGTAGCAGTTTCTTCTTCTTCTTCTTCTGATTCAGCATTAGTAATAGCATTTGGTGGCTTTGGATCAGTTGGATGGTTTCTTCTAAAAGGCTTAAAAGACTTTTTAGAAGATGTTTCTACCACTTGTGTTTTAATGTCAACCATTTCGTTAGACATGGTTTTCAAAACTTTCTGCAATCCTTCTAAATCAAATGGATCTTTTGGTTGTTTTTTCTTGGGATCTTCCTTAAAAGTGACCTTCTTGGATTTTCGTTCTTTTATCACATTTTTCTTATCTAGGGCTATAATACGTTTCTCTACTGCTATTGCTTCCTTCATATTTTCTGCTAAAGTTGTTTTGTTAGCCCTATGAAAAAAGATTGCTATGTTTGATGGTAAAGCGGAAATGTACCATTCACTTTACACTTCTTCGTTGGGCTTGGAAGCAGTAGGAATTTTATTTAACAATTTATTGAAACGTGAATTAAAATTCTTGACAAGTTCTTTTTAATCAGCTCTAACATTAGACAAATCATTGATCAATGTCGCTGTAGACCTGTCATCACCAAATTTAGTCAAAAATTGATCTTGAAAGATATCCCAACTAGTGATGGATCCAGATGGTAATGAGAAATACCATGATCCAGCTACTCCTTGTAGGGTATAGGGAAAAATTCGGACAACAACATCTTCATTAATAACTCCATTGAGATTTATGGATAGCATCAAATTGTTTATATGTTCCTCTGCTAGCATGCCTGCTTTAGGATTAAACTTAGGAAGACATTTTTTAGGATGGGCTGGTAATTTACTCAAGGGCGTAGGCATTAAGACTGCCCCTAGATTATTCCATGGCATTTGGGCCATCCTTGAACTACTAATATAGGAAAGTGCAGAAGATGATGACTGTGATTGGGAAGATGAGGATATTATAATTATAGATGATTGAGAAAGTGATGTGGAAGTTCTAGTGGAGTGAGTAGATGGTTGACTTCGCAGTGAAGAGGTTAAGATGGATGATCATGATGAAAGAGTCTCACTATTAGACCCTTTAGGTGATTTCCTTGCTCTTTTCCTTGTAGTTAGAGGTAACTCAATTGGTTGAATGACAAGCTTTTCACTCTGTAATCTGGTGAGGGGATGTGTAGGGTTATATTGCGAAGTCACACTGCTTTGAGATTTATCAAATCTTTGAGGTGATATTCAAAATCGCTGAAGTTTATGAATAAAAGATGCAAATTCAGGAGGTTCAATAGCAGATTCTTCTGAAAATTCAGGGTTTGTAGCAGTGCATGTTCTTCTTTCGACTTCTGGCTCTAGATTTAGAATTTCTGAGTGTGATGGAGAAGTCGGGGGAGATGGTGAGGGTGATTTACTCTCAGAATGGTATTTAGATTTAGATTTACTTGCCATTAATAGTTCGTGGCCCTCCGTCTAGCGCCAAATATGTTGAAGCCCCGAAAATAGGGTCTACAACAAGGGGGATACCCACCCGGTTCAGACCTTGGTTAGTAGCTCATTTTCCGTTTGGTGTAGTGGGTCTGACTAGGGATAATCAGACCAGTTTCCCAATATGTGTGTGTGTGTTGAGAATAGATATTTCCTTTCTAAAAATATTCCTAAGTGAAATTCTTTTATTCTATTTCTAATCTAATCATATGCAAATTGTATTCTAATTTAAACAGAAATATCTAATTCTAAACTAAACCCGGGATGTAATATTGTTTATGCGATCTAAAATGATTTCAAATAACAATCGATAATTAATATCATTCAACTATTATAAGAAAAGAATTCAATAAAGATAAACCATTTCATATAAAAAGTTAGATGAAACATTTATGAAAAACATATCGCATAATAAGTTATTCATACATTAAGCATAAATAAATAGCTATCACCATACAAAAGTGCCAAATGATAACTTAAGCATTCAAACATCAATATATAAACAACTGAACATTAATATTACTTTAACACAGAAGCAGAAATAGTTAAGAGATAAAAGTACCATTTATAACTTGTTCTACTCATGAGCTACAAGAAATAATGATTTATCTCTTCTTAATCCAACATCTACTAAGAGTACAGAAATGCAACATCAGTAGCAGATATTAGACACATATATCAATAAATCTCATTCCATTCATTCATCAAAACCTCCTCTGAGAGTGCAGAAGTGCATGTTCTGACGACAAGTTTTTGACAAATTTCAGGACCCTTCTCTAAATCCATGAGAAGGGTTTAAATACTACTAACTAAATCTAAAAATAATTTATTACAAAAATTTAGGATTTGGTTTAAATGACCGTCCTTTTTCTAGAAAAAAAATAAAGTAAACTAAAACTAAATCTAAAATTAAAAACAATCAACTAACTACTTATGAATCTGATCTTTGAATTTGCAAGCATCCAACATTGATTTGAGAAGAGGAGGTTGGCCGAATTCAGAATTTAATTGTCCTGGAAAAATGGAATCGGCAAGTGTTGGCGCGATATTCTCAGCAGAATTAATGATGCAATTAAGAGAACTGCATTGACTGTGTGGTTTTACCAGATATTTCTAGTAAGAATCCCAATTTAACTTTGTCAATCCTTGAATTGATTTTGCCTTTTCTTCAGTTTTCTGTTTCCACTCTGTTTGCAATTGTTGTGCTTGTTGTAGTTATCCTGGAATAGTTTCTGAAATCAAATTGACTTTGTGAAAATTTTGATTTACATAATCAGTAATGTTGCTTGCTGTTGTAGCTACTTCCTCTGCTGCTTTTTCTGCCTCTCTGATCTGTGCATCCCAATTATTGAAGAGCATTTCTTTATGACCATCATTGATGATTGGTGCTCCTGCTCTTTTTCCTTCCTCTAACTTTTGCCAATTTAAATAGTTAGTAACTCTTTCATTAGTTAAATCATAATCATGTCTTAATTCTACGACATTATTAGTGATTTTATCACTTTCTTGACAAAAAGAGTTCCATTGTGAAATTTTTTGGCATAATATATCTTGTTGTTGCAATAGTTGATTATTCAAGGAAATAGAGTCTGAGATAAACTCCGTAAGATTGGGGTCATCTTTATGAATCTCTTGCATAATTTGTATTTGTTTCTCTTTTTCGGCCAAGCTTTTCTAATATCCGATCTGCATTTGCTGAAACTCTTGTTCTAACTTTTCAAATTGTATCTGTGCTTCACTGTTAACATGGGCTTGTTGTAATTGTTGTTGCAGAACTTGTATTTGATCTTCTTTTTCATTCAATAATAGCCGTACCTCAGATGCTTTGTCGATGGTTGCGGAGGCGTAAGCTCCTGTAATCTGAGATAATTTAGTAAGATTTTCAGTTGGATCCATAGTAGGATCTTTCCATAAAACATCCAATTGTTCTGCATCAGTAGAGAGAAAATTTTCTCATTTCCTTTTCTTTCTTTGCTTCCTTACTACTGCTTTATGCTGTGGACTATAGAATATATCCAGAGGAGGAATTTCCTCTATTTTAAGTACAAGTTCAGAGGAGGGAGTAATGGGTATATGTTCTGTTTCTGTGACATTGCCACTTATTCATGTGATTAAACCTTTTGTTGTCTGTACAGGAGTTTGTATGTTTTGTCCTTCAACATTAATCAAATCATTAAAAGTTTCCCATTTTTTATCTAACTGAGTGCTGACGGATGGTTGCTATACATCGAGAGGTGGAAGGTTCAACTATGGAGTGGTTGAAGTCTGTTGTTGTGAAAGCTCTTTTGATTGAGTTGTATCCTCCATTGAGCCTTCACTTTTATCCTGATCATTATCAGAATTTTTAGATCGTTCAGAAGTTTCTTTGCCAGATTTTGACTTAGACCTTTCTGTTTCTGAGCTGCCACTGAGACTGACACTAGGAGTTGGTTCCCTTGTGGGTTTCAATCGCAAATTATCTAAAGGGATAGTGGTTAATCTTCTTTCGCTGTACATTTTAAATTCTTGAAATTCTTCTGGGGAAAACCGTGTTTGAGCTAAATGAAAATTTTCTTTAAATGAACATTTTTCTTGAAACATATCATCAAAAAGATCTTCTTCTCCAGAAAATACTCTTACTCTGACTGCAGTGGTGAAATTCTTGAGAACATCATATGGATCAAATAGCCTTCTCGGAAACTTAAACAATTTTAAACATGTAATATTGTTTACTTGTTTAAACGCATGACCAACATCAAATAATGAAAATGATTCACAGGATATAGGAAATTGTGGCCAGATGGACTTCTTTTTATCCTTTAACTCTTTTGTCAAACCTCCCTCTCGACAGGTTTGATATGCAATTTCCCGAGCTATGAGTTTATCCGGAACATACAAGGGTAAAATATGAGGAGAAGCAAAGCTTCCAAAAACCCTCACATAGGTAAAAAATTATTCTCCAAACCATCTTGCGACAAGGAGAATGTCTACTTCTACTTCAGGGGAGAACCTTGGAGCATCCTTATTATACAACACTCTGTACAGAGGCAACATTATGCCATGGAAAATTTTGTAAAAATGAGGAATGAATTTTTATTCCCACAATTCTTTGTGATAAACATGAATGGGTAGGCGATCCTGAATTGTCTACTGCCAACCCATTAAAGGGAATTTAGAAAAAAAGCAGATTGAATCCATAACATAGGCAGATAGATAAAAAGGAGGATAAATCCTCTAAGAGACAGTCCATTTAGACTGGTAATTGAAAACAGTCGTGGCTAAGTTATCAGACAATATTTTAGCCCAGTCCAATATGGTAGCATTAATAACAACATTCAATAAGGGAAGCCATTCAGGAAAAATCTTATTAATGTCACACTTTCCAAAAAGCCTACATAGCATAGCAGCAGAAAAACAATATGGAGAAGTGAGTGAACCAGTACTGTACATACCCTGTTTATCTTTCTTCAGTGGTTCATCTCTTCTGGACCATTCCTTGGTGCATTCCGCCAAATTTGCATTTTCCTTGGCAAATTTCTCCATAAATTGTTTGTTGTAAGTTGTCTAAGGCTCCGAAAAATGATACATAAGCCTCAAATCTTTTGGAGTAAATGACCCGATGAGCTCTTGACCTTGAGTTCTAAACTGCCTGTCCGTAATATCAGTGCTACCCAACACCAATTTTACCATGTCTGTATATGGAAGAATTCTAGGTCTTGCTGCTATCCAGTGCAAAAATGAACAAGCCAGCTTTGTAAGAGATGCTTCATAAGAATTAATTGAGCCTGCGGTATCCACAACATCCATTACTCTTGTGTTTTCTTCTTCAAGAAAATTAAAAATACTCTCCCAAGTGGTGATACCAGTGTCTTTTTTGCAAGCAGTGTCTATGTACAAGGATGCCATCTCTTTACTTTCAGAACTTAGAGCTTTCTCTTTCTTTCCCATAATACTCTGAATATTGATTTGTATAGTCTCCTGTTCTTCACGCCTGTGGTTTTACGAATTAAGTGAGAATAATGATATGAGAAAGGTGACGGGATAGTTTTAAATGATGAAGGCGTATGCAATATATTATTTTAACGTGAAATAACCTTTCAATCAAAACAAAATCCTTTTCATTAATAATTGACAATCCATTCATTAATTTGACATCAAAGCGCATAACGGATATCGATTTATGGAAAGATTTTCTTCGTACAACGAGCTTTAAGAATCTGCGATAATGCGATCTGTGATTTGCTTTGTAATATCGCAAAATCGCAATATCGCAAATCACAACTTTCGCAAATCGGAATCATCACAAAATCGCAACTATCGCAAATCACAAACTCGTAACATCGTAATATCGCGAAATCGCAATATCACAAAAATATAACATAAAAAATATTCGTTAATATATTCTCTGTGATATGCGATTTGCGATAAATACTTTAATGCATAGTTTTTCGATCGCGCTATCGCAATTTAGAAGAGTATGCTTTGCAAAATATATCTTTTACTTTTTTGTGATGGATGCGATGTTTTCTTCAAAGAAAGGTTTTACTCTAAGTCTATCATAAACGTAATTTTATTTAAAGATTTTCCAAAAAAATTTCTCAAGTTAATGATAGTAAGATTTATTGAAAATGAAAACAAACACCAATAAATTTTTTGGGTTTTTAAACTAAGAGTCCCCACTTTTTAGTATTATTACTAATACTAAATAAGAAGGGGGTTGTTGCTGGCCACAACAGGTAGTTCCAGTGGATGGTTGAAAAACCCAGTTTGTGTGATAGTTTCTTAGTGGAGGGAGTAACCCTTCATTGGGAGTATCTATTGGGAGGAGTATCAACTATTTTCTTTTCATATCAGGCACCTCCCTATAGTCATTGAGTTGCAAATTGTTATTTGGCCCTAAGGATGCATTTTCACATAGTGCATTTCCTGAAACCCTTTCTGGATTATCTTGGAATGGTTCTTGAGTTCCTAGATCTCTGATCTTGAAATTTCAGAGCAGTCTATCATCAAATCTTTGTATTTCTATTTTTCGGCTGCAATTATTCTCTCTTGGACAACGCAGTCATGGCATTCTAGCATTTTTTGTATTAGCGGTATTTCACATTTTGATGTATTGGATCATGGGAGGCTGGTTTTCCTAGATTCAATGACCTTTTCCTTAGGACATTGTACTAAATTTCTGCTATTATACACAGTGGAATCAATTTATTATTTTCTCATGTTTTGATGTGTTGATATTTATTGCAATTTCTAGTTTTATGTTCAATGTTCTTGTTTTTCCTATTTTGGAATATTACAGTGGTATTAGAGCATAATATTGGCTCAACCCGTAGGAAAATACATCTATAACATCTATAGCAATGGAGAAAAGAGATTTTACAAAAATTATTCTCCAAACTATGCAGAATGTTACCAAAGAAATTGAGACGAGGTTAGAAAGACAAAAAAATCCCCTAGAGGGTTTCAACATGGAGAGAGTTTCGACACCTCACATTATTGGTGTGAGAAACCAACATTACAACTAGTTTCACAACACTCCACCATGAATACATTCCTAGCAATAGGAAATGAGGTAGGAGGACCACAAGATTAGGAAAATTTTGCTGATTATTTCCTAGAGTATGAATCTCAATTCTAGAGATTCAAGGATCACCTAAACTTCCAAGAGTTTTGTCAGATCAAGGATAATAGAATACCTGAAAATCACAATAGAGGTGGAGGGCACATGTAGGACAATGATCTGCAGTGTTCTTGTTACACTGAAATTTGTCACCATGACGTTTAAGTACTCCCTTGGAAGTCTACAACATCAAAGTTCCTAAAATCAAGCCTTGAAATTGAGAGAAAAGCTCGTAAAAGTCTTAAAAATACTTGTATCGAACTTTCTCTTAACATTGCCTGTGGTGCCGCACCGTTTTTCTCTAAATCATGCAGAGCTAAACACACTTTTTATTCATTAAGGGTGCAGACCCCTGTAAAAGGTAAAACAAAGGCGAAAGGTAACATTTAGAAGCCCAACAGTCAAATATGGAATCTTTTAGAAGAAATTATTCGGTTGAAGGTTTTCTCCTATCATGTATGTTCATTCCTCAATTATGGGAGCCTACCCCTTGATTTGTGGAGCCTAATCCCTTCAAAAGAGCATTCTATCCCTTCTTATATGGAACCATAACCTCCTCGCTTTTCCTATAAATTGAAGCTATAGTGCTGCTTCAAAGGTTAGAGTTAGTGAGTTATACTTTGAGAATTTTTTAGGAGAAATGCTATAGATACTTGTACTCTCTTAACTAATCATTATGTGGGAATGATCATGCACCCATGTGAATTTTAGCTGAGAGAGTGAAAAGCTTGTCAGAGTAAAGGATATGTCTGTTCCGGACCCCAGGAAGGCCTGTACGACATGAAGGCAGACACTGTTGTAAGGCTCTTCTTTATTTCCAGATAAAACAAATGAATATCGTTTTCTCAATGAGTTCTTTAGTTAAATAGCTTATTTATCATGTTTCATTAATGGGTTATTTAATTAATTATCTCATTTCCTGAATTCCTTGATCATCTTGATTGATGTTTGATTAATGAATTATTTTTTATTATGCAGGTGCTTCTGATATTTTCTTGTGTTTGTGATTGAAGATCCTTAACGAAAACTTTCTTCAAGCCACTGGAAAGAAGATCAGCACCAGACTACAAGTAGGTTTATAAAAGCCCTATTATAGTTAATTCCAAATCAAATAGTATCTAGATAAAATAGTTTTTATTTTTCTGTTTCTTGCTAGCTGTTCCGTAAGACACTTGGGAGTTATGTCTTGTCTGCAAGAACGACTTATCCATCCAACAAAATGGTGACTCCACTGGGGACTAAATTTAAACTTTGATTTCTTTTATTTTTTACTTGCGAATTTATTTTTTCTGATTTTTATTGATTTATACTGGCTTGGGTAGTTTATCCCTGTAGAATCCCTAAGAAATGATTTAGAGTTTTTTTATTTTTTATTTATTTTTTTGGTATCCGCACTTTTTTTTAGAAACAATGTGGGCATCTCCGCTCTTTTCTTGTAGACACAGTGCAAGACCACACTGGTTTACATTGGAAACTGCGGACCCTATGAAATTTTTTAGAAAACCTTAAAATTCTCTTTTTTGGATTAGTTTGTTAGATTCTCAGTTTATACCCAGACTTGTATATTCTGTCAAGAAACTTTTATTAAGAGTTTATTTCAGCATTTTTAGTTTTGAATGATTTTCTAAAAGATCTGCAGGTTAGAGTGATTTTTTCTTTATCTTTATTCTGCTCAAATATTAGAAACCTTGGTATACCTTTAGATCACTGGTATTTCCTTGCTTTCTTGTTGAGTTTGACATTATAGCAGAAATTGTTTTAATCAGTTTTAGATCCCATTTTCTCATTTGCAAATCTTTAAAAAACTTTTGTTGATAAGTTTGGAATTTCACTTAAAAAACCAAAATTGGGTGTTTTTTGAGTTCTTGCTAATCCAAGAAAAGAATTTCTTAGTTAAATAACAAGCTAAGAAAGACATCCTCAAAATATTTAAAATTTTTATTCAGATTTAGTCTTTAGAATTTTTTTGATCTCCAAAATTATTTTTTTTAGTTTTGAATATAATTTCTAGAAATTATAGTGTTCTTTTGAAGAGAAACTTTGTTTTTAGTTTCGATCTTGGATTATAAAGGGATTTCTTATTGAGCAATAGATCATTTTTAGTTCTCATGAAATTATATTTATTTTCATTTATTCTTGTTTGAAGGAAAGAATTGTTTTAAAAGATTGCATTTCTCAACTCTTCCTTTAGATAGAATTCATTGAAAGAAAAAGAATTGTTTCTCATAATAGATGCATTTTTATTATGTTTTGATTCGGGTCACTACATATCATCAGTTTCACTTTCGCACCTATTTTCCTAAGAAACAACCTATTAAAATCAACACTTAAATTAAAATCAATCTAGTAGTTTTTTATATTTCTAGGGCTCTTTTCACCAATATAGATTAGGCTAGTGTCTTGGAGTAACTAAATCTCCAAGACAATTAAAATAAACAAGTAGTCGATCTTGCGGTAGGAAAAATCAAATAGTCGCTTGTATGCTCTCGGAAGCTCCTCTTAAAGGAGTCAAGCATGAGGTCATATCTGAGCCAGTGGGATAATCAATTCTATCTCCTTTGGAATGATAGCAGATGTGCACGTATTAACAATGGTAAACCTTGGATAGACCATTGTCTAGGAGCCTGGGGTCACTTCTCGGTATACCGTGGATTATGTCAAAGAGCCTTCAAGGGGATTGAGATTTGTTAATCTGCCCTTGTGTGTATGTCAGATCGTAGACTATTCCCCCAGGTATATTAGTTCTTGTTGGTAACCATAGTGGCCATAATATTTACAATTTTTTCCTGAGGTGACGCTAGAAGAAAGATCCCACTCTACCTAGAGCAGACATTGACTAGACTCACTTGGACTCTTCGGAGGGTTATCTTCACTCGAGATGGTTTAAGTTGAGAAACTTGCACTGGTTTGTTTCATTAAGCAAGTTGTTGGGGTAATTGTTCCAACTGCCCTTTCTACATTAAAATAATATGATGTTGGATTTCATCACCAACTAGTGTTTTTGGTGTGGGAAGTTACTATTTGTGTGTGGTTTGATCTCCTAGATTTTTAGGTGTGTGATTCATTTGTTTGTTTCCTTAGCGACTCTAGGCGTTTTCATTGAAATTTTATTTCATTACATGTGATCAATAATTTTTAATTGTGGCTGAATTACCAAGAGAATCGCGTAGACTCCAGGGGAAACGCCCTGAGTATACACCAAGCCAACTTAAAGGGCCACGAGCTCTAGTATTTCCTAGTGTTAGTATAATTAGATCAACAGAAACAAAAGAATCATCTATAGTTATTCGTCCTGATTATCAAACACAAACAACAGAACATATTCAAGAGGGCCAATTTCAATTTCCGAAGTTACTGGTAGTATTTCTTCTTCCAGCGAATTAGCTGAAGAACATGAAATTTTTGAGCCTGACACTGAACCTACTGTATTGGAAACATCTTCAGGATTTTTTACTCTGACTTCTAGTGGTCCTGGTTCACCTAGGGTAAGACATCGCATTACTGAAGATCTTCCTTCTGACCTCATATGTATTGAAGAAATTTTTGGTCCAGACGAAGATGTAACTCTTCTCGAAACCCAAGAAACTTTGAATCTTAGGGAGCATGAATCAATATTCTATAGTCCTTTTAGAACTGATTCTTGGTATTGATCATTGACAAATTTTTTACAAAACCCATGTCTTACTTATTCACCACCCCAAATTTCCTTTCATCCTACACCAAGAGGTTATTATCCTTCATCAACTATGTTGGGTGAGTCATCTATGTTTTCCCAATCTCTGGAAACATTTTTATATGGTGGTTTGTCTATTCCTTCGGGGTACCAGTCACTCTCTAGTACCTTCTCAGGAGCAACTCCTCAACCAATTAAACAAGAATTACCGTCTGGTACAAATGGAACTAAAACTGAAACATTGAACGTAGAGAAAATTTTTATGATGTCTGGTAATATTCCAAATCCTCAACCTCAAGGTAGTCAGTTACCGCTTAGGGGGAAACCTCAAGGTAGTCAGTCACCACCTGGGGAGAAACCTCAAGGTAGTCAGTTACCACCTGGGGGAAAACCTCAAGGAAGTCAGTTACCGCCTATGGGGAAACCTCAAGGTGATTTTTTACCAGGAAAAATTGTAGGAAAATATTATTTACCTGGAGAACAACCTTAAGGATAGTACATACCTCAAGATTATCGACCTCAGGGACAATACATACCCCAAGTTCAATCCCACACTCAGTATATTCCTCAGGGTCAATATCAACCCCAGATTCAATACATACCTCTAGGTTTTCAACCTCAAGGTCAGTACCCAACTCAAGGTTTCCAACCTCCTTCCGGTCAACCATTATTACAAGGACCTAGAAATTTTCTAGTTAATTATCAACCCTATGTTCAACCAGGTTATGTTCCTTCATATGCACAGCCTTCTATGGGTCAATACCCCAGAACGAATATGGTGTGGGATCCATCTCAAATTTAGTGGACTATGCAACCCAATGTGCAGATACCTAATCAACCTGGATAGTCCATAGGTTCTAGTTAGACCCAAGAACCTGTCCAACATATCGTTCAAGTCTCTACACCTGGTTCTGTTTAGCAGCCTCGGCCTTGTACACCTCAGACTCCACCTCAGACTTCTGCTACTATTGCAACTTATGTTCAACCTACCACACCTATTTCTGGAGTATCTGCAGCTCTGGTTTCTCCTATCCCTGCATCAGTAAAAATTCCTCAAGTATCTGTACCACAGTCAAGACCTACAATTCAGACTATGGTCCATATGCCTACACAACAAGCTGGTACTAGTACGGTTGTTGTTATTCAACTACAATCTACTTATCAACCGTACCAGGGACAATATCAATTTGGACAGGCTACACAGAATCCAGTATATTAGTATCAGCTGTCCCCTGGATATACTTATAAAGTACCTCAACAACCCCAGTATGGTCTGGTTAATCCTGGTTACCTAGGAGGTTTCATGATTCCAAATGCACATCCAATTCCAGGATATCTTGTATATCCTCCTCCTAGAACTGGTTTGATCACACAAGGTTATCAAGACCCTAGCCATCAGTTACCATTTACAGCAACTTTAGATTTACCGGTTCTATCGCACGTTATGAACAATCCTATTTTTTATCTTCCATATTGGCCACCGATGCCTAACAAGTTGCCCAGTGATATCCCAAATTTTGAGGGTAATTCAAGAGAGGACCCATCTAATCATGCTATTAACTATCACCTCTGGTGCGCATCTAATTCAATAATCAATGATTTGATTCGTTTGTGTCTTTTTCAGAGAAATTTAATTGGTCTAGCTAGAAAATGGTACATTGAGTTACCACGCGACTCTTTTAATAATTTTAATGCACTAGCCACTTCTTTCTTAACCCATTTTCAGTTGCTTGTGAGATACGAAAACGACAAAGAATTGCTGACTTCATTTAAATAGTCTACGTCTATGTACATATCCGATCACAGTGATGAATGGAGACGTAGAAGGCGTTTACTGAAATTCTTCATTCCAGATCAAATTTTGGCTAAATGGTTTATTAAATCGTTATTGCCCAAAATTACTGAATATGTGGCCAAATGAAGCGTTGTTACAAAAGATAAAGTCATTACTCAAGCTTAGTACCTTGACCTTGTATATACTCAGTCAGGTACTCTGTATGATAAAATCCTCGATTTACCAAGACCTGGTTAATTAACTACAACTCCTTCTGGCTCTCATGCTGCTGATGGTGTAATTGCTTCTGTTAGTACTAGTAAAATTAAGAAGAAATCTTCTAAGATGACTTCTCCTATTATCACTTTACTCAATTCACCAAAAGGAGATTCTTCTATTGAAACTTCCACCGATATTCATGTTGTAGAATCATCTACAACCAAGCCTAAAATTGGTGGTAAGAAGAAAGGTAAGAATAAAAAGAAAAAATATTCAAAAGATAAAAAAGATACAACTGAAACAAATAATGAAAAACACAAACCTCGATATCCTTGTCTGATATGTGACGAGGATAATTTTACAAAAGAGTGCTCGTATAGAGCCGAGGTATCAAAATTTGTTAAGGGTTCACCCATACCTACTGTCTTGAAGGATCCCTTTCCCGATCAAGATAGTAACATGGTTGGATCTTCCTCAAATGCGCTAGAGAATATCTTAATGGTTGTGACGCGATCACAAGATTATGGTAGTAAAAATCCTGGTAAAGAAGTAGAAACATCTAATTCAACATCAACTATATCTCACTTAGTTTCTGACCCATTACAAATTGAGAAACAAAATCCTGACTTAGTAATCAAACCGCCTGCTAAAGGTGTGCTTCGTAAATCATCTTTCCATCCACATGCGAGAGCTGCTCAGAATTACAATATTGTTGAAGATTTGACGATTTCTCCTTCAGCAATGTCGGCTTTGGAAGTGCTGCAATCATGCCTAGCCCAAAGAAAATTAGTTTTGTCAACCTTAGGATCCGTAGATCTCCAGGATTCGAATCTAATGATCTTAGATTTAGAGAATTTTACACCCCGCCAACCCCATCAAATGGATTTTCAAATTCCGGTAATAGTAAAAAATAAACGTATCTTTCGTACTATTTTTATTGAAAGCGCTTTTACGTCTATTATGTTGTTAAAATTTTTGAAATCACTTGGTTCTCCGACAATTAACCAATCACCAAATATTCTCAAAGATTTTAATGGAAGAGGCTTTTAGCCGCATAGTATTTTACAAGATCTACCAATAGAGGTCGAAGGAAAAATGGTTAATCTACATGTGGAAGTGGTTGATGCCCCTCTGGATTACAGCCTTTTCCTGGGTTGCAGTTGGTATTACGCCATGAATGCTATTGTATCATCGATCTTTCATCTTATCATGTTTCCGCATAAAGGAAAGATTATTAAAATATATCATCTCTCATATTATTCATCTAACCCAGCCTCTACTGATAGCATCCAGCATATCGGAAAATCGACTATCCCTTATAGGGATGTTGGAGTAGGTTTGCTTAAAGATTCGGCTTTACTAGGAACTTTTTCCTTGCCTGCTCCCAACGTACAGCCTCCTATTGCTAATATCAATATAATTACATCAAGTACTTTTTCCTTTGATGATCCTTGGATAGTACCTTCAGAATAAGAATTGGATTCTTTCGATGGCATGATGCCCTTGAGTCCTTTTGAGTTAGCATATCAGACTGTACAGTCATTTTCTAATATTCCTTCAACTGAATCTGATCTAGTGAATGTGATAAAAAAGGAGTCATTTTCAATATTGAGTTTCGCTTCAACATCAATTCCAGATATTCGTCAATAGGTATTCAATACTGATGAACATATTCATGAATTATTGTCGATAGATGAGTTACCATGGGATGATCTTCATCATAGGTCTTCCTTTTTACCTGATCTCACTCATTTTGAAAATAATTTTCCCTCCATTTTTACTACTGATTACGTCAAAGAACCTCAGAATCCTTGCTCACATCTTGATTCTAAATTGAATTTAGAAAATATTTCTACAACGGTTCCCCTTGACATTTTAGTAAAACCTAGAATTGTTGAAATCATTCATATAGGTGCTTCTTGTACGAATGATGAAATCCAAGCATATAAAGCCCTATTTCAGGAATTCTGCGACATTTTCGCTTGGTCATATGAAGAAATTCCATGAATCAATTCGCCAATTGTTGTTCATGAAATTAAGACATACACATATGCTAAACCCGTTAGACAGTTATTACATCAGATACATTCGAGAAAATTTGCCACTATTAAAGCCGAAGTTGAAAAATTACTTCATGCAAGTTTTATTTATCTGATCCCATTAATAGATTGGGTATCTGATATTATTCCGGTCAATAAAAAAAAAGGAACAAATCGAGTGTGTATTGATTATAGGGATATAAATCAAGCTTGTCCCAAAGAAAATTATCCAACCCCTTACATCGATCAAATTATTGACGATTGTGCTGGAAGTGAAATTTTTTCATTCATGGATGGATTTTCTGGCTACAATCAGTTCAACATACTCCCTGTAGATAAACCAAAAACAACTTTCATTTTTCCATGGGGAGCTTTTTCTTATCGCAAACTACCTTTCGGACTTAAGAATGTTGGCACCACTTTTCAAAGAGCCATGTCTTATTCATTTCATGATTTTAAACACATTATACAACCCTACCCCTATGATTTTCCTGGTCGTTCTTTCCGTAGAGCATATCATATCACTCATTTATGAGCCATTTTTATATGATGTAGGCATTATAAGATTCATCTAAATCCTCCCAAATGTGTTTTTTGCGTACAATCTGGACGATTGCTTGGATTTATTGTCTCAAAGGTAGGCATTCTTGATCCATCAAAGGTTGAGTCAATCATCAATTTACCTCCTCCTTCTACTCTTCGCCAACTCCAAAGTTTGCAAGGGAAAGAAAATTTTTTACGTCGAATCATTCCTAACTACGTCGAGTTAACAAAAGGTTTCACTAGGTTGTTGAAATAGAATATTTCTTTCTATTGGGATGAAATCACTGATCGATCTTTTGATGCTCTGAAACATGCATTGACCAATGCACCGTTACTGCATCCTCCCAATTACAACCAACATTAATTTTTTTACCTCGCCGCTTTCGATTCCACGATAGGAATGGTTCGAGTTCAGGAAGATGAATTCCATGGTGAACATGTGATTTAATATCTTAGTCGCAACTTGCATCCAACTGAAATCAAGTATTCACATGTGTAGAAATTGGCCTTGGCAGCCGTTCAAGCTATCCAACGTTTTCATCATTACATACTTTTATGCAAAACAATAGTGATTTCTGATTGTAACCCTATGATGTATATCTTGACCAAACAATTTCTAGGGGGCATATACTCCAAATGGATTGTTATCCTAGAGGAGTTTGATTTCAAATTTTAAAAGTCCAAATCAAAGAAATCATTGATCTTTGCTGAACTTATGTGTGATTTCCCATGTACTGATACAGAAACTGTGGTGGAAAAACCAATCGTGGGAGAACCCTTGTTTATTATTAGTACCATTCATCCTTGGTATGGAGATATCATTGTTTATCTTCAAACCCAATCTTTTTGGCCTGAAATTTCATGGTCACAACGCTGTAAAATCCGTTTCCAGTCTCAACAATATCATATTGTTGGCGACACACTATACTGTCGTGGTGCGGAATCTATTTTTCGACGTTGTCTCACCCATGAAGAATCCGAAAATGTTTTAATTGACTGTCACTTTGGAGCATGTGGTGGTCATATTTCTAGGTATGCCACAGCCCAAAAGATATTGCGCGCAGGTTATTTCTAGCCGTCCTTATTTAAATATTGTATTTATGTGGTCTGAAAATGTTATAATTGTCAAATATTCGATAGGAAAATGCATGCACCACCTGCTCCTCTTCACCCTATAATTGTTGTCGATCCTTTTGCAAAATGGGTCATTGACTTCATTACATGTAACCCTCACTCGGCCACGAGGCATGGGTATATTATTCTAGCAGTAGGTTATTTTACCAAATGGGCCAAGGTGATGCCTACATTTGAAGAAGATGGAAAAACTGTAGCTACTTTTGTATTCAATCATGTGATTGCTCGTTTCAGTGTACCCCAGGAAATAATTACTGATCATGGGAGCCATTTTCGAAACATCATGATGACTGAACTGAATGATCAACTTGGCCTGGGCCATGACAGTTCTACACCATATTACCAATAGGGCAATGGTCTGGATGAAGCTATCAATAAATTTTTAGTCACCATGATCAAAGGGATCACTGGAATTCATAAGTCGAATTGGCATACCATGCTCTTTTCAACACTTTGGCCATATCAAACCTCAACAAAAACATCGATAGGTTTTACCCCTTTTCAACTGGTTTACGGTTTAGAAGTAGTATTACCCATTGAATGTGAGATACCATCACTCCAACTATCCATATAGTTACTACCAGCCACTTCTAAAGAGGAGAAACGTTTTTTATACTTAGCTCAATTAGATGAGAGTCGGCGCACCGTTGCACTAGCCACCGAGACTCATGTGAAACGAATGAAAGCTCAGTATGATAGAAAGGTTACACCTCAGATTTTTTCAGAAGGAGACCCAGTCTTGGTTTATGATCAAGATAACGATAAGCTAGGGGCTGGGAAATTCAAACCCATGTGGCATGGTACTTATATTGTCAAGCAACAGCGTGCAAAAGTAGCTTATGAATTGATTGATTTTGACAGGGTCTCTTTAGGCAAACCCAGAAATGGGCTTTATCTGAAGAGATATTACGCTTAATTATTATGTGGAGATCTTCCTATATATTAGTTATTTTTTAGCTGGTGTGCTATAGATTAGAAATGTGTGCCTAGTTTATGTGTGCTACTACAACTATTCTTGCTTATCTGGATTACTCTTGATAGTGCAGAAGTTGATGTATTTTCAAACATAAATTTGTTTTGTTGATGGCACTTGTCATAGTACACGAAATATCTCTTCCGCAGCTTGGGTTATTTATTCACCCACTGACGAGTTAATATCTATGCATGGGGTAAGCCTCAGTCAAATGACAAACAATATTGCAGAATATAGTGCAGTTATTGAGTTATTGTCTGAATCCATTTCATTTGGAATTTGGAGTTTGGTCGTTAAGTTAGATTCTAAACTTGTTCTATTACAATTAGATCACGCATATGAAATTAGAAACCCAATGTTGTTAAGATTATTTTTAAGAGTTCGTCTCTTGGAACGAGAATTTGATTATATTGAGTATCAACACATTCCAAGAAATTTAAGCACATTAGCAGATGCAATAGATTCTAGTGTGATTAACAGGAATTTGCAATAATAAAAGAAGTAAATAAATATTCGATAACATGTTGGATATGTAACTGAAAATAGTAGTATATCATAGCATAGAGTAGCGTTTCAAAAAATAGTACATCGTCCTCAATCATAGGTTCAAAAATCCTTATGACTAGGAAAAAAGTGATACAAAAAATGATAAGATTCTATAAAATTGATCATCCACTATCTGTAGTAATGATCATGATAGTATACTACAACTCACGCCACCCTACACCAAAATCTCCTAAACGGTCCAGGAACACCAAGGACATATCTCTGTAAATGGAGCGGTATGTCATCTATAGTAGTCTCTAGAATGTCCAGAGTCAGTCACTCCAAATGGTGTTCCAAATTAGTCAGGATCTCTGC
This sequence comes from Pinus albicaulis, assembly GCA_034641835.2. Taxonomy (NCBI): domain Eukaryota; kingdom Viridiplantae; phylum Streptophyta; class Pinopsida; order Pinales; family Pinaceae; genus Pinus; species Pinus albicaulis. Next base: position 1,747,773,174 of record CM076580.1, read on the forward strand.
TGTCTGATCCTGTGGTGGTGGTGCTTCTGTAGCTGCATCCCTTTGCCTCCTGTCAAAGGGGCAGAGAGTGGCTGGTTGATGTGGACCCACATCTGGATTTGAAATTTTTGTTATCAGTTTTGGATGATTTGAAAAATAAAATAAAAATTAGAAATTAGAACATGTCAAAATGATTTTTACCTGACTCATCCTACTGAGCTCCTGGAGGAAGTGGCATATCTCGGTCACCGCGGAAATCTATGCCCGCATAAGGAAAATCATCTATCACAAAGAGTTGGTGCTCTAACGAACAGAAGTATGTCGAGGGAAATCGAACAATCTCTCCACCCTCAGTATGACGGACCATCAAAGCAACCCATTGAACCATACGAGGCTCTAGAGCTCTACCAGCATCAACTGGAATATGTTGCGGGGCTAGTAGAGGAATCCTCTCTAGAGCAAAAGTAACTACGATCGATCCATATCTGAAGTTATTTAACTTCTTGTTTTTTTCTCTAGTTAGTTGGCCTTCAACATTAGCCAACACTGCCTCACACCAGTTGAATATAGTGCTTCAGAAGAAATCCACTACAATCCGCATTTGAGATCTAGTAGCCACATGAAAAACTGCACTTCCACATAACTTGATAATGGTAAAAGAAATCACTTTTAATTCAGGATGGATGATAGTTTTAATATCAATCCATTTGTATTTTGGATTAGCCTCATCATTGCAGAACTCTAATTGCAGTCTAGCAATAGATTGGCCACCTGGTCTAGCCCCAAATAGAGAAAGTGGTTCGCCTCTCTTAGACAAACTAGTCAAAAAATATATGTCCTCTAGCTCAATTTCGAGCCAGTTGCTTCCAATTACGAAACACTGGTCCTGAACATCCCACTTGTTTACCAACCAAGTGAGAAGGTCTACTTGAGCTCTCATGTCACTAATAGCCCAGAATTTAAGTAGCCCGCATGCTCTTAAAACTTGTAATGTAGGCGGATGAATCATTACGGCTTCATCCACCTCCTCATGTTCACATTCCTGCCAAATGAGCACTGTAAATATCCTACAATGAGAAAAATGAAAGATTAGAATCATTTTAAAACAACAATTTTCAGTAATTTGGGAAGAAATTATATTTTTAAATTCTTCATAGCGCCCCCACACTTTACGTTCATAGACAATGTGTCGCTCCGCATGGGCTTTCTGCTAAAAGTGCGGGGCCACGACATTTTTCTTTGTAATAAAATGTTAGGGTCTACAAGTGCCGTGTGTCTTACCTGCAGACCCCCAAGGGAGGAATTGCGAACATATTTTCTCCCCAAAAATGAATTTTAAGCCCTAAATTAAGAAAATTAATGGATGAAAAGCAAGAAAAAGAGGATGTGGATTACCTGGAGGAGATGGTTTTCGATTTCAATAGTCGGTTTGTCTGGAATCTTCTCTGGAGCATTTTTTGCCAAAATCTCTAAGATTTTCACTCCAACCTCAAACGGTAAAAATGAATTTGAAAAAATCCTTTTTATAATTTTTTTCGAATAAATGAAATTCAAATTTCTTTATTTTTCACTTTAAAAACATGTTTTTTCAAAATATTTTTATTATTGAAGCAGGGACGTTTAATTTTTTGAGTTTTTGTGTAGAATACCAAATTTTTTAGGTGAAATGGTCCTTTTTGAAAAAGAGTATACTTTTATCACTTTTTCAGGCTCTTTAAAATTTACGAAAAAGTTAAATCATGGAGTCCTCTTTTAAGCCCTTTTCAGACTCTCTAAAGATGAAAAGATTGTTGAGTACTTGAATATTCGAACTCGTTAAAGGAAATGAATAGTCATCCTTTCAGTATAAGTTTACCCCTTTTCCCGACTGAAATGGACTATTTACGAAAAATGTATACGTTGACTACTCATGGTCAATAGAGTTCTCTCCTGTATTATTTTATCCTTTTTCGGGCTTGAGAGACTAAATTTATGAAAAAGTACACCCATGGATTTTTCTTAAGTTTTTTCTTCTGACTCTCTAAAAATGAAAAACACTGAGTTTCTCCTATATTGGACTCGCTAAAATTTAATAGTAAAGGACCTGTCGATTACAAACAGGAATAGACCACTCCTTCTTAGGGTTTGATTTTAAACTAAGTTGGACTCATCCGAAGGATGAGCTTATAAACAAGCAAATTTTATCCCCCTCAAGCTTGTCAGAAATAAAGAGGTACTTGCTAGAAATGGTGGGGGAAAATAGAGAAAATGAATTCTTTTGTTACACTTTGATTTAAAAAACAGTAGAAACCACTCTTTAACATGACACTTTTTGTCACACTTCTACCTAGGTTTGGAAAATCCCTTGCCTATCAGTCAATCAAACCAATTGAAGGTCTTTAGCTATTTCTGGGTATTAGCTTAGGGCAACTGTCACCAAACCATCTATATTTTCGTTATGTGTTCAAGAGGACAATAAAACAAACCATTCATCTGTAAACATTTGTCTCCATTTGCATTGAACATCCTTGAGTCAATCCTTGCAAAAAATTTCTTTAAAACTTGTTCTATGGTTTCGTGTCGTGAGCTTGCTTACGATGGATCACTTTCTATCGACAACATCTCATCATATAGGAATTTGATCTAGAATACTTCATTAACTTGGAATCTGCATGCCTTAATGACAAGTTTCTCGCCTTCGACGACGGGTTGCATCATTGACCTTCGATCGAATTATTCCATGAAATGTTCGACTTCAGATCTCTTATTCACATTTCATGGATTGTACTGAGTAATTTGAGAGCCATTGGCATTGTTGGTGGTTTCTCTCACACTTGTTAACAGTTCACATCATTGACTGGTAATCAAGTGGATTCTACCATGTTTGACTTCAACACGTTTAATCGCATGGATAGAATCGTACTAGTTCGGGTAGAGGAAATCAAGACCCTGGATCTAGTTTCCACCATCTATGCTGCGAGGAGTTTTATTATTCATTATGTAGTAGACTATTTAAGAAAAATGGCTGCGTCCATGCTGTGTCTACACTATTGATGTAATATTAAAATCATTTATGTATCAAAACAAGTTTAGTTAGTTTTGATCTAAGTATACCTCAGTGATGATATAAATATATATGGCTTTCATTGAATGTTTTTATAGGGTTCCAACTAGGGTGTCCACAAGCTAATCCTTGAAATGATAAAGCACATCACTCTTCAAATGCTCTAATACTTCACAATTTAGGGGGCAATTTGTTACAGTGAAATTTGTCACCATGCCATTTTAGTAATCCCTTAGAAGTCTACAACATCAAAGTTCCTAAAATAGAGCCTTGAAATTGAGAGAAAAGCTCATAAAATTCTTAAAAACACTTGTACCGCACTTTCTCTTAACATTGCCTGCGGTGTCGCACCTTTTTGTTCTAAATCATGTGGAGATAAACACACTTTTTATTCATTAAGGGTGTGGACCCCTGTAAAAGGTAAAACAAAGGCAGAAACTAATATTTAGAAGCCCAACAGTCAAATCTGGAAGCTTCTAGAAGCAATTATCCAGTCGAAGGTTTGCTCCTATCATGTATGTTCATTCCTCCATTATGGGAGCCTACCCCTTGATTTATGGAGCCTAATCCCTTCAAAAGAGAATTATATCCCTTATTATATGGAACCATAACCTCCTCTCTTTTCCTATAAATTGAATCCATAGTGAAACTTCAAAGGTTAGAGTTAGTGAGTTAGACTTAGAAATTTTTTTAGGAGAAATGTTGTAGAGACTCATACTCTCTTAGCTGATCATTATGTGGGAATGATCACACACCCATGTGCATTTTAGCTGAGAGAGTGCAAAGCTTGTTAGAGTAAAGGAAACGCCTGTTCTAGACCCGAGGAAGGCCTGTACAACATCAAGGAGGACACGGTTGTAAGGCTCTTCTTTATTTCAAGACAAAAAGAATGAATATTGTTTTCTCAATGAGTCCTTTAGTTAAATAGCTTATTTATCATGTTTCATTAATGGGTTATTTAATTAATTATCTAATTTATTGAATTCCTTGATCATCTTGATAGATGTTTGATTCATGAATTAATTTTTATTATGGAGGTGATTTTGATATTTTCTTGTGTTTGTGATTGTAGATCCTTAACGACGACTTTCTTCAAGCCATTGGAAAGAAGATTAGTGTCAGACTACAAGTAGGTTTCTAAAAACCCTATTATAGTTAATTCCAAATCAAACAGTATCTAGAGAAAATAGTTTTTATTTGTCCGTTTGCTGCTAGCTGTCCATAGGACACTTGGGAGGTATGTCTTGTCTGCAAGAACAACTTATCCATCCAATAGTACTATGGGTAGATTATTTCTGCCCACTTTTGATGGGTCACCCAAGTGCACAACCAAGACTTGGTAGAGAAATTCGATATCTATTTTCAATTGAACTGAGTTTCGGAGAAGGAAGCCATTAAAATAGCAGCACTGCAACTTGAAGGTGAAGCACATGAGTGGTGGTTTCATGGTCTATCTACACTAGGGCATGCTTGTGTCACTTCTTATGCAGAATTTACCTGGAGATTAGTGGGAATATTTGATCGTAGAAATCTAGAAGCACATTTTGTTGGAGTATCTAAGCTCAAGAAAATAGGAGATCCAGAGACTTATATCTCTGATTTTCTAAAACTCTTAGTTATGGTGTCTGATCTATCTGCAGCTAGAAGAGTATATATGTTTATTGATGGGCTAGCAGAGCCTTTGCATCGGTTGGTAAAATCCACTAGACCAACTATGCTCCAGGAGGCTATTGAGAGAGATAGAGATTTGCAACATGATTTTCCAAGGGAAAAAGCTCCATTACAACAAAATTTCTCCTCTCAGGAAAAGGGGAGAGATATGAAGGTTCCTCCTTAAAAGGAGAACCAAGAAAATGGATATCTTGGTGATGATGTTCGAGGAGATCTAAGGAGGAGAAGAATTTTCTTCACTTGCCAAGAGCCATGGGCACTAGGGCATCAGTGTGCTGTCAAGAAGGCACGTTATATTGAGGTGTCTTCTAATTAGAATTCTAATTTTAGTTTTATTTGCTACCTATAGGTGAAATTGCCTCAAAATAGTTAATCCAAAAACCTGTATAAATATCGTTTGTTGAAACCGGGAATAGGTATAATTGTTTAGATAATTTGATGTTACTCTTTCAAACTCTATATTGTTAATAAAGAAGACCAGTTCTAGATCTCTGATATGTGCATAGTCTAAGTAGATTTCAGACTTGTTCTATTGTGGAGGCCCCCTGCATGGAAAGGAGGTTTTTTTATAATTATTTTTTGGTTTAATTTCTGTCAATTCCTTAGTTTAATTTGTTTTTGATTCATATTTTTATTCTCATCAATTCATAGTTAAATTCACATTATTTCATAGTCAGATTCTTGTCAATTTGTAGATTAAATTGCTCACTATTTTATATATTAGTTTCATGTCAAATAGTTTTGAATGTTTTCTAAATTAGTTATTTACATTTATAGTTGACTCTGTAATATTATGCTTGCTTAAGTTGTCTCATGAATGTGACTCCATCATTTTCCAATTGGATATATTTGTGCATTCGTTCATACAACAAGCTTAGGTTTTTAAAATTAAACATGCTTTGTACAATAAATACTCTGTTATTTCTCACTTTCTTTTGATTTCAATTATCACTGTCGTTCAAGTTCTTAACAATAAAATTTATTCTTTGAGTCCATGGAATATAATTAGATTAAATTTGTCTTTCAAACATTCTTACATTTAAAACTACGATAGAGTTACATTAGAATTGTGTTTTAAAATAGATCAAATGCTCTGGTTTGATATAATTAAATATTCCAATGGATAAGATAGAAAATGGTTTCATCATTTTCATTTGAATGCAATTAGATTTAGAATAGTGTTATGCTTTAAATAAATTAGATACTTTTCATAGATGTTTTTCTGGCCTAGGTAAGTCTAACATTTTAACCATTCAAAGTTTGATTTATTTTTATGCAATTTAGATTATTTAATCAAGATTTCCTTTTCTTCCTTCTTTTATATTTCATATTTCATTCATTTCATTAAAAGAAATTTGTAATTCAATTCCTTTTCTTAGAGTAAAAACAAAATTTCCTTTTCTTCCTTCTTTAAGAAAAAGCTTTCATCATTAAAATTCATTTAGATTTGGTTGTTCACTATAATTTAAAGATTTAATTTAGAAGCATAGATTTCATTTCTGAGATCAATTTCAGTTCGTAAAAATTTAGGCATAACAGACAAAAACCCAAAAAAAATATAAAACATACACAATGAAGTAAGAAAGAAGGTTATCTAAGCATATATAGTGCACCACACTTCATCAAATTACTAACCTCCGTCGATAATTTATGATAGAAATTTTAGACATTAAATTGAATAAACACATGATGAAGCTCATTGTGGATCAAAATGCCCAATTGAGAGAGATGGAAACATAAATGGAGAAAATGATCAAGGAGAGGGAGAAGGCTGTGGAGCTTTCTATGGTTCCTTTAGAGGTTGTACATCTTATAGCCATCCCCACAGCTAAAACATCTACAACAAACACTGCAGATGGTGCAGAACAATTAACAAAGGTAGTAGAGAATCTGTCTATCGAGACAGAAGACATCAAGAAGCTTCAAGACCAATTCAAATTGTTACATGATCAGAAATCAAGAAGGGAAGCTTCTCATGCAGCTGAGCTAGAGATGGCACAAAAACTGATAGAGAGGTTGCAGAAGTCAGAGAGAGATTCATCCATTGGATAGACATTGGGCCAATTCAAAGAAATAATCTGGACAGATATCATTGAATCCATTAATGAAATCTGGCCCCACATCTAGATTATATTTGAACATACAAAATTGATTGTGAAATCTAATGATGAAATTAAAACTATCAAGCAAGAGCTTGGAGATATGTCTGTTACAACCAAGAACATCATCAAGCTCTTAAACTACAAGGATAGATATGAGCTGGATGATTTGGGAGTGGATGAAAAAACAGAGACCATTTTATAAGTGAAGAAGATTCTTACTAAGAAGAATCTGATTGCTCAGCTGGAAGATAAATATCACAAGTTAGAGATAGATGTAAATATATTCATCTGTAGGATTGAACCTTTAACACATAAGGGTCTACCTTCTCCGTTTGTAATTAATGATAAGTTGATGACCCACCAAGATTATGTGAAGAAGCTAAGTGATATTTCGAGAGACACTGCCAAATTATCTAATATCAATGGCAGCATGAAAGGTAAAGCATTCTTGGAAGCACTGAGTAATGATCTTTACATCTAGAATGAGGTAAACCACATTCTTGTGGTAAAACCTACTTTTTCCTGATATACTCAAGTGGATGAAATTTACGGAACGGTAATTAAGCTAACTAACCCTAATGAAGATCGATGGGATAAATTATGTGAACTTCAGCAATAAAGAGTAAATGAGAAAGGTTAGCTGGAGTAAGCACACCAGCCATCACTACAACTAGGGCAACCCACAAATAGGTCTACTCAGCAAGTTTTTCCTTAAAAATAGTGCCAACATTCGAGAGCACCTCCACCGAGCCTATTTTTTGTCACAGTTAGAGTTTATTGTTCAGTTTTTGTCTGTTGAGACAACATTTATTTTAATAAGTTTTGTAATATTTAGTATAAATACTTCACTATTCAAAGTATTCTAGGTTAATTTATGAATAAATTTTTCCTATTGCGCAATTGTAATTTTCAAGTTTTGTTGGAGCATAAATAATACAAGGACTTATTACAAGATTCATGTGGTGTATTCACGGTGAACTGTTTCTACTATAATTGTGTTTTCTATTGCTTTTTCTTTTCTCTGTGTATCAAAATTCTTAATTGTAAAACTGAAATTGTGATGAATAGGACATGCTAATTAAAACACACTATTCTGGTTTCTTTTACAATTTATATGTTTTCTATTGAATTCAGATTGAAAAATACTTAATTTCTTCTCAGTCTTCACTGAAATTCACTTTTCCTCCATCTCCATAATTCATTTAAAAATCTAAAAGAATCCAGTTAATGCAACCTAGCTTTCCACATGATAACTCTTTTAAATATTGATGCAATATAAAGTTTTATATTTTTGACTCCATTTCCCAATGGTTATATAGAAATTGAACCAACCAAATAAATCAAAATCAAACAAACAACCCATTATAGTCATAACTAGACTAATATCTATTTAAACAAAGTTAAATTATACAGGGAGATCCATCTCTGAAGGTGGTGGGGCTACATCCCAGCTTCCAAAGTGGTTTTGATGATGTCCTATGTGTTTATTCTGTGAATATTTTAAATTACAAAACGATAACACATTGGGTAAGGGCTTGTACATTTGAGTTGAATGTTATTCCCATAACAACACATTTGAATTTACTGCCATTGTGATCGTATAGTATTATTTTTGATACGAATTGGTTGTATCTTCACAAGATGAAATTATATTGCTATGATAAGGCTATTGAGTGCCTGGATGATAATGGATAAAAGAGAATCTTGTAGGCGAAGAATAATCCTACATCACTGAGGATAGAAACAACTATGGAGGCTTAGCGTAGTTACAGGAAGGGGTGTGTAATATTTTCAATTCATATTTCCAGTGACAAGGGTAAGAATGTTGAGAATGAAAAAATATTCAAGAGGTAACTTGTATTGCAACAGTTTCAAGAAGTGTTTCCAACAAATATTTCAGAGTTTCCTCCACACAGGGAAGTATACTTTTCTATTTACTTGGCACCAGGGGTAGCACTAGAATCAAATGCACCTTATAGGATGAAAACACTCTAGTAAGTAGATTTGAAGTTGAATTTGAAGGAAATTATTGATAAGGGATACATTAGGCCAAGTGTACCCTCGTTGGGTGCACCAATGTTGTTCGTAAAGAAGAAGGATGGTACTCTTACATTGTGCATTGAATACAGGAAGTTGAATAAGGTGAGTATCAAGAACATGTACCCATTTCCTAGGATTGATGATTTATTTTATCAGTTGAAGGTAGCAGTAGTGTTCTAAAAGATAGATATGTGATCAGGATATCATCAGGTATGTATCAAATAAGAGGACATCTACAAGATTTCCTTCAAGACCAAGTATGTGCATTGTGAGTTTTTTGTAGCTCCATTTAGTTTACTAATGCTCCAACTACTTTTATGTGTTTGATGAATAATGTGATTCATCCTTATCAGGTCAAATTTATTATTGTGTTCTTTCTCATATCCTCATATATTCTAAGAATGAGGGAGATCAGACTAAAAATATAGAAGCAATGTTGATATTTCTAAAAGAGAATCAGTTGTATGATAAGATTAGGAAGTGTAGTTTATTTTAGACATAATTACACTACATGGGACATGCCGTATACAAGAATGGCATAGCACGAGACCTAGAAATGGTAAAGACCATCATGGAGTGGGAAACTCCTAGAAATATGGAGGAAGTCAAATCATTCATGGGCCTAGCAGGCTACTACAGGAGGTTCATTAGGAACTTCTCACGCATTTCATATCTTATTATATCATTGTAGAGGAAAGGTAACAAGTTTGAATGACAAAAATGTGTGCATATACTTTTTTGCAGTTGAAGAAATTGTTGACAAATACTATATTATTAAATATTTCATATTTGGATAAAGGGTCCATAGTATCTATAAATTCTTAAAAGAGAGGGATTGGTGGATTCCTAATGTAGGAGGGAAAAGTGATGTTCTATGAGTCTAGGAAATTGAATGAGCATGAGCATAACTTTGTGAATCATGATATTGATTTCGTAGTGATTATTCATGCCTTAAATATGTCGAGACATTGTCTTCTTGGCAGGAGGTTTGTGTTGATGAGCGATCACAATGGATTAAGATATTTGTTTTATCAGCCAAATTTGAACATGAGGAAAGCCAAATGGATGGCTACCCTTAGTGATTTTGACTTTCAGAATAGATACATTAAGGGAAAGGAGAACAAGGTTGCAGATTGTCTCATGAGGAAGGTACAGTTGAACCATGTTGCAATAGTGAGCTCATATGAGACAGATATACATGATCAGATCGTACATGTAGTGCAACACAATTATATGCACACAGAGATTATGTACATGTTACAACTAGGTGCAAGTGATCAGGATGTGGATTACCATCTTACATCAGATCGCTTGGTGAGATTTAGGGACATGCCTATGTGTTGGGTGACAGTAAACTCAAGAAGCTTATCTTGAGGGGTTTTCATGTAAAACCATATTTAGGTCAAACATGATATCAGAAGACATTGATCTAAGTAAAGAAGTTCTACAACTGGCTGAATCTAAAAAAGGAAGTGGCAGAGTTTGTGGCAAGATGGTTGAACTTTCAGCAGGTCAAAACAGAGTGTTAGAATCTAGGTGGGTTGCTTCAGCCTATTCAGATTCTATAGTGGAAATGGGAATTAATTTCCATGGATTTCATCACAAGTATTTCGAAGGCATCAAGGAAACATGACTCTATCATGGTTGTGGTCGACATACTGAGAAATGTATCTCACTTTATTCTAGGAAAGACTACTTATTCAGCTAGTGAGGTAGCACAAGTGTTCATTAGGAAGATTGTGAGATTGCATGGTGTTTGGAAAAATATTGTGTTGGAAAAGGATGCCAAGTTCACTTCATAGTTTTGGAAGGAGTTGTTTGGAGGATTGCAGACAAATTTGGCCTTCAACACAAATTATCATCCATAGAAAGATGGATATACAGTGAGGGTTAACAAGATGCTAGGAGATATGTGGAGGATATATGTCATGCATCAATAGAGGATATGGGAGGAGTACCTTACACTTGTTGATTTTTCATACAAAAGTGATTATCAGGAGCCACTGAGGATGATTATGTTTGAGACACTATACAGGCACAGTTTTACCACTCCAATCAGCTAGAGTGATGCAGTGAAAATGGTAATTATTGGACCAGACATGTTGGTAGACATGGAACAAGAAATGCAGGTTATAAGGAAGAATATAAAGGTAGCACATGAGAGGTAGAAAAATTATGCAGACTAGCACAAGGCATTTAAGGAGTTTCATGTTGGGGAGCATGTGTGTTTGCACATGAAGCCCAAGAAGAGCTCCTTGAGGATCGAATCACGTTCCAAGTTTGCACCACGGTATTGCAGAAATTTCGAGATCCTTGAGAGGATTGGACGAGTGGCCTAACTACTTTCACTACCTCCGACGTTGAAATTCCATGAAATTTTTCATGTTTCAGTGCTTAAGAGATATGTAAAGGATGTTGATCATGTTATTGATTGGTTTGTATTTTAGGTGGAGCAAGAAGGATAATTAGTGCTGGAACCTCAATGAAAATTGTAGTACAAACATCTCATGGTTTGGAAAAAAGCATTCGAGTAGGTTAAAGTGCAATGGAAGCACTATGGGCGTGATGAAGCTACATGGGGAATATTTGATCAAATGCGGGCTATGTATCCTTCTTATCAATAAAGGAAAATTATTCTTGGTATTTGTACATATTTATGTATAGTTATTATTGTAAATACCGAAATGGGCTAACTTATAAAGCTACAATAAGTGGTATAGTTGCAATGTTGTCCTGTTTTACATGATGGTTTTTCTTTATAGCAGGTTGTTATTGTAAATACTGCAAAGAGTTGGGTTATAAAGCACCATAGGAAGTATGTTTTTCTCTTTTCAGTGGTTTTACTGGGTCTAGGTGTGATTTAACACCGAGGACGATGTTCCCCTAAGGTGGAGGGGTATGTAACAACCCCGGTTAAAAGTTCATGTAATCAAAATTAATAAAGGTAAAATAACGCCAATGGAAAGGGATACTTATTCCACGCTAAATGTTGGGAAAAATATCCCAGTGAGCATCACTTGTTGTGTTTCTAGCTAAGGGAAATTAGAAAAGGAAATGGATAAGGCTTTGGGAAGGAGAAAATAGATTTTTGGCATGTTATTTATGAAAATAATGGAAACTAGGAGAAAAGGAAGGTGAAATGTCAGAGGTTGCTTGCGAGGAGGAAATTGTAGGAAAATAGTGGAAAATTGAAGAAATTAGAGGCCTCGACAATAAAAAGACCTTGGAGCATCAGTTCACAATATTTTTTCTAGTTTTTCTGTTTAGTGTTAGAAATAGTCTCAGAAAGGTAGAATAACCAAGAGGAGAAAGAAATAAAGAAAGGAAAGGAAAGGAAAAATAAGTAAAGGAAAGGAGAAAAAAAAAGAAGGACAAGGAAATCAAAGGAAGACAAGGATCAAGAAGCTTCAATGGGGATACTTGTAGTTAACATATTGCAAGTGTGGTTTCCTAGCTGGTTTTGACATGCATGGTATGTGCATGTTGGTATATGGTTCTTTTGTTGTCATTGGAATGGATTTTTCGGGGATTCGACAATGGATTTTAGCCTAGCCTTTCCATTTTCAGATGACCCTAGTGTGATGGGATTGTTTTAGAATTTTAGATTTGTATTGCTATATGGTTTCAGAATCTGGGGTGAGGTGGTCTCAGGAAAATTAAAAAGGGCCTAGGAATCCCTTGACCAGTAATGGCGGGATACACAATACAACATGAGGGTGTAGATGGGGAAGTTCCTCAAGGATATTGAAGAGATTATGAGGCATCCAAGCTCCGTTAATTTTTGTGATCTCGAAACCAGTTTAGGTGTGATCAAGGTATGGAGAGGGTGGAAGCGATTGACCCTCTATATTCCCATGGTTGTATTTGTATTGGGTTATCCCATGAGATCCCACATTCATGCTTGGAATATGGCATGAGGGTGACAAGCTAAAGAGAGATTTGGCTCAGCCAATATATGATAGGGTGGAACGTGGAAGTCTCGAACCCTATCGATAATCTCTTATGTTTAATAAAACCTAATTTTCTCTTACTTTGGATAAGGAAATATATTGGTTATTATGTGGTTTTAATGGTTCTTCTCTTATTGTTATCTATCTGGTTAGAAGCATGGCTTTACGAAAAACATTAGTCATGGTTTTTTTCATGTTTCACTCACAACTGAATAAATAATAAATGCAAGACCTAATTTGTGTTATGAGAGCTAATGTGAGAAGGTACAGACGGTTCTTGTTAAACCTGAGATAAGTTCCCAATCCCTCATGTTCAGCCTTGCATTCATGACATATAGGTTTCATATCTACCAAGTGTTTGAAAGAATGTTAATCTCAATTGGGGATGCCCAGGCCAAGTTTTGGTTCTAGTTTGTGGTTTACAAGAATTGTCTTCATGCATTTTATAATTTATGGGCATAGGCCTAGCCCCAACCCTAGAAAATAGCCTTAGTTTTCATAGTCACTGGCACAAAACTAGAAAAAAAGGCCACATCCACAATTATGCAAGCCTATGGGAGAGACTGAAAACCCATAGTCACTTGGAGGCCTTGGAAAACGAGCGATTGGGGTTGTAAGTGAAGGAAAATATGAGTTTTCATAGGGGTTGGATACCTAGAGGGGTTGGGTTACTTCTAGAGTTCCTGTGGCACTTAAGGGATGTTAGTAAGGTCCTTTTGTGTCGAATCCATTTCATTAAAGTCATCTAGGCAGTTGATTCATATCATAGTGACCCTCAACTCATGTTTACCCTTCAAATTTGGTGAAAGTGGGTAAATGTGTGAGGAGGTGATTACAAATGTGGTCTATCATATCTTAAGACAGTAAGAGATTAATTGTGACTCTTTAATATGTTAGTCTTTGATTAAAAAAGAACGGAAATAAGTGTTCCTATATCTCTATAGTTTTGTTAACTTAACAATTTAGGACGGTTGGTAGTGGGGCAAATGCTTTGGAAATCAGAATGGATATGGCTAAAATTTGGGAAATCTAAATTATAATTCAATAAACAGGAGTAAAAATATAAATCACAAAACTTAATAGTGATTACCATCCACCAAATTTATGCAAGTATTTGTCCCTTAATAGCCAATTAAATTTTCCACTTCATATAATATTATAATTAAAATCTTATAATATTATATAACAAGATAATATTAAATGTGTGTTATTTATTAACTCCATACCATGCTACACTCCTTGTATTAAATCCTAACAATACACCATTCATAAGCTATTAAGATTATGTTTTCAATTTACTTATTGTATTGACATATAACAATATTAACATTGTTCCTACAACATATATTAACATTAACGCTACCATCTCATCACATGTTCTATTCTATAGTGCATGAAATTTTATATATTAAACTTATAGCTGGAATTAACCGTAATTTACGTCTGTCCAATTTTCTCCCAACCCAACTCAAGAACAGGAAAGTTCTAATGGTTGATATACATTCTAAACTTGAGATATGAGAATAAATCTACAGTCCCCTACTCACAGCAAGAGATAAACGGTGTGGATTTGAGACTTGGGTTTTGATGGAAAACTACCCTCCCATGCCGCCCAGCTCGAGGCTCATTCAACAAGCTCACTTTGAGCGTTTGTTTTTTCACTAGTCATGTTAGCTCACTGTTTCAGAGGAAAATTTTGGCTGTTCTAGAGGGATTCTAACGAGAGGCATGACTTGTTTAACCGGCCTAGCCTCGTCATGACATTTTAAGGTCAGATTTTATGCACTAGAAGGTTCTTTTCCCAATTTGTGTTTTTTGTTAAACATGTCTCATTATATTTCCCACAACCTAATGGAGTAGGGATTCTACAACATGGGTTTTTATTCCCATTGCGCTAGAGTTGCTGGAGAACCTGCTCTAGGCCGCACAAATTCAAAGGTATTTTCGTTTTCTTCCTCTCAAGAAGAGGTTCATTTTATTTAATATTTGTTGATTATTGGTTTAATACAATTTCCTAGTAGCAATTGGGCTTACAGGTCATTGTGCGACGACTTCACTCCTACTTTCAGGTTATCTTATGACCATTAACCCACGCTTCCAGTATTTTATTGTCACATTCTGTGAGTTTTCATGATTTTAATAGCCTTCAAATTTGCAGGTACCGGTTTTCATTATTTTGACTCCATACTTGGTTTGGGGAGTCTACTAAGCCTTTCACTTTGTTTCCAGGAAAGGTTATACTTGCTCTAAATTGAGGAGGATTTTATCCTTTTCAGGAAATGTCGTGTCCCATTATAGGGTTTAAATTCTCGGGAAGAAATTCATTTTTTCAGATGTGGAATAAGGTCCACTATATAGCTCTATGGCTATTGGAATCGGTGCATATTCTGTTCAGTTTTTATTTTGTCGTTGGAGAGACAGTGCTATGAAAAGTCTCTCCTTTTTCTTTGGAAATATTGGAAACTAACTGTTTCATTAAGTTATAAACATATTTATTTAACTCTCATTTGGTAAAAATATTACGATGTTGACACTTCTAGTCGTTGATTTGGTTTATTAAATGGGCTTTCAAGTACTGTTTGGGTTGTATGAGTTTTCCACTGTTATTGCAATTCTATGCACTACAAAAAGGTACACACGTTCCATATTATGGTGATAATACAATCATATAACAATATTCTTGATTAATATATGAATTTTTATGTTCTTTCAAATATTATTTATTTTAATGTACTTGGAGTTTTATTTTCGACCATTTATGACTTAGATTACTATATAGTATGTGAATCTTAGCGCTTATCTATAATAAGTGTTCTTCCTCGGTGGAAAGAGGGACTCTCTCCAGGTAGTCGTATTGGCTCATCCTGATACTAACCTTGAATACCTACTGAGTCGCAGAATCTCATCAATTTCCTATTGAAAAAACGCATAACGCCACTACCTAGTTCTTACCTAACTCCTGGGCACAGTTCATTATATTGCACCTATTAACCATGCATATTGTTCTCTTTAGAGAATCAACAGTAACCCCCCAGAATTTATTCTTTAATAAAAAAATGGAAACTAATTAAGACAAACAATACAATATGAGAATTATTGGTGGCTATTTTCAAATGTTGCACAATCACACAGAAATTGATGTCTTTCCTCCCTACCAAGGATACCAGTCTTTGCACCGAGTCTCCCCCAAAGCTCTCCTCACAGAGAGGGTTTTCCTTTAAAGATAATATTGCACAAACAAATTTCAGCGACTATCTCGCCCAATCCAGACTTAGTCGTAAACAGTTATACTTTGAACCAACTTCACCTTGCGAAGGAGAATGGACATCAATCCCTTGTTCTTACAGTCCCTCTTCCTTAGGTCACTTGAGGTTCCTTGTACCCTTTTTGTTCCCTTTTTATATTTTTTTTCTAAAGAAGAGGTTATGGGAGGGTAACCTCTTGGAATATAACTTTCTAACTACCCAGGCCTATGAGGCTCATTCAGAAATACTTTGCAGTTGGACTTGTGCATAATATAAATAATTGAAAACTAGTAATTTTTCAAATTATGGTTTGACCTTTACAAGGCCTGTATCACATCATATTTCTTTTCTAAACTACAATAACTTATTATTTACATGTGATCATGGCATATTACATCTTCCCCCACTCGATAAAAACACCATCCTAGTGTTTTCAAATTTCAGAACAAATTTGGGTATGCTTCCCTCATGAGCTTTTCACTTTCGAAGTGGCCTCATCCAGGCCAAAATGCCTAAAATACACTTTAACTTGGGTGATAAATCGCCTCTGCAATGTTACTTATATCTGATTGAGTATACATTCAGGCTCAACCAACAATTCATCGTCTCGATCAACCTACAACCACAATTGTAATTTAACAGTTAGTTTTTTCTATCAATAAGTTAACACACACACACACATATATACCACTTACAAACTTACTTACTTATATATCTCGTCAAGTCATAACATGCTTAGGATCATATATATATATATATATATTTCTTTAACAAATAAACATGGAAGACATTGTGAACACATATGTGACTTGGTAAGGCTAGCTCGTAAACCATAAGTATAATTCAGGCAAGAATCTAAAATATGGTCACAGCATTGGGGATGTTACCTGTACCCCATGCACAATGGAAAGTTCTCTTTTTTGGCTTCACCCATACATATATGTGATCCCCTACTCCAAACTCTCTATAAATTCTATTTTTATCAGCATAATTCTTTTGTTGGTCATGATCTGCCTTCAAATTTATCCCTAACTTTTTTACAACTTCTTCCAATTTTTCTAGCATATCAAGTTCCAAAATTATTTGGTCTTCGGGGCCACTCCAATTTATAGCTGTTGTACACTTATGTCGATATAGCACTTTGAACATACTCATATTTAGGGAAGTATGATAACTATTATTGTAAGAAAATTCTACCAAGTGTCTATATTGTCCTCCCATATTGTGAGTGGCTCCATTACATACATTCTCAACATATCTTCAATCACTTGATCGACCCATTTAGTTTTTCCATCATTTAGAGGGTGGTATCAAATACTGAATTGTACATCAGTACCTAGCCCCTCAAACAAGTTATTCCAGAACGCATAAGTGAGTTTAACATCTCTATCATAAATTACCACCTTCGATATCCCACAAAACCTATAAATTTATTCCATAAATAATTAGCAATTTTAATTGTCTCAAAGGTAGATTACACCGATAGGAAATGAGCATACTTACTCAGTATTTATACTACCACCATTACAGATCAGTTTTGTTTCTTGGAATGGGTGGTGGCTGAACTAGTTTGGATGGACGCTAGTGTTCGACCTTAACTTGTTGGAATTCCAAGAACCTGGCTAGATATTGAACCACCTCTTTTTTCATACCCAACCAAAAGTATTATTTCCTCAAGGTAGTAATAATATTTTCGTAGCGAGGATGAATTACATAAGGAGTCATATGACACTTGTTTAGAATCAACTACTTAATTCTCATTTGATTAGGAATATATAGTTTTTTCTGATAAACTAACATGTTCTCTTTATTTACCTCATAACCCAATTTTCTTTCGTTTCTATCCATATTTTGAGATTTCTTTGATGGAAATCATTATTCATGATATCATTGAGTAGACTCTTTAATTTTTTCTCGGAAAGAAATTTGTACTTCACTCAAGGAGATCTCATAAACAATCTTTAACTTCCTACATAACGTGTTTGCTACCCGATTCTCATTTCCATTTAGATGTTTAATTTCAAACTTGAAATCACTCAAGAAGGTGATCCATCATGCATGTCGATAATTTAAAGTTGGTTTTTTGAAATAATTAGTTAAAATTATCAATATACATTGTTTTCCAATTAAATAATGTTACCACATCTTCAAAGTGTGGATCAATGTCATTGTTGGACACCTAATCTACTAAGGTTTGGTGTGGAATGTGGATATTAAATCATGTCCAAGAAATAACTTTCTATGTGAAGACCAAGAGTCACAAGGAAATATATAAATGTAAATTATTGTGAATAATTGATTAGGTGCTTAGTGTTAAGCTCAAAAATTGAAGTTCTCATAATTGATTGGAACCTGAACAACAACGAAGAGCTTTTCGCCAAGAATCTGGTGCAATTTTTTTCATCAAAGCCCCACTGCGTATGTGAAAGTTTTATCCGACTTTTAATTTTTGTAAACAACTAAAAAACTTTCAGAAGTGACAGACTGGTGACATGGCAACCCAGTTAGCAAAAAAGGATATTTTTCGAATATTCTTCATTTTGAGCCAATGAAACTATGCTAAGTTTCAATCTGTGGTTGGTTGCTATGTGTTTGATTTGTTTCAATACATGTGACAAATCTGGAGGCCACCACGTACCCCTCCTAAAGGTCAAATTACCAAACTATGTCAAATGTAAGCTTCAATGGTCAAATCATTTAAATTATATGCAATGGAAAAATTTATTGGCGGATGGGCAGAGGTCGAGGTTGACCCTGTGACCTCCCCTGTACTACACGTATGACTCACCACCATACCTACACTATGGAGGCGGGGGCTGAGTGGAGGCAGGCCAGTCGCCTCATACATAGAACCGCAATGCTATAACAAAAGGCAGAGGATTCAAGTTTCAATGTGGATATATTAATCATTAATACATGATTAAGTACATGCTTATTCAAAGTATGCATATTGGGCATACAACGCACTTAGCACTAACAAAATATTATAATCTAATTAAACTCATCCATAACTTTAATTAATCCATCCTAATTCAATGGCAGAGTTGGAAAAGTTCACCATTTGCAGTGGGACTCCAAACTTGGCGGGACTAACTCAAGTACTCTCTAGATTTTGAGGAGATTCTTAGGGAAATTTTAATGAAGCATAAATTTTGAAAATTTCGACCATTTTTGGCTCAAAAAGAGTGTATCCTAGCAGTTTCGGATGGTCTGAGCATGTTCAAGCAAGTGTTGGCAATATGGTGCAATATGTTGTCCTTGATGGAAACCTACTTGATGAAGTTGTTCTTAATGGAAACCTACTAGATGAGTTGCCTTTTGATAAGAAACCTATGTGTTAAAGATGTAAAAATGATGTTTCTACAGGTCAGTTCAGATGTAACAGAGAAAGGAATTCCAGTAAGTGGCAGATAAATGAAACAGGAAATATTTCTCAATGTATACGTAGGTTTTATGAAGGAAACCAGTGTATGGATGCAATGCATACGCTACTTTTTTGAATGCAACCCACATATACATTCAGAATTAGTATATACACAGTTTTTATGAAGAGAATTTGTGTATATACATGAATACGAACGATCCAAGTCGTGTATGCATTTTTCCCTCTAAAATTATGATACCAAGGGGCATTTCCATGGTATTAGCCCACAGTTTTGACCGTTGTATTGCATAGTTGATTACGTCCAATAATACCATCAGCAGTTGTCTGGTTTTGACTTATGGTATTGGTAAAGAATAAATCTATATAAGGAGAATAATATCATAGTGCAAATTGTGCATGTGTCTGGGTATTGAATGAATACCTCACTCTGAAGTATATCTACATGGAATGGGTTACAATTTATTGATAGATATGAAATAATAATGCACCTATGAATACAATGATGGTTCAGGATATCTAGATCTGAAATGACTATGCTCTTGTGTGATCCATTGAAGAAATGATTAGATCTATGACCTAACACAAGTATGTTGAAGTCAAGTGAAGAAACCTAGGTAAGTTCTATGGATTTGGTTCATTCTGCAAAGTTTATATTTACAGATCTATATGCTAGTTCATCTTAGTCAAAGTGCGTATATACATGGGGTTGCTTCAAAACAGGCGCATATTGAAGTTAGGGTTTTCTGAAGCTTATTGTAGAGGTTTTTATGTTACTCCTGCTATTTGTCTGTTGTCTACCAATGAAGTCTTCTTGTAGATTTGGGCTATTTGAATACTGTATATGTTGCTAAGTTGATTATGTACAAATCTGATCAATGAGAGAATAAACATGGTCGATGGTGACTAACTGATGAAGGGTTCTACATTTCTAAAGATATCTGACTGAAAGCCTCAGATCTAGATCTGAGACTGATTACATTTTGAAAAAAAAGTATTCACAGATCTATATGCAGGTTGGTGTGAAGGAAAGCATGTATACACGCGGGTTCTGTGAAGCAAAGTAGCGTATGCATTTTAAGTTGATGAATGTTTAGGGTTGAGTTTGTATCTGTATATTTATTCTGAAGTCTGGGTTATTTCTGAGCTCTGGTTATAGTGATCTCACTATTCCAATTAAAGTATTCGGTAAATTTTATGGTTGTTGATGTTTATGAAGAGTTGTGTTGATGTTGTTTGATCCAGTATGAAAATTGATGAAACATGGTCAGAGTGGTTATGAGAATTTAAGCCTTTAGCATGGAAGTATAAGCTTCCTACCAGTAGAATTTGGTGTTATGATCAGGGGGTTGAAGCTCCCTTACAATAGTTGTTGGTAAAAGAGATTAGGGGGTTGTAGCTCCCTTCCAGTAGCAGCTAGAAAACGGGAGAAGGTTGTAGCCTTCTGGAGGTAGATGCATGTGTACTGATATGAGTCTGCATCAGTACAATATTGTAAACAATTTTCCATATAATAAATATTGAAGACAGAGATGACAACAGCAGTGGTTTTCTCCCGAATTGGGTTTCCACCTTAAATATTGGTGTTCATGTGTGTTGTTCTTGTGTGATGATTTATACTATTGTTACTGTACATAATTACTGATTATCTAACATATGCATGACTGGTAAACTGACTTAAAGATTGTTCCTTAATTTTTTTTCTAATATGCAAAATTGTATCAGTATACACTAGTTTCTTTTATTAGATGCACATGTATATGCGATTTGGGTTCATCAAAGCCGCATGTAGAATTTTGTAAAGAAAAAGTTAAAATATTTCCAGTAATCTCTAAATACTGATTCACCCCCCCCCCCCCCCCCCCTTCTCTCAACATTTTTTCCCAACAATTGGTTTCAGAGCTAAGTTCTTCTGAGGAAGCTTAATCTCTAGAAGAAAGATCAACTAAGATGAGAAATCAAGATGGGACAGCATCTATCAGGCCTCCTCTCTTCAACAGAAACAATTTAATCTTCTGGAAGACAAGGACAAGATCCTATCTTCAGTCTCTTGGAGCATATGTATGGGCTATAGTTGAAGGAGGTTATCAATATCCAACATCAGTTCCAACAAATGTGAAAAAAAGAAAGAAATATGAAACCAATGCAAAGGCAATCAATGCATTATTGGGGAGTTTGACTGAATCATAATTTTTCAAAGTCATGCAGTTGAATACAGAAAAGGAGATATGGGACAAAATCATTCTAAGCTATGAAGGTGATACCAAGATAAAAATTTCTAAACTCCAAAATCTCAGAATTCAATACGAAAATCTCAGGATGCATAATTATAAAAGCATTGCTAGTTTATTTTTACATCTAGATGATATTGTAAATCGTATGAGAAATCTGGGTGAAACCATAACTGACTCTACTCTCGTAGAAAAGGTTTTAAGATCTCTAACTCCAAAATTTGAATAAAAAATGTCTACTATTGAAAAGAAGCAGGATCTACCAACTCTTACTATTGTTCAAGTTCATGGTATTTTGACTTCTTTTGAAATGAGAAAAGGAGGTCCATATGAAGTCAAAGAAGTTGTATTTAAAGTTGTTGCAGAAGGAAAAGAAGTAGAAGAACAAGAGGATTAGGGTACGTTTCATAAGAAGATGAGATAAATTTTGTAAAGAAGCTAGAACTTGGAACTGGAAGGTTCAGAGGTAAGCTTCATTTTAAATGTTTGCTTGTGGAAGAGTTGGTCATTAGGCTGCTAAGTGTCCTCATAAAGAAAAACATGAAAAAGGAAAGGAAGTAGCAAAAGTAAACAAGAATCGGTTTATCAATAGAAAAAATTATTATACTCATGAAGATAGTGATGGGTTATCAAATAGTGAAGAAGGAGAATTTGATAAAGATGTTAAACTACTCATGGCTTTTGAAAAAGATTCTTGTGAGGCCAAAGATACCATCATGGATGCACTAGAAGAAAATGATTTTCTTGAAGAAATTAATCAGCTCAAAATATGTTTGGAAGAAAAAAAAATGGCCATAGATACTCTAAAGAATTAGCTTATAGAAAAGGAGAAGCACAATGAGAAATTAGAATGTGAAATAGTAAGTCTAAGAAAGGAAATTGAGAAAGAGAAAAATTAAAATCTTATATTTGCTAAAGGAAATGAAACCTTAGATGAAATTGTCAAGGTTAAATGCTCTCCTTTTGTAAAGATAGTTCTTGGATATATCAGAGAATCCTCTCAGTCTTTAGCACCAAGCTATCTAAATGCAGCTAAATCTAGCGTACAACATTCTATCACTCGGCAAGAAAACAAAGAAACTTCACAGGTAAAGCATTACCACTTCAATACAAAGAAAAATAGCAGAAATATCAAACAGAGAAACACCAATCTGTAGGTAAAAGAAAATAGAAGGTTTCATGATCGCATAAATTATTCTTTAATGGGAAATGTTTCTCATGTCACAATTTTCGTCATAAAGTTGTTCAATGTGTTGCATACAAAACCATCATGACTAGAGAAGAAAAAAAGCAAAGAAATGAGACTGGAATAAATAAGAATACTTATAACAACTTTTCTCCTCTTCAAAATGAAATTGAATGTGCTTATTGCAATAACTTTGGTCATGAAGAATCTAAATGCAGGATCAAACTCCAACCAAAAGGGCATGTACCTTCAAATTCCAAGGTATGGAGAAAGAAGGAGTTACAGGTTGAGAATTGTTGCATAGCCTTATTTGCAGAAGGGGAAGAAAATAAATGGTACATTGAGAGCGGATGCTCGAAACACATGACAGGTGATATAAATAAACTCCTTGCATACAATGCTCTAGAAAGAAAAGAATGATACCTTTGGAAATGATACTCCTGCTATCATTAAAGGAAAAGGTTATGTTTTTTTCTAAAAGAAAAGGTAAAAGCTAACAATGTTATTTATGTGGATGGATTAAAACATAGCCAGTTAAGTGTGAGTCAAATGTGTGATCAAGGAAATGAAGTTGTCTTTAGTTCAAAAGAATGTGTGGTACGTGAACTTGACACAAGAAAAATAGTAATAAAAGGAACTAGAAAACCAAGCAATCTATATGTATTTAAAGGTTGCAAATAATAATTTTACTTGGGTAAATCTTCAAAAAATTGGTTATGGAATAGAATATTGGGGCATTTTAGTTTCTCTCAAATCGGAAAATGTAGTTGTATCAAAGCAGTTCATGATATTCCCCGCATCACTCTGCCTGAAAGTACCATATGCAAATCTTGCCAATTCGGTAAGAAAACCAGAGTACAATTCAATGCCAAAGAAGGACTAGAAAGTAAGCCTCTTGAACTCATACATACTGACTTATGTGGACCTATGAGAAAAAGGTCACCCCGTCGAGAACAATATGATATTATTTTTATTGATGATTTCTCTAAAATGTGTTGGATTGGTTTACTAAAACACAAATATGAAGCATTTGAAAAATTTCAGATCTTTAAACTCCTGGTTGAAAATGAATTAGACCTGAAAATCAAATGTCTTCAATATGACCAAGGAGGGGAATATATATCAGATTAATTCTTTGATTTTTGTGAACAACATGCAATAAAAAGATAGTTTTCTATAGATGGAACCCCACAACAAAATGGCGTGGCAGAAAGAATGAATAGAATAGTTTAACAAATGGCTCATGCTATGCTTGATGATTCTAGAACACGTGATACCTTTTCAGGAGAAGCATCACCTACCACTGTAAATATTCTTAATAAGGCTCATGTTTGTGTAAACAATGATAAAACTCCTTATGAGCTTTGGTATGGTAATCTTCCAACCATAAAGCATTTTAGAGTTTTTGGAAGAAAATGTTTTGTCAAGAACAATGATGAAAAACTTGGTAAGTTTGAACCTAGAGCAGATAAAAGAATATTTCTTGGCTATTCTTCAAGAAGTAAAGCGTATAAATGTTACAGTAAAATACTTAAAAAGATTGTTGAATGCATTGATGTTGTAATTGATGAGTCTCTCTCAGCTCCAAAAGGGGAAATACCCATAAAAAATGAAGATGATGGTGATGAATATCTTCCTGCATCAAATAGAAACAGTATAGAAGGTGAACCCAATGAAGCACTAGAAGATGATCTGTCTGAAAAGGCTCCATCCAAGTATGTTCAAAAGAATCATCTAGAATCTCAAATTTTGAGAGAAAAAGGATCAGGTGTCCAAACAAGAAGAACTCTTGTAGGATCTCCTATTTATCTAGCATTTCTATCCACTATTGAACCAAAAAATGTCAATAAAGCTAGCAATGATGAATGTTGGATTCAAGCCATGAATGAAGAACCTGATCAGATTGAAAATAATCATACTTGGGAATTGGTTTCGAGACCTAATGATAAAAATATTATTGGAATAAAATGTATATTTAAAAACAAGATAAAGGAAAATGGAGATGTTATTAGAAACAAAGCTAGACTTGTTTGTAAAGGGTATCCTCAACAAGAAGGTATATAATTTGAAGAAACATTTGCTCTTGTAGCTATAATTGAAGCCATAAGAATGTTTCTTGCCTTTTCAAGCTTTCAACAATTCAAATTTTATCAAATGGATGTTAAATCTGCTTTCCTCAATGGTGATCTAGAAGAAGAAGTTTGTATAGAACAACCAGAAGGATTCATTTTGGGAAATAATGAAAAACTTGTTTGCAAACTTAAAAAATATTTATATGGTCTCAAACAAGCTCCAAGGTCATGGTACTATCATCTTGACAAATATCTTCATCAACAAGGTTTTTCAAAGGGATTTGCTGATAGAAACTTATACACAAAAATTGCAAATGATAAACTATTGATAGTAGTTATATATGTTGATGACATCATTTTTGGGAGTAATGGAGAGTCCATGAGTCAAAAATTTGCTTCTGTTATGAAGCAAGAATTTAAAATGTCTTTACTTGGGGAGCTAACATTTCTTGTCTTACAAGTGCAGCAAGCAACAGATGGCATATTTTTATCATAAGAAAAAAATCTTAAGAAATTTCTGAAGAAGTATGGGATGGAAGACTACAAACCTGTGAGTATGAAAATGGTAACTAGATGTAACCTCAGTTCTCATGATGATTATCTTATGGTGAATCAACGAGAATATAGATACATGATTGGAAGTCTACTTTATCTAATCGGGACAAGACTAGACATTATGCATGCAGTTGGAATTGTTGGACGATTCCAAGCTAATCCAAAAGAGTCTCACCTATAGGCTGTAAAAAGAATATTCAAATATCTACAAGGGACTCAAGACTATGGTCTATGGTATCCAAAGAATGTTGATCTCACTCTTCATGCTTACATAGATGCATATTGGGCTGGAAATGTTGATGATCGAAAAAGCACTAGTGGTGGTGCATTCTATATGGGGCCCCAATTGGTATCTTGGTTCAGCAAGAAACAAAGTTCTATTTCCTTATCTACAGTAGAAGCAGAATATGTGGCTGCTGCATCATGTTGCACACAATTACTTTGGATGATGCATACTTTACAATACATTCAAATCAAATGTTCGCCTCCTATCTCCATTTTGTGTGATAATACAAGTGCCATTATTATCTCAAAGAATCTTGTTATGAATTCCAAGACCAAGAACATTCCTATCAAATACCACTTCCTTCGTGAAAAAGTGCTTGAACAAAAGGTTAAATTGGAGTATGTTCCCTTCAAAGAACAAGTTGTTGATATATTTACCAAACCTCTTCCCTAGGAAGGATTCAAATATCTGAGACAAAAGCTAGGAGTTGTCTCTGCCTCTATGATCAAATATGCTTAATTTCAGAAGATTAAATTTGATACATGGGTTTCATAAAGGAGAATCGCGTATATATGCGAGTTTTGGTGCATAAAACCGCATATGGGATTTTCTTATAGAATTTCTCTGGGTCAACATTTCAGAACAATTGTTGTGCTATTGGGTAATCTCTGTTGTTGTTTCAGTATTCATATTTATATATCATTCTCTGATATTTTTGTCCTTGATGATGATGCTTTGATGATTTGGTTGCTGAAGATGTTCAGGATGGACAAGCTAAGGGGGAGCACTTGTCTTGTGGAAAAGGATGCATTGTTGGCATTTTGATTGGTTGATGTGTTATGATCTCATGTTTCAAATTCTATGGTTTTGGTCATAAATAGTCATTTGATAAAAATGTCATGTTGAGACCTATGACATGTAAATTTGTTATATTCAGTCATGTAAGGACTTGTTCAAATTTGTAAACCCACTTGGTTGGGAAGTTGAGTCAAATTTGTAATTCCACTTGGTTGGGTAATTGTTGTAAGTATGAGTCCTTGCTGATAGGAAAGGTCATACTCGGTTGAGTCATGTACTTCATTGAAAAATTTTTTTAGCAATCCAACATGAACTCAAGGGGAGCATGGTAAATTGAGCACACATCAGATCTTCAGAGCTCATCTTTCTACAAGGGAAGAGAAACCTTGTTTTGGTTTTGATCCGCCCTTTGCCCTTGATGTCAAAGGGGGAGAGTATTTTGGTGTTTTAATAATGGTTATGATTAATGTACTTATCTATTGTGATGATCAAACACCATCATGGTTTCCATCAAGTCCAAAGGGGGAGATTGTTGGCAATATGGTGCAATATGTTGTCCTTCATGGCAACCTAATTGATGAAGTTGTTATTGATGGAAACCTACTTGATGAGTTTCCTTTTGATAAGAAACCTATGTGTTAAAGATGTAAAAATGATGTTTCTACAGGTCAGTTCAGATGTGACAGAGAAAAGAGTTCCAGTAAGTGCCAAAGAAATGAAACAGGAAATGTTTCTCAATGTATATGCAGGTTTTATGAAGGAAACCCACGTATGGATGCAATGTATAACCTAATTTTGTGAAGGCAACCGGCATATACATTCATAATTAGTATATACACAGTTTTTATGAAGATAAGTTGCATATACACTTGGATACGAACGATCCAAGTCCCGTATGCCGTTTGGGCTCTAAAATTACTATACTAAAGGGCATTACCATGGTATTAGCCGACAATATTGAGCGTTCTATTGCTTATTTGATTTCGTCCAAGAATACCATCAGCAGTTGTGTGGTTTTGACTCATGGTATTGGTAAAGGCTAAATATATATAAGGAGAAGAAGATCATAGTGCAAAGCATGCATGTGTCTGGGTATTGAATGAATACTTCACTCTGAACTATTTTTGCATGGAATGGGTTACATTTTATTGATAGATTTGAAATAATAATGCACCTATGAATACAATGATTGTTCAAGATCTCTAGATCTGAAATGACTATGCTCTTGTGTGATCCATTGAAGAAATGATTAGATCTATGACCTTGCGCAAGTTTGCTGAAGTCAAGTGAAGAAATCTAGGTAATTTCTATGGATCTGGTTCATTCTGGAAATTTTATATTTACAGATCTATACGCTAGTTCGTCTCAGTAAAAGTGAATATATACGCAGGTTTGCTTTAGAAAAGACATGTATGGAAGTTAGGGTTTTCTGAAGCTTATTAAAGAGGTTTTTCTATTATTCCTATTATTTTTCTATTGTCTATCAATGAAGTCTTCTTGTATATCTGAGCTGTTTGAATACTGTATATGCTACTAAGTTGATTATGTACAAATTTGATCAATGAGAGAATAAACATGGTTGATGGTCACTAACTTCTGAAGGGTTCTGAATTTCTAAATATATATGACTGAAAGCCTCAGATATGGACATGAGACTGATTACATTCTGAAAAATAGTATTCATAGAGCTATACACAGGTTGGTGTAAAGGAAACCACGTATACACGTGAGTTCTGTGAAGCGAAGTAGCGTATGCATTTTAAGTTGACGAATGTTTAGGGTTGAGTTTGTATCTGCATATTTATTCTGAAGTCAAGGTTATTTCTAGGCTCTAGTTACAGTGATCTCACTGTTCTGATTGAAGTATTGGGTAAATTTTATGGTTGTTGATGTTTATGAAGAGTTTTGTTGATGCTGTTTGATCCAGCATGAAAATTGATGAAACATCGTCTGCAGTGGTTTTGAGGGTTGAAGCCTTTCGTATGGAAGTAGAAGCTTCCTACCATTAGAATATGGTGTTATGATCAGGGGGTTGAAGCTCCCTTACAGTAGTGGTTGGTAAAAGAGATTAGGAGGTTGTATCTCCCTTCCAACAGCAGCTAGAAAACGAGAGAAGGTTGTAGCCTTCTTCAAGTAGATGCTTGCGTACTGATATGAGTGTGCATCAATACAATATTGTAAATAGTTTTTGATATAATAAATATTGAAGACAGAGATGACAACAATGGTGGTTTTCTCTAGATTTGGGTTTCCACCTTAGTAATTGGTGTTCATGTGTGTTGCTCTTGTGTGATGATTTACACTACTGTTACTGCACATAACTATTGATTATCTAACAGATGCATGACTGGTAAAATGACTTAAAGATTGTTCCTAAAAAGTTTTTCTAATCTTCAAAATTATATCAGTATACGCTAGTTTCGTTTATTATATGCGCATTTATATGAGAGTTGGGTTCATCAAAGCCACATATAGAATTATGTAAAGACAAATTTAACATCTTTTGAGTAATCTCTAAATGCGGTTCACCCCCCCCCCCCTCTTATTATTTTTCCCAACAGCAGGTTTCAAGAGCAATAGAGAAGTGTAAACAACACATTTTTCCATTTTCAGCTAATATATAGGCCTAAACCATGGAAGTTGGACCAAGGAGATGTATCCCAGGAGGGGTGAAATCCTTCATCAAAAACTCTGTTAATGGATCATTTTGATGGTTTTATGTACATTTTATTGCTGATGTTCATCATTATGTTTTAATGTTAATATTGTCATGAATTTAATATAAAACTCAATACATTTACTTGTTTAACACTCACAAACACCTGTGAGAAATAAAATTGTTGAAAAAAATCCTAGCAAAACTCTGGACTAGGCTAACCAGCATGACCTAGGGTTTACTGGTTTTGATGTTGGCTACCTTAGGAAAAACTCCACTCCCAGATTGATATGTTGTGACTCCTCTCTTGGACATATTTAGGCTTACCGATGAATGACTCCAGTGGGGGGATAGCTTCTCCCCCCATTACAGGCCAGCCTCCCATAGGGGTAATGACACGGGATGATACCGTCAATCAACACAACTCTGGGTCGTCTCAAGAAACTACAGGAGAGACACCCACAATGTAGCCAAAAAATACACAAGTAGAAATAGAAACAAACACTAAATGAGTAACATGCATACCAAAGAAATCCAAGAAAACATTTATCGAACTCCCAGTGCACCGCATCAATGGAAGAATCTAGTTCATGAAGGATCACACACTGATAGGTAAGTTCATGGGCTTTTGGCCTACAAAAAAAGTGTTGATAGGATGGATAGCTTCAAAATGGAAACCCAAAGGCCATATCAAGTTACAGTTATGCGCTAAAGGCTTCTTCAACGTTCTCTTCACTTGCGTTGAAGACAAATGTAGAATCATGGACGGGGGCCCGTATTTTTTCAACACTACAGGTCTATACCTGAGACCCTGGATGGAGTGTTTCAACCTTGACAAACATGATGTCACTTGGGCACCGGTCTAAATCTGGATTTACACTCTCCCCGAGGATTATTGCGATGAGCTGAACCTTAGAGAAATTGGCAATGCCCTAGGAGATCTTGTCAAGATCACATAGGAGACCAAGATGAACCGCTATGTAGCCTATGCTCGTATACGCGTCTGCATGAACTTATCGGAACTGGTACCAGGCGAGGTAAGTATGTTGTATGAAGATTTTTAATGGACACAAACTGTAGATTATGAGCACATTCCTTTTAGATGCAAGAAGTGCCACCAGCATGGGCATCTCTTCAGAGACTGTCCCCTAAACAAGAAAGCTATGGTTGAAAAGAAATCCAACGAACAGGAAGAAGAAGGATTCAAAAAGATATCAAGAAAAAAAAGGCACAACAAGAGAGCTACCCCTCAGCAAAATTAAAAAGGACCCATGACTAGCAACAGGTTCATAACCCTAAATAAGCTAAATTAAAATGAAAATGAACCAATCAGCAAAGTCGCACATACCTCCATGGAGCAGGTCCAATCCTCAAAGGCTCAATAGGACAAGGTCCCCCTTGAGACCTTCCTGAAACCACCAACTGCAAATGCGCAGAGGAAAAAAGTACGTTAAGGGAAAAGAATAGATTATGGATTCGATCCCAGAAGCCATAGAGGAAGAACCAGAAAGCATATATATAGAAGGCCTGGATCTCACAGGGTTATAGGATGCCTATAATAAGAAGGAATTCAAATATATCTCGGAGCAACAAATAAAAAATGGAAGAAATCCTTGCCAGAGTAGAGCAACTCCTATCCGTGGGTATCCAGGGGAGAATGTTCATTAACACCAAATAACTCACAAGAGTCTCGCAAAAGGGGTAGGAAAGCAACCCTGCAAAGAATCATAGAATTTGGGAAAGAAATAGTGGACTCCGGGCGAGTCCCCAAGCTGACTAGATTCTTCTCCTTTACCTCCAATCATATCCCATGAAGCTCATCTCTTGGAACATAAGAGGGCTCAACAGCCCCACGAAGCACATGATCATTAAGAAAATGATTACTGAGGAACACCCTGTAATATTTTACATGTAAGAAACCAAATTCTCCATCTCTACTGTGGATACCATGTTCAAAAAGAATCGGAAAGGTAGCAATACAATAGTGGTTTATGCCAGTGGGACGTCTGGAGGCGTGGAAATCATATGCAACCCCCAAATGATCTCCTTAGAGAAATTTCATGCTAATATAAAATTCACCCATGCCAACTTTCACTTGATTGGCACGAACATCCATGGTCTGCTCACAAATTTCTACTCTCCACAAAAAGCACAACAAAAATTGGCGCTCTTGTAAAACCTAAAGGAAATAAAAAAAAAATGAGCCCTTCCACTCTAGCTCTTAGGAGGAGACTTCAACATGATAACCAATCTTCAGGAAAATAAAGGAGGAAGGAATCATCTAGAATGAAACAGTAATGGATTAAAGAAATTTATCCATAGTAACCACCTCACAGATCTACACACCTCCAATGAAATCTTCACGTGGAACAAAAAAAGAGGAGGTTCCTATCAGATAGCCTCAATATTAGGCAGATTCCTCATCGCAGAAGATCTCATCTGACTCGGAGGTGAAATAGATGCTAGCATCATCCCTGCGGTAGGATCTGACCACTGGCCAATACAACTTCAATGGTCACGACCAAGTAAGAATGCTCCTAAGCCTTTCCGCTTCGAAAACTACTGGTTCTAGCACATGGGGTTCAAGGAAATGGTTTCCAAATGGTGGTCCTCTTTAGAACCTCTGCAAGGTACTAAAATGCTCCAATTCTAGAAAAAACTGAAACTGCTGAAAGGAAAACTGAAGGTCTAGAAGAAAGCAACCTTTGGCGATATCTTCATAGAATAGAAAGTACTAGAGGAAAAAATGAAGAAATTGTAAGATAATATTGTCTAGGAGGGATGATCAGCTGAGTCAAAAAGTCAGGAGAAACATTAATTATTCAACTTGAAGAAAGATGGAACCAGGAAGAAGCCCTATGGAGACAAAAATCAAGAATCAACTGGCTCAAAGAGGGAGAAATAAATACCAAATTCATTCATCGTTTCACCATTCAACACAAGATGCACAATAGAATTACTGTCCTAAAAAACCAAACTAGGGAAAGGCTGGAAACGCAAGAGGCCATCACTGAGGAGATGCACGATCATTTCATGGACATTCTGTAGGAACCCAACCACCAAAGGAATGAGGCTATTGTGGAAATTACTCAACACATTCCTAAGCTGATAACAGATGAACACAATAGGATGTTGCTCGCAGCTACCTCCGTGGCTGAGGTGGAATGGGAAATCTTCTAGATGAAGGTAAGGAAAGCTCCAGTTCCTGATGAATTTACCACCAACTTCTTCCATTTTTTTGGGGGGACTATCCAAAATGAAGTCTGGGATGTAGTGGAGGAATCCCGCTCCACCCATTGGCTTTTGCCTATGCTAAATGCCACCTTCATCACTTTGGTACCAAGAAGAAGACAACTCAACCTTGCCAAGTAGTTAGAGACCCACAACTCTCTTCAATTTCATTTACAAAATTATCTCCAAAGTAATAGCTAACAGGTTGAAGCAGCTCCTTCCCATAATCATCTCCGCAGAGCAAATAGGTTATGTGGAAGGATGGAAAATTCTTGATGGCATCATTTTAACCCATGAAGCCATTCACTCTCTCCAAACAACCAAAAAACTGGGCATGCTTCTCAAAATTTACCTATGAAATTTTTTTGATAAACTCCACTAGGATTACATCAAAAAATTCCTCATAGCCTTTGCCTTCAATCATACATGCGTTCGATGGATCATGAGTCTCATCACCTCCTCTTTTCTCTCCATTTTGGTCAATCGTATCCCCTCTGGAACCTTCAACCCCTTGAGAGGCATCAAACAAGGGGACCCTCTCTCTCCTTTTATCTTCATTATTATGGTAGAAGGATTGGGTTGCCTTCTCAAAATCTCTATCCAGAGATGTGCCCTACATGGTTTATCCCTCCACAACCAGCATCCCTCATCTCACCAGCAATTTTTGGATTACAATATGATTATGGGCTACCCCTCGGTCCAAGAAGACCATTCCCTCAAACCCGCCCCCAACTCCTTCTCTAAGGACTCTGGCACAGAGGTCAACCCGGAAAAATCACAGATCTTCTTCTTTCATGCCCCACCTCTCCATCAGCGCACTAATGCCTGCATCCTTGGATTTTCCATTGCTTGTATAACTTCCAAATACCTAGGAGCTCCGCTGATTGACTTTGCCATCAACCACTCCTCCTCGAGAGCTCTTCTGGAAAAAATGGAAACCCAGTTATCCAACTGGAACCATCGCTCCCTCAACATTGCTAGTCGTCTAGTCCTCATTAAATTTGTCATGTAATCCCTCCCCATCTATCTCTTCTCAGTCCTGGCATCCCCCAAATGGGTCCTAAAAGCCATGCAAAAATTGCAAGGATCATTTCTATGGGGCAACACCACAAGAAAAAACAAATGGGCCTTAGTCAATTGGAATGATGTTTGTAACCCTAAAAGTCAAGTAGGATTAGGATTGCGTGACCCTAAGAACAGATATAACATAATTGGAGCTAGCATCTCATGGAAATGGGTCTCCAACCCTAACACTCCATGGGCCAACCTATGGGTAGCCAAGTATGCACAGTCCTGGCCAAAGGAGGATCTCATAAGGTATAAATTAGACCCAAGGGGATCCCAAATCTAGAAAGTAGCAAGTAACAAAAAATGGATGATACAAAATCATAGCTTTTGGGAGCTTCAAAGTGGTACCCAAGCGAGATTCTATGAGGACTCATCGCAAAATATGTGAAGCCTTTCCTTCATCTTCCCCAGACCTCTATGGAGTGCGGGTCTCCAAGGAAGGCAAAGACATAATGTACAAGAATTTTGGATGGATGACACCTCC
Organism: Pinus albicaulis; assembly: GCA_034641835.2. Lineage (NCBI taxonomy): Eukaryota > Viridiplantae > Streptophyta > Pinopsida > Pinales > Pinaceae > Pinus > Pinus albicaulis. Next base: position 1,747,807,093 of record CM076580.1, read on the forward strand.
CAAGGATAAAGGAAATGGCTAAATATGAGCAGACGGTAAGACAACTGGAATAATGAGGGCCATACAGACATCTGGGAGGATCTCAGTACTAAAAGAAAAATCAAAGTAAAGATAGGACCTGACATCCGACATTGTGGGCATATTCCTAGTGGAAACAACTCAACCAAGGAAGCTTACAACATACTTCATTAGCAGAACCCCGATCCAGAAGATATCATCTGGAAAAAGATATGGAGGGCCAATTTGTGGCCTAAAATATCCACCTTCCTATGGCTTCTCAGTAAATGACGCATCCTCACATGCGAAAATATTTTGGAGAGGGGGTTTGTAGTACCCTCCAGATGCCCTTTATGTCAAGATAGATTGGAAACCATCGACCACCTATTGGACCAATACCATGCCGCCAATTTCTTGTGGGACAGAATTGCAGTCTTATGCCATCGTTCCAACCAAGTAAGGGGAAGCATCATCAACACCATCATCAGCTAGCAGGACAATCCATATATCGGCAAAATCCTGAATAGACTCTGGCAATCATTCTGGGCATCCTCATTTGGAACATGTGGAAGGAAAGGAATAGTCACATCTTCAAAGAGAAAGCATCCCCATTAGATCAACTATGGGACAAGATCCACAACAGCCTCTCTGAAACTTTGTCCTTAGATGCTTGGAGTTAAGAGGATCTGCCAACCTCTGCGGCAGAGTGCCACAAATGGAACAATTGGAAAATGAGTCTAAAATAACCCCTTGTATAGCAATCCTAGAAGCGCAGGTGGAACCCATACTCCTGAAAAATGGTCTCCCCCATCTAACGACTTATTCAAATGCAATTTCAATGGTGTGTCCAAAGGTAACCATGGAAATGCGGGATTCAGGGGAATTATCAGGAACTCTCAAGGAGACCCTCTTCAGATTTACAAAGGGAACATAGGTTGGGGAAAAAATAATTTGACGGAACTGGAGGGGCTTATATAGGGCATTCAAATTTTCATCAAGTTCTATTACTTCCCCCTAGAAATGGAGGGAGACTCACAAATCATAACTATGGAAGCCAAAAAAATCCTCCAAGGAACTACTTCCTCAAAAGTATCCAAAAGCTAGAGGCTTGCCCAAAATCTCAGGGTTCTGGAATGGTTGACTCAAAACCATAGAGCCATTACTTTTGGCCACGTTCGCAGGAATGCAACCTCCCTTGCAGATCTCCTTGCGAACAAAGGGGTGGAAATAAATTGTGAGCTGCATCACTCCACCCTAACTCAGGTTGAGGAGGAAACACTCAGAAAAAAGTTTCACACTCTCATTCATAGTGATTTTCTCCCCCCCAGATGCGAGTGACATAACTGACACTCTTGACAACCACATTTCACACACCCTGAAGGATGAAGATCTTATGTGCAGAGCCTCACCTGCTATGGATCCTCAAACCATTAGCCATCCGCATGAGACTCATGGAATCAGGAATGATTTTGAGACGATGGGAATTGTGTCACCCTATCCAGGGCATCCCTTCCCATCTATCACCATAAATTATTATCATGATTAATCCATATTGTAGCCACCCCCTTCCCTCGAAACTGCTCAGGTGATCGATCATGGCATGCAACTGCATGTGAGGCCATCTCATTTCTATCCTCCTCGCACACATCCTAACCCCTTTGAAAAGATGATCTCTCAACTCCTTTCAAACCACAATATTTTATCTCTGCCTTTTTCCTCTTTACCTCTGCTCCAACATCTCCCTAAATTTAGAAGGTTGTGAATCCCCATTCTCAGCATTGCGTTGCGCATTCCATTCTCAGTTGTTGAATTCATTCTTGCACACCTATCCAACTACTATTCCAACCTCTTGAGCCCCAACCCTACTTGAACTTTTGTGTATTCCCCCCTAAACACCCCCCCCTGCCTCTTCCCGTAGAGGACCCCATACTTCACCAGAGAACTATCCGAGGTGTACAAAGAGGAGCTCTCCCTGGCCACTACCATCGTGGCAAGGACAATAAAATAGATTCAATGGAAGGCTCCCCCTCTCACACTTTCACACGTTAAAGCCCGATCCCGAGCAAGAGGAGGCAACTCCTAGGCAGGATGCACAGAGAGGAAGGCGCGGCCCACAGAAGTCCACCATCACTCCCCAGATGCACCCCCATTACCACAAAACTGACCCACTGCCGGTTCAGGAGAAGGAAGACAATGATTTCAATGTCTAGGTGATGGATTCTTATGGCAACTAGATGCTTTTCCTTAATGGCATAGATTCAGATTCCCCAATACTTTGCGTGCCTGTCTAGAAACCTAGGTGTATAGTGGAAGATTCAAAGGAAGCCGTTGTGTAATCACCTTCTTGCCAAATTGAGGAGGAGGTCCCCAATAGCGATGATGAAGACAAAAATTGAGTCCTACACAGTTGCACAGCTCTTCCATGTTTTTTTCAAGCTTTCCATTAGTGCTTTTTCTCTACCGCATATTTTTTTCTACTTAGAGACACCAGCGCCATTGCGCATAATGTAATTTTATGTTTTGATTTTTTTTTATGTTGGTTTCTTCCTCTGAGGTAGCCTTAAAACCATGTAACTAAGGCTAGGATTGGCTAAGCATAGCTTGCCAATATAGCTTACAGCATATGTAACATCCCTGTTTTCTAATTAATAGAATAGCCTAACTTACCAAAACAAAAAAACACTCACAAACACCTCAAGAAACCTATGCACATGAAGAAAAATAAAAATAACTTATTTATAATTATCAATATGAAATTAGCACAACAAAAATAACATTCAAATGCTGATCAAGGTGGTATCAGAGCAAAGGCTGCAAAGGTTATTTTCTTGATTTGCTTGAGTTTTGTGCAAGGAGGGTTTTAATGGTTGCAAATTTGTGATGCTTACAAGGTTGAAGTTGCAGAGAGGAGAAGGGAAATTATTGGTTTCTAGTCCTAATGTTAGGAACAAAAGAAGGAGAGCCTCAATGCCACCATCTCCCACCAAATTTTAGTGCCCAGGTGCACCTGAAGCACCTCAATTTTTATCTCTAGTTGAGATTGAGGAGGTACAAGTTTCACCAGAAGATAAGCTTGAATCCATAGCCATTATGTCAGGTGTAGGAGAGAATAAAGTTATTTCAGAACAGGAAGCATTCAAGAAGGCCTTCTATGACCTAACTGACATGGTTAGGATGCTATTTGAAGAGAGGAACACTAGGATGGTTGGAGAGAATTGTAAGTCTCCACGTGGAGAGGGAAACTTAGAAGATGAAAAGGATGAAGAGAAGGCTTCAAAGGGTGGTGGAGGAAATAATCCTCCATCTCCACCATCTTCATCATCATCCTCATCATCTCCATCAACATCATCTTCCACATCCACCACAAAAACCACCCATACTCACTCAAAACCCTCAAAATAAAAACTCCTTTTCTCAAATTGGACATTAAGTTTGAAATTCCCATGTACAATGGTGAGGTAAATGCATAGAAGTTGGAGAGTTGGATTTTTCAATTGGATTTTTATTGAGAAATTCATAACATACAAGAATATGACATAAAGATCTAGTTGGCTTCATTGAGGCTAGAAGGAGTAACACTAGTCTGGTGGCAATCAAAAACTCAAGAGGAAATGCGAACCCATGGTAAGATATCAATTTCTTGGGTTGATTTTATTTCTTCAATTAAAATATAGTTTTATACTTTAGCTTACATGAAAAAATCCAATATGAGTTGGAAAAACTTTAGGCAACTCAAGGGTCAAACAGTTCAGTAATATACCCTAGAGTTTAGTAAAAGGGCTTTGTTGTTGGGAATAAACTTTAATTCCCATGAGATTCTATTAAAATACATTGGGGGTTTACATTCCTATTTGAGACACACTATCCTTATGTTCAAAAAAAGCAATTTAGATGAGGTTTGTGTGCAAGCCACACTCCTTGAAGCAATGGGAAAGAAAATTTAGGAAGAGAGTATTAAGAAGAAGCCATTCAAGGGTAAAGAGAAATAGAGGGGAGGAAAATGGAAGGGAATAATAATGCAAGTGTTAATAAATAAGGGGATAAAACTACATGCAAGCATTATTCCAAATAGGGGCATGATGAAGCCCATTGTGGGAAACTACATCCTGAACTAAGGCCTAAGAAACTAAACAACAAGGGAAAAAAACAACATGATTGCTACCACATAACATGATCTTGGATCTGATTCCGGTAATGATACTAATATTACAGCCATGGTCACAAAGGGTAAAGAAGCCATAACAAGCACTATTTCCTCAAATTGTTACAATAACACTCCAAATGAAGAAATAAGCATAGAATTGTTCTATGTAAGGGTGATCTTAAATCACACAAATCTTGATGCATTACTTGATAGTGGTTTACAAGTGAACTTAATCTCATAAGACTTGGTAAAATATCTTAAACTTGAAACTATACCTCCTCATAATCCATATCCTTTAGGTTGGATAGTCAAGGATGCAAATTTACATGTTACAAGGAAATGCATATTCAAGTTGGCGATTACTACAAATCTTTTTGATGAAGTGGAGTTAGATGTGCTTCCACTTGACATTTCAGGAATTATTTTGGTAATCCCATATTCGTATTTCATCTCCATGAGAACAAATGCCATTTTATCGAGGATGTGGTAGAGTATATTGTGAGATCTCATTGCAAAATGATGAATATTTCTTTGCTTAATGTAAGGAAAATGAAGAGATTAGTTAGTGCAAGTAAAATTTTTGTGCTTCTCATGATCAAGAATAAGAATGATATGGAATATGAATCTTTTGAAGCTTGTGATTAAAAATTAAAATCTTATTTGTTTGATGTGGTAATTCAGCATGATGAGATGTTTCAGGAGCCAAATGGGTTATCTCCCAAGAGGGGAATTCAACATGAGATACAATTGCAACAAGATGTTCCACTTCCCAACATTGACATGTATCACATGTTGATAATGGAGAGCATGGAAATCAAGAAGAAAATTAAACAATTGTTGAACAAAGTTATCATATGCCCATCTACTTTTCCATGTGGTTCATCGATTGTCTTGGTGCCAAAGAAGGATGAGACTTGGTGCATGTGCATCGATTTTTGTGCACTGAAGAAAATCACGGTAAAAAATCTCTATCCACTCCGAATAATTGATTATTTTATTTATTAGTTAAGGTATTCAAAGTATGTGAGTAAGCTAGACTTAAAAAGTGGTTATCATCAAGTTAGAATAGTTAAAGAGGACATTTGGGAAACCACATTTAAAACTAGACAAGGATTGTTTGAGTGAATTTTTATGCCATTCAGTCTTACTAATGCTCTAGCTCCTTTCATGAGAGTTATGAATGATGTATTGAGACCATTTCTAGATGATTTAATCATTGTTTACTTATATTATATTTTGATATTTAGAAAATCAAGAGATGAACATTTCATGCATGTGAACGAAGTACTTAATGTATTGAAAAAAGATCAATGATTTTTAAATATGTCGAAGTGTGAGTTTGGCAAGACTCCTTTAGTATATTTGGGACACATTGTTGGAGGAGGTGAGCTAAACATAGTGATCCAATTTTGGATTCTCAAACTTGTATCGAAATTAGAAAATGACCAAGATGGTCATTTTGAAATAAGTAATTATCGATTATGTAATAAAATAGGTGGAGATGAAAATGTTTCAACCAAGATGGTCATATGTACAAAGGATTCATCAAATAAAGTTTGAATGTTCAGTGTCACTTCAACATCAGTATCAAAGACTTTGCAATTAGCATCGATGTTTTTCTAAAGTCAAAGCTGTCGTCAAAGAAATTCATCATTATGTCAACCTACGACATAAAAAACAAGAAGTTATGATTGTAACGACTTAAGGAAAAACATCCTAAGTCTTAAAAATATATAACACTATAGATCTAAAGTGAAATTGTCAAATGGCGAAGGAAAACGAAATTCCAAGTTGTAAACCTTAAGGGAAACAAAATCCTAAGGTAAAAGGACTAAACGTTAACCTAGATCTAAAGTCCTAGGTCTAAGCAAAGTCCTAAGGTATTAATTATAATACATGGTGTTAAATGCAAATATACCTAGGCTAAAAAGGCAAACCATGTATCAAGTTTATAAGTAAGCCTATGGTGCGAAACCCTATGAGTCTTAAATCCTAAAAGCGCAAACTTATGTTTAAAACATATATCAAAACTTTGTAGCACAAAACATATATTGATTATATGTTTGAAAACCTTTATTCTAAGGGTTAAGGGTATCGGGATATATAAAGTTCAGATGGTATGTCTTTAAAACAAAAACATTACAATTTTTTTATTATTAAAACTATAGTGTTATCCTAACCACATCAGAGGTCTGCACCATGTGACTGGTCTTAAGTGTTACAGGTGACAGGTTAATGCAACTGCAGTAGAAAATTCAGGCAACGGAACCTTGTGGTGTCAAAGTTCTAGTCATCGGGGTTTTAAGTTGTAAGCCAAACAACAAAACGTCGGAAAATTGAAATCATATGAACAGTGTTATTGTGTAGTAACTGTTAACTGCCAGTTGTTTTGACTGCGAGATATGCCGCGTCGGAGGCTGTCTCATGTGACACATCGAAACTGTCAGGTGTAGAAGAACCGTTGGGATAAATCCGTGACCGCCGAGCTTAAGCCGTAACCGCTGGTCAAAAGAACTGATCACATGCTGAAGTATCAACCTCTGCTCAGTTAGTTAGCTGTCGAGGCTAAAATTATATTATAAGTTTATAAATGAGTTTTTATTCACTGTATTTGAAGCAGCACCCCTATCCTAATGACTAGAAACCTAATAGCACTCATGATACTAGGGATTAAGATAAAGAAAGATTAATTCAATGGTTAACAATAGAAAATCTAAACCTCTTCGAAGATATATTGCCATGTTTATATGCACTCCTCTTATAAAAGAAAGAAGAGATGTTTTTGTAAGGAGAGAGAGGAACATGAGAGAAAGAGTAAATTATTTCAGCTTCAGGAAGGTGGAGGGATTACTCTCATTGAAGATCGTCTCAAATACGTGTTGGAGAGTTTTTATTAGCAGGTACATTGAAGGAGAAGAGATCATTCTTTCTTGCAAAGCTTTAGTATTGAAGAATGTTGTCATCAACGTGATCTACTTCAATATTACAAACTCTATTCAGCCACCATATTGATCAAGGTCTTTAAGGCTTCAGATTCTTAGCTTAAGTGTGCAATTTCATCCTCATATTTTCTTGGTTGAAAAGAATCTGTATTTAGTTAGCCTCTTCAGGAGATGATCCTTTTCTGCAAACATCAGTAGTGCTTCTAGACACTCTTTAACTGATAATTCTTTGTATTCTTATTCTCTTGGCTTGAGGAATACAACGGACGCACATTTCTGAGGCGGGCCCGGAGACGTATTCTAGGAGGGACGAACTCCATCACAAAATTTCGTTTGTTTTATGGTATTATTTACATGCATCATGTGTATTTGTTAAGCCATAACATAAATAGGTTTATATTTAAAAACATTTGATGGTAACAGTTAATTTTGTTTAAAAGTAATTGTTCAGTAAAATACTTTCCATTCACATATTGTATAAAAGCTAGAAAAGATCTTGTCATATCTGAATTTTAGATCAAGTGGTACCAAAGAAGTCTCGCTCTTTTCACGTACTATATGGAAAAAACTCATGACAACAACTAAGGTTGAAAGAACTCAAGGAGTTCAATCAACAATATCAGCGGGAGAATTCTACATTGCGAAGGAATGTGCAAGCACTAGAGAGTGACAAGCAAATCCTGCAATCTGAACTTGAAATTTTGAGGAAGAATAAAAGAGGAAATAGTCCTCTCATTGAAGATACAACTTCTAATGGAATGAAGCCCACACTCTCCCTTCAACAGGAAGATAAAAATATTTCTTCCCTTTCATCCTTACCAAATTCATCAAGGGAAGCCATTGGATCTTTTTCCTCACCTGCTGAGCAAACTCCTGACATACTGATATCACTGAAAAATGATTCAAAGTCTGATGAAGTTTCTAATCAGAAACCAAGTATAGTTCTTGAAATAAAAGGCTTATCCATGATGAAAGCCATGGGATACCAAGAAGGTGAAGGCCTTGGAAAATATGGAGAAGGGAGACTTGTAGCCATCACAGCACAAGAAAGACCTAAACATCTAGGTCTAGGATATGATTTGATGAAGTGTGACTACTCCGGGAAGCTTGGACACATCTCTGACCAATGTTGGTCTATACATCCTGAGCTTTTTCCACAGAATCTCCAGGATAAAATGGTAAGAAAAAACAATCCTCTAGCAGTAATTAATCTGATAGTGACTTATTTTATCAGAATTGGGTAATATAATTTGTTAAGATAATATATCCATGTATTTTTTTTGGTAGTTCTTAGCATTGTGTAGAGCAATGCTATAAACATAAGGCCCACAACAAGAAAATCGGAGCTACTAAAAGTAAGCCGCTAGAATATGACAAGACACTTCAGGTAAAGAAGCCAACAATACAAATTTCACTTCAATCTGCTAAAGAAGAACACCACTCACAAAACTCAACAAGTACAAAGGAGAAAGTTTGTGGACACTGCAAATTGTCGAGGCATGCCAACGAGAAAGTTTGTGGACATTGAAAATGGTTGTTGTGGAATATAAACAGTCATCAGAGTCCAAGATACTATTAGAATGAATTATTAACGCAAGTGTGTGAAAAGAGATCACTTTAGCTGCACATGAGAAAAAAAGCCTAACAACAAAGATGGTTGTCTAACTTCTTTAGATCTACAATAGACGGTTAAAAAAAATACAAAACAAACCCATATCTATGTCAATAAAGCATATAAACAGTAAAATGAAATAAGAGTTTCTCCAAATATCCAATGGACAAGATAATATTTATAAATAAATTTTATATTATATTAACACCTCAGAAGGGAAAAAATAACTATGTTACTAGTCCCCCTAAATGGGATGTGTTCTTGGTTATCCTTAATTTTTCAGCTTCAAATTTTCTCTCTCTTAATGGTGTAGAAAACCCAAGATGTGTAGAACTCAAAGGAACTCAACAAGAAAAAATAATGTAAAAATAATCAAAGTGTGGCAATGATAAGAGGTTCAATGTCCCACAATGATAAAAGGATCAAAGGTAAGTAATGAATGGAAAAGCTTCCTATTTATAACAAAATATTGAGTTATCTTTGATAATGGTGCATAATAAAATATTATTAACCAAGATCTAGATCTAACTGCTTGGAATATTTTATTATATTTTGTTCGAGGGAAAGGGAATATAAATTGGTTAAATCCCTTTATTTAGAAATAATAAAAAAATAAATGATTTATTTATCATTTCAAGAATGGGGTTAAGAAATAATTTAGCAAATAATGATCTATTTTATTATTCTTAAATGATTTAGTCAAATTTAACAAGAAATATTAATTAAATATTGATTTAATTAATTATTCCTAGATAATAATAAGATAAATAATTATTTATCTAATTATTTTTCATTAATTGGGTTAAATATGACCAAGAATATTATTAAACAATGGTTTAATTAATTATTCCTAGCGGAAAATCAAATAAATAAGGATTTATTTAATTTTCCCGCACGGGGTTTCCTGTTTGGACCGTAAATAACTTAATAAACTATGGTTTATTAAATTATTTCTTATAGTGAAAGCAATTTTACTATGGTAAAATTGGTCTTACATGGTGTATTTTGATCCTTCTAACTGTAAATGGTTAGATGACTAAAAAATGGTGTAATAGATACCACTTGGTATGTGAAGACCAATGGTAATAATGAAATGTATAAATGTACATTATTGTAAATAATAAATGAAAGCACACTTTATTCTTTGACATTTTGTTCATGATTCTATGTATGTTTGATAGTCGTTATCTCTAAATCATAATTTGAATACTTATGTTCATGTTCGTTTAGATTACGATATTCGTAAGCTAATACCATTCCTTCCTACGTTAAGACTCCCCCTACCCCTTCCTATCAAGCGTTAGTGAAAAATGTAAATTCATTATCCAGGTCAGCAATTCTGAAAATAGGAGCAGTGGTAAGTAAATATTTGTGTTGATTAATCTTTTTTTTGAAATATCCTGTCCAATTTAATGTTCTTCCTTTTTTTTCAAACTGTAATGGGATAAGATAATTTTTAAAAACCTTCAATAAATAACCTATAATACCCTGCATGTCCCATAAAAGATCTTATATCAGCCACATTCTTAGGGATAGGCGAGTACAATATGGTTTTTATGTTTTCAACATCCACAGTAATGTTATCGTTGGTAATAACATGTCCCAAATAGTAGATCTATTCTTTGTAAAACTCACACTTGTTGTAATTTGAATAGAGTTCATGCTCCCTTAGGGTCTGCAAAATAATGAGTAGATGTCTCTTGTGTTCCTCCATGTTTTGGGAATAAATAAGTATGTCATCTATAAAGATAAATACATAATTATCTAAGTTTTGATTAAATACATTATTCATGAGACACATAAATGTTGCAGGGGCATTAGCTAATCCAATGGGAAAAAATACAAATTCATAATTCCCATAGCGAGTTCTTAAGGTTGTTTTATATATGTCTTTTTCATTAATCCATATATGATAGTACCTAGATCGCGGGTCAGTTTTAGAAAATATTGTAGTCCCCTTCACTTGATAAAATAAATTTTCACTACAGGGCAACCAGTATTTATTTTTACTATTAATTTATTTAACTTCCTGTAGTCAATACACAATCATAGGGTACCATTTTCTTTCCTTAAAAACAATATTGGATCTCCCTAAGGTAACACACGTGTGCGAATGTATTTTTTTTCAAGTAACTATTGTAACTATATTTTAATTGTAGTTAGCTGAGGAATAATCATATAGTAGGGTGCTTTGAACGTGGGAGTAGATCCATGAACAAGCTCCATAGTAAAGTTTATGTCCCTTTTACAAGGAATTTGGGAATATTTTCTGAAAAAACATCAACAAATTCTTGCACTATAGGCATATTCTCTAGGGTAGTAATACTTTCCTTATAATTTGTGTATCCCACTTGTACTATGTAAATTTGACACACATTCCTAATTCACTTTTCCAACTAAGAGCCTATGACCGATCTCAGTTTCATGGGTCCTTTCACTCCTTGAACTTCTTTCCTTATACCCTCAATTTCATGGGTCCTTTCACTCCTTGAACTTCTTTCCTTATACCCTCATTGTTCAAATAATTAATTACTTGTCTTTACGATTGATGAGGGACCAATGTTTTTCAAATAAATCCATGCCGATAAACATATCATATGATCTCAAGGGTAAACCATCCGAGTTTTCTATCATTTTATGTTCTTCTAATTCTAGAGGACATCTCTCAACTTTAACGAGCACCCTTCTTTTAGCACTTGTAGCTAGTTTCACCAACCACGAATTTTTAAATTTAATAGTTTGAAAAGGGAAATTTTCTACAATACTAGGACTTATATAACTTAATTATTCCCTTCATAAATTCAAATGGACACATTTTGGCTTAAACGTTTCCCTTCAAACTCTACCATGGTCAGTTGGTACTATAGGCCTGGTGATCCTCTAATGCTGAAGCAGATGTTTATTTTCTTTCATATTCTTGTCTTCTCAGTTTAATACAGCTTCCTGGTTGAAATTAGACTTACAGACCATTGTGAAACAAGTTCACTCCTCGTTTCAGGCTTATTGCTGACCATTAGCCCATTGTTCTAGTATTTTATTGTCACATTCTCTAAGTTTTCATGATTTTAATTTCATTCGAATCTGGAGGTACCTGTTTTCATAATTTTCACTCCATACATTCCTTGATTCGAGTCATCTTAAAGCTTTCACTCAGTTTCTAGGTATGGTTATGCTTTCTCTGAATGGAGGATGAATTTCTCCTTTCGGGAAACGTTGCGTCACAATTTGAGGTTTAAAGTCTCGGGAAGAAATTTTAGAAGTGAAGTAGGGTCAACTAGATAGCCATGTGGCTATTGGAATTGTTTCTTATTTTATTTTATTTTTTGTCATTGGAAACATAGTGTGATGAACAATCTCTCTTTTTTTTTGGAAGTATTGGCCTCCGACAATTTCATTAAGTTATAAACATTTGTATCTAATTCTCTTTTGGTTAAAATATTATGACGTTGACAATTCCAACCATTTATTTTGTTTATTAAATGGGTTTTCAAGCACTCTTTCGAATATATGAGTTTTCCATTGTTATTGAAATTATATGCGCTTCATAAAGATACACACAATCTAGATTATGGTGATAATACCATTATATAATAGTATTATTGATATATATATGAATATTTATGTTCCGTCAAATATTATTCTTTTAATATACTATGATATTTACTTTTCCACCTTTCATGACTTGATGTTTACTATATGGTATGTGAATTATTTTAATGCTTATCTATAATAAGCGTCCACCCTCAGAGGATATAGGGACTGTCTCCAAGTTTTCATAACAAATCATCCAGGAGGACCTGCAAAGTGGCAGAATCTCAAGAATTTTCTATTGAGTAAACTCATAACCACATTACCTGGTATTCACCCAACTCCCGGGCACAATTAATTATATATCAACTATTAACCATGCATACTATTATATTTCCATAGCAAATAGAAAAACCAAAATTTATTGATAAAAAAAAAAGGAAACCAATTGTAACACCGTTCAGTTATGCTAAAATTTTAAGTAAATTACGGTTAATTTTGTTATGATTAAATTCAGAAATTTTATAGCTGAGAGGAAGCCTAATATAATATTGAATAATTAAAAAGGTAGTCGTGTGTTATTTTATTATTATTAATAATAGCAGAATTAAAGGTGAGGGAATAGTGGAATCCACGGGGGAAAACCATGAAGAAAGGAACACTTTTGCCGGATAGTTATGAAGAAACAATTATCTTTCATTTTTCAAAGGATAAAAGGGATACTCTAGAAGAGATAAAATCACAAGAAAAAATATTATAAAAGGGGCATAACACTGCTTAAGGTAATCCAGAGCTGGACATCGAGTTAGTGGAGAAACTTGAGTTAGTGGAGAAACCTTATGAAATGTTTTATTCTAGGTTGAATCTTTGGACGAATTCTGGCACCTGAGAAATAAACCCAGCTGGGGTAGCTGTTGAAAATATTAAAGGCACCTGCGTACCTTGTGCAGGTAGAAACATAGTACAAAGGGGCTGAGAGCTTGCATGCACAACACTGTGCATTCAAGAGGAATGGAGAAAACCGTAAGGATGGAATTTAATGTTTATGGGCAGCAGCCACCATTGCAGAGGAGAAGTTATGTTTGTATGGGCTTAGCCGTATTTGCAGAAGGATTGAAGAATTTTGTGGTTAAACCACGCAACAACAAAGTTTTAATTAAAACAGTCTTTTCGGGCTTTTAAGCCCTCAACAACCAAAAACATGAAGAAGTTTTGTTCAAATGCGCAAATTCCTTTTAAGTTTTGAATGGGCCACGTCATAGTGGTCCCCACCACTTCATTGCTGATCGCAATTGCAAATCGTAGTAGCAGAGTGTTAAGTGTCTTGTTGATATGAAGTATTCTGATGCGATGCGATTATTGCAATCGCAAATCGCAAAGGAATGATGTATGTTCTGCCATCTGAAAGTGTTATCGCCGATTGAATATTTGTGATGCGATCGCATATCGCAATCGCATTCACCAACCACACCATCCATCATATGTTATGTTCCAATGAAAGTTTGCGATGCGATGTGGTCCCACCACAATCGCAATCGCAATATCGCAAAGATGTTTTTCCGCCGAAGTTTCATTGTAATATTTGCGATGCGATTGTCACAATTGCAATCGCAACATCCAAATGTGTTTTCCACTTATATGTTTCATTGTGATGCGATGCGCCGATGCGATGTGGTCCCACCACAATTGCTCATCGCACAATCGCACAATCGCTAAATCGCAAATCACAAATCGCAAGATTGTTTGTTCAACCATTCCGCTGATCACCGATCGCCGATTGCGAAGTGGGCTCCACTTACATACTGCGCAAAGAATTTTAGGTTAAAATTTATGTTCCAGCAATGTATTTTCTTTGTAATTTGTTTTTTATGGTTTTATTCTGTAGCACCATATAAAAAGTGAAAGGCCCATATTATTGTAATAGATATCATTGTAATTTGTATGCTGTGTAGTGTGTAAGCCCGTAGGCAAAGAGAAAACACAGTAAAGACTAGAGAGCACTATTTTGTGCAGTTTTGAGAGACAGAGAGAAAGTTTGTGTGAGCACTGCATCTGTAGCAGTCAGTCTAGTTTTTTCTATGAATCCCTTCAGTGAGGAAGAAATCTATCATTTTGTAATAGTTTTTAGTTCTGTTAATGAAATAGAAATCAATTTTATGCCATTTCTGTCCATCAATAAGAAAATTTATTTGTATTCTTTGTGTTTGAAGGAGAGTATTATTCTCTTAGTTATTTGTTTTGGAATTATCATAAATTCCAACATGGTATCAGAGCTAATCCAGGCTCTTTGAAGGTGTCAAAGAAGCTGAAGGAAGAAGAATATTTGTTGCAGTAGTTCTCCAGTAGTGTGAAGGCTCAACAGAAGATTAAGTCCAGGTATTTCTCAAAAAAAAATAGTTTTAGTTTTTTTTAAAAGAGTAGTCCTGAGAGACAGAGTTTTTTCTTTTAAAGAAGGAAACACAGTTTGTTTGAAAAACACAGTCAAGTTTATTTTGAGAGTTCAGTTTATAAGCAATGGCTGGACCAAGCACTAGTATGAGTATTGGAAATGCTCAACTTTCACAATTTAATGGGAAGAACTATGATTATTGGGTCATTACCATGAAAGCCCTGTTTGCCTCACAAGACTTATGGGAATTTGTAGAAGATGGTTTTGATGAACTAGTTGATGAGTAGGCCTTTAATGCCTTAACACAAGCAGCGAAGGATTTATTGAAGAGCAATAGGAAGAAGGACTCTAAATCCCTCTTCTATTTGTATCAAGAATTACATGAGAGTATGTTTCCAAGGATAGCAGCAACTAAGAGATCTAAGGATGCATGGGATCCTCTCAAGATAACCTATCAAGGTATGGAGAAAGTGAAGACAACAAAACTACAATTGCTGAGGAGAGATTTTGAAACTCTTTGTATGAAAGAGTCTGATAACATAAACTCATTCTTCACACATGTGAGTGGGATGGTCACATAGATAAGGTCCCATGGAGAAACACTTGAATAAAGAAGGATTGTGGAGAAACTATTGAGGAGCCTACCCTCAAGGTTTGATGTTATTGTAACCACTATTAAAGAGACTAAGGATCTTTCAAAGTTCACAGTAGATGAACTTCATGCATCGTTGATGACACATGAACAGAGATTGGAAAGATCAGTAAACCCATCTCTAGAACATGCCTTCAAGACCCAGATGCCTTTTGGAAGAGGAAGAGGTCAAGGCAGAGGAAGAGGAAGAGGCAAAAGCCAAAAAAAAGGAGGAAGGAACAACCCTTCACATTCACATGGAAGGAGTAGCAATCAGAGTCAAAGCCACGGCCAATGCGACAACCAACAAGGTGGACACCAACATTCTCATGGAAAAAGGTATGACAAATCCAATGTCCAATGTCATTATTGCAAGAAATATGGGCACTATGCCAATGAATGTAGGAAAAAGAAAAATAACATGAATAATAGGCAGAATGCTAATGTCGCAAAAGAAGGAAAGAACCCAAAGAATGTGTTTCTAACATGTAATGTAGCACAAGATAGACAAGACGATGTATGGTTCTTAGATTCAGGCTGTAGTAATCACATGACTGGAAACATTGCAATGTTTGTTAATCTTGATGAAGAAGTTAAATCAGAAGTAACAACAGGAACTGATACTAAGATATCTGTCAAGGGAAAAGGTAGAGTTAGTATACGTGCAAGAAATGGTGAGAAAAAGTTTGTGCTAGATGTGTACTATGTTCCTGGTTTGAAGTGTAATATTTTGAGCGTTGGGCAGCTCATAAACAAAGGTTACAATGTATTCTTTAAGAATGATGTGTGCACAATAATGGATATACCTCGAAGCAAGAATATTATTGCTGAAATAAAAATGACCAGTAGTAGAATGTTTCCACTCAAGCTCAACACTGACTTGAAAGGCAAAGGAAAGAATGTAGCAGCTGTAACTCAAGAGGTCTTTCAGAAGGAAGTGAAAGATGAGAACTGGTTATGGCACTTGAGATTTTGACATCTTAATTTCGGAGGTTTGAATTTGTTGCACAGAAAATCAATGGTAAGAGGACTACCATTGATAGAGAAACCGGACATCCTATGTGAAGGCTGCATCTTCAGAAAACAACACAAATAAAACTTTCCATCAAGAAAGAGCATAAGGGCGAAAGCACCCTTAGAAATTATTCATTTAGATTTGTGTGGGCCAATGAAAATAGCATCAGTTTCAGGCAGAAACTACATGCTGACCTTCATTGATGATTTCACAAGGAAAGTATGGGTTTATTTTCTGAAATATAAAAGTGAAGTCTTTGAGAAATTTTTCCACTTTAAAGATCTTGTAGTGAAACAAAGTGGGTAGCATATCAAAGTTCTTAGAACTGATAGAGTATTTGAGTACATCTCAAAATAATTCCTGCATTTTTGTAGAGAGAATTGCATACACAAACAGTTTACTACAAGGTACACACCATAGGAAAATGGAGTTCTTGAAAGGAAGAATCGAACCATAATGGAAATGGTGAGAAGTATGATGAAGGCAAAACATTTGTCAAATGAGAATTGGGCAGAAGGTGCAAATTGTGCAACATACATCTTGAATAGATGCCCAACAAAAGTTGTAATGAATAGAGTTCCAGAAGAAGCGTGGAGTGACAGAAAACAGGGAGTCACCCACATGAGAGTTTTTGGAGGTGTGGCATATGCACACATTCTAGTTTAGTTGAGGAAGAAGCTGGATAGTAAGGGGGAGAAGTGCATCTTCCTTGGATATTGTGAAGAATCCGAAGGATATAGATTTTATAACCCATCCACAAAGAAATTTGTGATAAGAAGATATGTTCAATTGATTGAAGAGGAAGCATGGGATGGAAGCATTGAGAAAATAGTCAATGTCAAAAGTTTTTTGTCTCATGATGAAGATGAGGAAAATGTGGCTGAAAATAATACCTCATCGGTAGCACAACCTCCACCAACACAAGGACAACAAGGGACACCACAAGTAGGAGTAAGAACACCCTTAATAAGAAATGAGATTGCTTCTCCAAGCACACCACATGGAGCAGAATTGAGTGCTTCTTCAAGCATAACTATAGCAAATGAAAGAGGAACAAAATTCAGAAGTTTAAATGAAATCTATGAGAAAGAGATGGCAAATGAAGCTATGAAATATTTTTTTTCTTTATATTGTCACGTTGATGATCCTATTCATTTTGAAGATGCCATAAATGATAGAAAATGGATAGAAGCTATGGATGAAGAAATTAATTCCATAGAGAATAATAAAACATGGGAGTTGGTTGATCTCCCAGATGGTAAAGAAGTCATTGGAGTAAAATGGGTCTACAAGACCAAAAATAATGTTGAAGGTAAGATAGAAAGACACAAGGCCAGACTTGTTGTCAAAGGATATAAGCAACAACATGGAAGAGACTATGAATAAATTTTTTCACCAGTTGCAAGAATGGAAACTCTAAGAGCAGTGTTGTTCATAGCAGCACAAAACAAATGGAAGGTTTACCAAATGGATGTAAAATTAGCATTTTTAAATGGAGTTTAAATGGAATAGGTTTATGTGGAACAACATCTAGGCTATGAGAAAAAGGGCCAAGAACACAAATTTTGCAGATTGAAGAAAGCTCTTTATGGGCTGAAGCAAGCACAAAGAGCATGGTACAGTAGGATATATTCTTATCTACTGGAAAATGGGTTTGAAAAATGTGATGGAGAACCCAGATTGTACATCAAAGAAAAATATGGTAAGATTCTCATTGCTGTATTATATTTTGATGATGTAATATTCACATGTAATGATGATTACCTCAATGAAAATTTTAAAACAGTCATGAAAGAAGAATTTGAAATGACTGACATGGGATTTTTGAGATACTTCTTAGGAATAGAAGTAGAACAGAATGAAAATGGGATTTTTATCTCACAAGAAAAATATGTTAATGAAGTTTTGGAAAGATTTAATATGCAGGAGTGCAAAGTAGCAATTACTCCCACAGTAATGGGATTGAAATTGAGTAAAGATGACAGTAGCAAGTATTTTTATCTAAGTTTGTATAAAATCATAGTTGGCAGCATCATGTATTTGAGTGCAACTAGGACAGATATTATGCATGCTGTTATTTTGATTTCTAGATTTATGGGGAGGTCAAAAGAAGCACATTGGCAAGCAGCAAAGAGAATTCTGAGGTATGTGAAAGGAACTAAAAGGTATGGGATTTTATATACTACTTCAGAAAATTCTGATTTGATAGGATACACTGACAGTGATTGGGCACATCCGGTTATGTTTATCATATGGGTTCAAGAGCCATTTCATGGGCTTCTAAGAAACAACCTATCGTAGCATTATCTACAGCAGAGGCAGAGTATGTGGCAACTATAGCAGCAACATGTCAAGCAGTTTGGATGAGAACAATGTTGAGGAACTTGTGTCAAGAATAGGTAAAGGGCACAGTGATTTATTGTGACAATAGCTCAGCGATTGCATGATAAAAGAATTATGTGTTTAACAAAATAACGAATCACATAGATGCCAAGTTTCACTGTATCATAGAATTGGTGAACAATGGAGAAATTGTTTTACATCATTGTAGAATAGAGGAGCAGTTTGTAGACATATTGACAAAGCCATCAGGGAAAAAGTGTTTTGAATATTTAATAAAATGTTTGGGTATGATTGATAACCCAACAGCTGACTTTAAGGGGGAGTGTTGAAAATATTAAAGTCACTTACGTACCCTGTGCAGGTAGAAACAGAGTAAAAAGGGGCAGAGAGATTGTGTGCACAACACTGTGCATTCAAGAGGAATGGAGAAAATCGTAAGGATGGAATTTAATGTTTATGGGAAGCAGCCACCATTGCAGAGGATAAGTTATGTTTGTTTGGGCTTATCCGTATTTGCAGAAGAATTGAAGACTTTTGTGGTTAAACCACACAACAACAAAGTTTTAATGAAAACAGTCTTTTTGGGCTTTTAAGCCCTCAACAACCAAAAACATGAAGATTTTTTGTTCAAATGCACAAAGTCCTTTTAAGTTTTGAATGGGCCACGTCATAGTGGTCCCCACCACTTCATTGCCGATCACAATCGCAAATTGCAGCAGCAGAGTGTTAAGTGTCTTGTTGATATGAAGTGTTCCTATGCAATGCGATTATTGCAATTGCAAATTGCAAAGGAACGATTTATGTTTTGCCATCCGAAATTGTTATCGCCAATTGAATATTTGTGATGAGATTGCATATCACAATTGCATTCACCAACTGCACCATCCGCCATATGTTATGTTCCAATGAAAGTTTGCGATTCGATGTGGTCCCACCACAATCGTAATCACAATATCACAAATATGTTTTTCTGCCGAAGTTTCATTGCAATATTTGCGATGCGATTGTCGAAATCGCAATTACAACATCCAAATATGTTTTCTTCTTATATGTTTCATTGAGATGTGATGTGCCGATGTGATATGGTCCCACCACAATCACTCATCGTGCAATCGCAACATCGCTAAATCGCAAATGGAAAATCACAAGATTGTTTGTTCAACCGTTCCACCGATTGTTGATCGCCAATTGCGAAGTGGGCTCCACTCGCATATAAAAAGTGAAAGGCCTGTAGTATTGTAATAGATATCATTGTAAGTTGTATGCTGTGTAGTGTGTAAGCCCGCGGGCAAAGAGAAAACACAGTAAAGACCAGAGAGCACTATTTTGTGCAGTTTTGAGAGATAGAGAGAAAGTTTGTGTGAGCACTGCGTCTGTAGCAGTCAGTCCAGTTTTTTTTGTGAATCCCTCCAGTGAGGGAGAAATCTATCATTTTGTAATAGTTTTTAGTTATGTTAATGAAATAGAAATCATTTTTATGCCATATCTGTCCAGTAGTAAGAAAAAATTATTTTTATTCTCTGTGTTTGAAGGAGAGTGTTATTCTCTCAGTTATTTGTTCTGGAATTATCATAAATTCCAAAAGTAGTGATATTCGTAACTGTGGTGGTAAGAAGTGCTTAGGGAAGAGAGAAAGGATGTAATCACCTTTTCTCTCAGTTGGCTAGTCTCATTATCATGTGTATTCCCTAAGACCAGAACCTCAGATAAGTTTCAGATAGGTTTCTAGATAATTACAATATCATAATGACATTTGCTACTAATGACTCTATGAGAGCTAGGTTAAAGAATCTCTTTTTGAAGAATGTGAATGTGTTGAATATAAATGAATAATTAATCATGATGGTTGAATGCATGTATTATTAGAATATTGACTGTAATTAAATGGAAATTTTCAAAGTGAACTACATGCAATAAAATCTATATTTTTTACGAACTGTGGAAGAACTATGTATTCATATTCAAAAAAAAAAGAATTGTGCATTGATGAAGTATAACTAATTTGTGTCTTTTTCCTTATAGAAATAAGAAATACATGTAAGGAGAGTTATTATTTGACCTAAAACAATTTTTATGAAAATATATGAAAATACATAGGGTAACTACCGTAGTCAATAGTAAAACAGAAACAACCCCATGATAACCTTTCAGTATTGGATGTCAAGGACAAAAAGGAATTTTTCATAGAAAACGAACTTAGAAAGACTAACATTCAAAACTTCGTGTAATACTCAAAATAATCTGTGAGACCAAGATGTTGGAAATACTCCCAACCACTGCCACGAATAAACTGGTAGCAACCCACATTTGAATTGAATTTTTGTTTTAGGGAAAAACAAGCACATGTTTCAAATCCAAAGGCATTTTCATGCAAAATCCAAAAACAAAGTACCCGAGCCCACTCTGCATTTAATTTCTTAACCACTGCATTCACTTACCTTTTTCCCGCAGTTTGCAACCCATAACTTTTAGCAAATACCTCTTAAGCCTTTCGTCGAGACTTAAGTTTCTACCAATGTGATATCTCTAGGAACCATCAATGTTACTGCATTACCAAACCATTGCAAACCTTTGTTATGTTGTTTTTCCTTAGCTTTTTCTTCTTTTGCACTTCTCGTTGCTTAGTGCGTCACATTTCGCACTTCACAGGATTTATCCCTTACCTTTTATGCTCCTCGCCTAACCTTGCGATGGTGCGATGTGTTATCGTCATCGCACATCGCAATCTCCAGAATTTAAGTTTTTCAGTTAAGTCACCACACGTTAAAAGTTTTCAGTTGCGAAGTGATCGTAATCGCTCATTGCAAATATTAGGAGAATATCTCCTAGTTAAGTTTCGATATCGCCGATATGTGATCTGCGATGAAGGCACATATGCGATGAGGTTTCAAGACCGAAACCTATGACATTTCAATTTCATACTTTATGTGTTTTGTACGTTTTTTCATGTATAAAATAGTAGAACAGAGCTGAAGGACGTTTGGTTGTTACCCGTCCGGTCCAGCATTGAATTAGAATTCAATATTGTCACTCTGCCATTTTATATGAAAGGAAAGTAATTTTCATATGTTTTCGAGATGAATGAACAAAGATGAAAAATAATTTATGGTCAAACCTGCTAAAGCAGAAGAATGAAATAGAACTCTCTCTAGTTTTTTGTCCCTCTATGTATTTTGGGTTGTCATTGATTTGAAATCTGCATTCTGTGTAAACCATTGTATGCTTCTCTATTTCGTGTATGTTCTTGACATGGAATCAAATCATACCAAAATTTCCAACATGGTATCAGAGTGGGTTTAGGCTCTTAGTGGAAGAAAGAGCTCTCTCTTTACTGAAGAAGCTGAAAGGTTGTTTTGAGAAGAGGATTCTCCTATAGTGAGAAGGTTTTGTTTACACAGTAAAGATGGCAGTAGCAGGCACAAGACTGAATAATCATCAACTACCACAATTCAATGGGAAGAATTATGGTTATCGGTCCATTACAATGAATGCCCTATTTTCTTCACAAGATATTTGGGAGCTCGTGCAATATGGTTTCCAATAACTAGCAGATGCAACAACATAGAACGCTTTGACAAAAGCAAGAATAAATTTTTTGAGGGAAAATAAGAAGAAGGACTCCAAATCCATCTTCTATATCTTCCAAACAGTATATGAGAGTATTTTCTAAAGGTTTTTAGCAGCAACGACGTCCAAGGAGGCATGGGATACCCTCCAGACGGCCTACCAAGGCATATCAAAGGTGAAGACAAAAAAACTTCAAATGTTGAGAAGAGATTTTGAAACTCTTTTTATGAAAGAGTTTGATAATCTAGATTCATTATTTACACATGTGATTGCGTTGGTTACCAAAATCAGGTCTCATGGTGAGATACTTAAAGAAAGGAGAATAGTTGAGAAGGTCTTAAGATGTCTACCATCAAGGTTTGATGCCATAGTAGTGGCCATAGAAGAGACAAAGGATATCTCACATTTTTCAGTGGATGAGATTCATGAATCAATAATGTATCATGAGAACATAATGAACAGAGAAAAACAATCCTCATTGGAGCATGCATTTAAGACAAAAATGTATTTTGGTCAAGGTAGAGGTAGAGGAAGATTAAAATATCAAGGAAGAGGAAGAAGCCCACGCAGAGGTGGAATAAGCAACCCTACAAGCACAAGTGGAAGGGGCAACAATCAAAATCCAAGCCAAGGCTCAAGCCAGAATCAAGCACAAGTATGGAGGTACGATAAATCTCATGTCCAATTTCATTATTACAAAAAGTATGGTCATTATGCAAATGAATGTAGAAAGAAGCCAAATGACATGGGTAGTTAATGAAGTGTAAATTTTAGAAAAGAAAATTAGAACCATGAAAATAGGTTTTTAGCTTGTAATGTAGCACAAGAAAAACAAGAATATATATGGTTCTTAGATTCATGGTGTAGTAACCATATGACTGGAAACATAGCAATATTTTCCTATCTATATGAAAGTGTAAAATCTGAAGTGACATTTGGGACTCATAGTAAAGTCTCTATCATGGGAAAAGGGAGAGTAAATGTTCTGACAAAGAAGGGAGAGAAGAAATTCATGCTAGACGTCTATTATGTCCCTGTCCTGAAATGTAACCTTCTAAGCATTGGACAGCTTGTGCAAAAGGGCTACAATGTGTTTTTTAAAAATGATGTGTGCCCACTCATGGATAAATCTCGAAGTATAAAAATCACTGTAAAAGTGCATATGACAAGCAATAGAATGTTTCCTCTCAAGATGAGAATAAAATTGAAGGAAGGATGTGCTGTAGCAACTGTCACACAATAAATATTTCAAGAAGAAGTGAAAAATGAGAACTGGTTATTACATTTGAGATTTTGTCATCTCAATTTCAGAGGTTTTAACTTGTTGCACCAAAAAAGCATGGTAAAGGGATTACCACACTTAGAGAAATGAGATAGCCTATGTGAAGGCTACATCTTGGGAAAACAACACAGAGAATCATTCCTAGTAGGAAAGAGTATAAGGGAAAAGGCACCTTTGGAGATTGTCCACTCAGATTTATGTGGACCAATGCAAACACCATCATTTTCTGGCATC
The DNA here is from genome assembly GCA_034641835.2 of Pinus albicaulis. Taxonomy (NCBI): domain Eukaryota; kingdom Viridiplantae; phylum Streptophyta; class Pinopsida; order Pinales; family Pinaceae; genus Pinus; species Pinus albicaulis. Next base: position 1,747,830,777 of record CM076580.1, read on the forward strand.
CACTATCTTTTGACATTTAAAGATGATTACACAAGGAATACGTAGTCTATTTTCTAAGACAGAAAAGTGAAGTGTTTGAACAGTTCTACCACTACAAATATCTTCTTGAGAAGCAAAGTGGAAACTACATAAAAGTGTTGATAACTGACAGTGATGGAGAATATATCTCCAAAGACTTCCTACGTTTCTGAATGGGGCATGGAATACACAAGAAATTTACCACGAGATATACATCTCAGCAAAATGGTGTAGAAGAAAGAAAGAATATGACCATTATGGACATGGCAAGAAGTATGTTGAAGGCAAAGAATTTTCCAAATGGTTATTGGGCAGAAGCTATCTCTTATGCAGCTTATATTCTTAATATATGTCCAACCAAAAGTGTGATGAACAGAGTACCAGAAGAAGTATATAGTGGAACAAAGAAATTTTTCACTCACATGATAGTGTTTGGATGTGTGGCATATGCACATGTCCTAGATCATTTAAGGAAGAAGTTGGATTGCAAGGGGGAGAAATGTATATCTCTTGGATATAGTGATGAATCCAAGAATTACAAGCTCTATAATCCATCAACCAATAAAGTTATAATCATCAAAGATGTTGAGTTCATATAAGAATAATCATGGGATGGAATTTAGAGAAGACAGTAAATGTGAAGACATGTATGTGTGATGAAGAGAAAGAGGAATGGATTGCAACAAGAAAATCTTCAAAGGTGGCTCCTCCTCCACCTACAGAAGCTCAACATAGCACACCACAAGAAAGCAATAGAACAAAATTTTGAAATCAATGAAGTTCTTCTCCAAGCACACCACATGGATCAACAACTCCCTAGATTTCAAGTGCAACTCCAAGCACATCTTCAGCAAATACAAGAATAGAAAGATTCAGAAATTTAAGTGAAATTTATCAGCAAGAAGAAGTTGATAGAAGTGTTGATATGAATTCTTTATTTTCACTATTTTTTCATGTTGATGGCCCAATCCATTTTGAAGATGCAGTCAAAGAAGAGAAGTGGATTGAAGCAATGAATGAAGATATAGGAGCAATAGAAAGGAATGACACATGGGAGTTAGTGGACCTTTGTTACATAACATTTTGTTGATGTCCCTGAAATCCCCATCCTGAACATTAGAAGCTCATTTTCTCCCACCAAAATAATGTGTCATTCCTTGAAAATACCATCTTTGCATCCCTCGCCATGAGCACAACATTCCTTTTGTTGAAAATTTCCTGAACAGACCATCAGAAACACTTGTATTTTCGTTGGCGATAGTAGACCGTTATGCCCTTGCGTCGATTGGGAAATTAACACTAGGCCCTGCACCCATTGGCGATATGTCCTAGTTAGACACCCATGCCAACATTTTTATGGAATGTTTTTTTAAAAATAGAGGTAAAGTTTCCATGATAACAAACTTTGTGGGTGTGTCATCTGTAGTGGTTCGACTGGATAACCACAACCTTCCTCCTTTGCCTCTTGTTTCCACCTTTTGGGGAAAGCTCCCAAGGGATAAAGCCTCCCTTCCACTATTGTAGGGTTCCTAACCTCCTCCTCTCCCTCTATAAATACAGCCATATTCTATTGATGTGCTACCTGAGCTAAACATATTATAGCAGAAACGCTAAAGAGATTTCTATGCACTTTGCTTGAAAAGATACAACAAAAGAGACCCTTATTGAGAGAGCTTAGGGTTTTTTCTTCATCCTGTACAAATTCCCTAACATTCATCGAGACACGCTTTGACTGAACCCCACTAAAGGAGGCTATGACGTCAAGGCTTGGTTGTAACTCTTTCTTCTATTAATACATATGCATGACTATTGTCTGGTTCCCATCCTGCATTAATGTGTTTTATTTGATGCAATATGCTTAACCCTCTTGACTAGTTAGTAGTTATGAATGAGATAGTTGTTTCGTATGTTGCTCTTGTTTGTTGATCTTCATGCAGATATCCAAGCCTAGCTGTGGAAGGATCGTGACCCGCCAAGACAGTGATCGAGAGGCTACCACTATAACAGCCATGACAACAACGTTGGACTTCAGGTAGGTTGATATACCTTGTTTGTTTCATTCGTTAATTAGGAACGTACACTCTAGCTTGTCTCTTTGTTACTATACCCACTCTAAAGCTAGAGGGATCTCCTCTATCCGCAGAGAGGATTTACCTTCATAAAAAATTTGCGACTCCACTGGGGATCAGTGTGGGTTTGTCATTTTTCCCTTGCCAAGTCGACTTCAGTCGTTTGCTTGCTTCTCTGTATTTTCTGTCTTGTTTGATTCTATAGAGTCCTCTTGTTCAGCTCCAGAGTGTTAATATTAACCTCTATTCATTGGTTTTCCCATTCTCCCATATATATCTGGCTTGGTGCACTTTTTGATTGAACAGTTGCGTCGATTGGCAGATGTTGCTTGTGTTGCAGTAGCACCAATCCATGTTCACTGTGGATTACCACCTTACAGTCGCGCCGAATCCTGTAGGGTTTGGTTTGATCTCCCTTTTGAGTTTTTGGTCAGTTGTGCTTGAATCTAGGTTGGTTTTCTGATTTTCAATTTCTTTCTTGGAATTGTTTTGACTATCGTAGGCTCGCTCCTCTCGGTTTTTCATCCATTTTATTATCAGTGCAGTTTATGGCCTTAGGATTTCTGAGTGTCTTAGCTCACTAACCCTTGTGATTGGAGGTCAAGTATTTTGATTCTTGTCAGTCTCATCCTTTGATTAATTGCATTTGAAGTCTTTCTTTATCCTTTCAACATTTGTTTTGTTGAATGATCTTTTCGAGTTTCGTTTGATTCTTCTTCTCACCACTCTGAGCATAGATCACATTGCTCGTTTGGATCGTTTTGAAAAATTTCTCGTTCTTTAGAAGAGTGCATCATTAGTTTGAGTGAATTTTTGTGTTTATGTTTCTTCCATCAAATCATTCGGTTTATCTCTATACATTCGTAATCCTCGAACTAGTGTTTGTTTGTTTTTTCATGTAATTAGTGCATTGTGTGCTTCATTTCATTGAAAAATCAAAAAATTGTGTTCTTTTGTTTGCAGGAAAAAGGAAAAGCTCTTTTCATAATTGGTGCCTGATTAACTAGGAAAGAGTTTTTTGTTTCTTTCTTGCTTGTATTATATGCATTAGCAGTTTTCTTCGTGGTGATTTCATTCATTTCTATTGTTTGAAAGATCTATATCCTTCTCTTAATTAACATTCATTGAATGGAAAATGGTGTTCATTTTCATATACTTTTCATTTAGGAAATTCAAGATCGAAATTCGGTAAGGCCTTGAAACTGAAACACTAATTAAAGATCAACTATAAAATCAATTGAGTTAACATAAGGAAACATTGGAACCTAGCATGAATATTTTAGTGCTCTAGGCTAGAGACATGTTCCGGCATCTTTAAACCTAGTATTTGTCATTCACCTTCTCACTTTAGACAATGCAATTATGGAATTGTGCTCCCCGTACCGTCAAGTATATAAAGGGAGACCCCTCTACGTTCAAATCCTTTATCCATAGGAAGCCGAGCCTACTGCCTTGTAACCGTGATAGACTGAATGCAACATTCGCGGACACTACCTACATGCACGTTAAGTCCTTGGTCATTTATTTTTTATTTGGTCACCAAGGTGTATATGGAAGTTCACGGAAACTTGGTACACCCTCTTTCTTAGATTACATGAGCATTCATTTTGGTCTTTTCCTAACTCCTTAGAAAGAGAAGAGATCATCGAGCACTTGTCCTTTCCTGCTCGTTTAAAATTGAAAGTGACTAGAGTCATCTTTTGTCTGTTTCTTAACTATTAAAACATGAAACAAAGAAGTCAAGGTTCAATGTCGTAAAATGAATTACCCACAATTACATGCCCATTAAAATTTTGTTACTTGGCTTGTTTAATTTTTTCCTTAGACCTTGATCTTGAAGCCTTCGTTTGGATATCTCTTTTTCCTTTCTGTTTTGAGATATGGTCATAGTGGCAGAACCACCAGTTTTTTCGTCTTCTTCACTGCCTCCTAGTGGTAGTTCATTTCCTGACGTTTCTTATGAAACCCCTCACTCCACTAGTTCTGCCAAGTTTTCACAGCCTATTCTCCCGACTGTCTTTCCTCTCGCTACCCAATCTCCCCCTAAAGAGTTAGTTGAGTTCAATTGGCATCTTCCAGGTGCGTGGTCTAGTTTTGGGGATGAGGAAGAATTTCCTCCTCTTACTTCAGGATCACCATTTATAGCTGCTGCTATACCTCCTAGTCCTTGTCGTCTGTTTGACGATCTTACAACTTCGTCAAGTATGGATTCTTTGAGTCCTGTTGGCAGTGAAGAAATTCCTATTTCTACAGGGGAATATCAAATTTTCCTAGAAGATCTCCCTCATGTTTTTGTTCAATTTTCTCTTCAATCTGTGTCACTTCAACCCGGTTATCAGAATTTATGTCAGATTATTTTTGGTGTTGCATCCATAACACAATCCAATACATCAATTCCCCTAATGAGTTCGGTCCTCCCTTCATTGGGACTGTCACCTTCGACACTGAGTTCATCGTTCACTGTTATGTTTGTCTGATTCCAACCTACTGTCTGTGTGGCTTCGTCTACACCGGTTGTTACAACTCAGTCATTAGGATCTTTTCACATCTGCAGGTCTATCTTTCTCAATCCCATGTGCCCTGTCAATCAGGTTCTGAGCAGATCACAAGCTCGTGCTCTGGAGACTACACCTACTGGTGCGGCTACAAATCCCCCTATGGTTTCTACCTATACTTTTGATTAGCCCATTTTGTACATTCACCGACTATATTCTCCTTCTCCAGATGCTCATTCTTCTGAGGCCCCATATGCTTCTAGTATGACTTCGACTATCGCTATGATTCCTGGCGGCCTTAATTTTGAAGAGTATTTTTTGTTTGTTCAACAACAGAACTATCAGGGTTCTCAGCAGCCCCAAGCTCCTCTCAATCCTCCCCATCACTATGATGCTATTGGTAACCCTGTCTCTTTGTTTCCTGTTGATCCCAATCAAGCTGTCTATTTTCCTCTGACAAATCTTTATCAAACCATTACTCATCAAGGACCCTTATAAGGACAACCTTATGGTTCGGAAGGTCAAACTTCAGTCCAATAAGAACAAACCTACGATCCTTCAGCTCAGCCTCATTCAGGTTCGTCGTATGCTACTGGAGGGCCAATGTATCCATCACAGGGACAAGCTCTTGTACAATAGCAGCAACCGTACGTTCAGTATGGCCAAAAATTTGTGCAACAAGGACAACCCTATTATCGTGCTTTGGGTTAACTTGGTCATTAGGGATAATCTGGTCCATCTCCACCATCATGCCAACCTATTCCACAAGGGCAACTTGGTGGCACTTAATATCCAGGTCAAATTGCTCCACATGGGTAGCCTGCCCAACACTAGTAGCCAATTCAAGCTGCCCAACCATCTTAGCAACCAGTTCAACCTGTTGAACTTCCTCAGCAGCCGGTTCAACCTATTTATCCGACTCAGTAGGGTCCTCCTAGTTAGCAGGGTCCACCTATTCAATAGCCCACTGAACCTTCTCAACCCCAAGGAACTTGTTACCCCGAAGGTTAATATCAGCGGGTATATAGTGCGCCCCAAGGTTTCACTTATTACCCTCAAAATCAATCCCAATTGGTGTATAATCAGCCTCGAGGCCATGCTTACATTCCACAAAAAAATCCATACATTGCTCAACAAGGACCTCAATGGTATGGTCAAAATCAGTATCCTGGTCTGCAACCCCATTATTAGCAAAATTATCAGGCTTATGACCCCTATGGTCAAGATCCTCTGAGACAAAACATTTGGGGGCATAATTTCTCACAGACTGGGTGGAATGTTAACACAGGTCCTTATCAGAGACCTCCAATGCGTTTTAATCCTCAACTACCATTTCTTGCTACGTTGGAACTGCTTGATGTGTCAAAGTTAACGAATGATCTGATTCTTCATAGCCCGTATTGGTGTCCTGTTTCGACTAAGATTCCTGGTGATTGTTCTAAATTGTAGGGCATGTCTGGAGAAGACCCAGAAGCACATGTTATGACTTACCATTTGTGGTGTTCTTCTAACTCTTGGGTTGACGATTCCATCTAAATTTTTCTTTTCCAACGAACTCTTAGTGATGCCACTGCAAAGTGGTACATTGAGATTTCTCGTCGCATTTTTCAAGACTTCAGCTCTCTTGCCATGAAATTTCTTACACATTTTTAGTTACCGGTTCGTTATGAGACCGAGACACACCTCCTCACATCCTTCAAATAGGACCAAGATATTCATATATTGGATCATATTCATGAATGAATTCATTGTCGTCGCTTGATCAAGTTTGATATTCCTAATCAGCTTCCAACTGATTGGTTCACTACCTCCTTTGTAAATAATATTACGAAAGACATAGCTATGGGAGCATGTGTAACCGAGGAACAAGCCATTACTTGTGTCTAGTACCTTGATCCTGTGTACACTCAGTCTAGCACAATGTATGATATATTACCTGATACCCCTCGACCTAGAACTTTTAAAGCACCGACAACCCCATCCGTGGACGATATTGTTGGTTCTATGTCTCAGAATTCTCGGAAGTCTTCTCCTTCAAATCCTGGGAAGCAAAATTCTAATCCTTCTAATGATGTTGCTTCTCAGCCCACTCTGAATCCTGGTAAAACCTTGGAAGTTAATGTCGTTCAGGGCAATCCGGTGAATAAAACTTCCAAGGGGAAAATGAAGGGTAAAGGTAAGGCCAAAACCGATACCCCGAAACTAGATTCTTCCAAATCTTGTGCTGATAATGGTTCATAGTGCAAGCCAAAGTACCCTTGTTTGATTTGTGATGAAAAGCACTACACCAAGGACTTTCCATGATGGGCCGAAGTAGGTAGATTGCTCAAAGGCACCTAGGGAACTACAGCTATTCTTAAACAACCTTTTCCATCTCAGCAGACCTAGATGGTAAAGAAACCTCAGTCCTCTACCCCACTTGGCTCTCAAGTGTTCCTAATGAATGGTTCTACGTCTGCTTCTATTGCTACTTGATCGAAATATTATACCGAATCACATCAGGCAACAGGGAAAGAGGGCGCTAACAACCCTCCTCCTCCTCCTACTTCTGGCCCTCTTCAGATTGAAAGTCCCAGTACTGAGCCCATTGTACAACCACCTTCCAAAGGTGTACTCTGCAAGTCTTTTTACCATCAAAACACCCATGATACTCAACATTACGGTATTGTTGAGGATTTTGCTCAGGCACCATCTCCAATATCCGCAATAGAAGTACTTCAAAGTTTTCTGTCTCAACGGAAGGATTTGTTATTTGCGATTGGCAGAGTTGATCCTGCTAATACTAGCCTTCTTGCTTTCAATTTAGAGAATTTTGTTCCACGATTCCTGCACCAAATTTCACTCATTATCCAAGTTGCCATTAATGGTCACGATAACCATTGAGCAGTTGTGGACGAAGGTGCATCTATGTGAACCATGCCATATTATTGCTGGAAATCCCTTGGTTCTCCAGCCTTAAACTCCTCACCAAATGCCCTTGAAGCATTTTATGGAAGGGAATAAAAACCTTTGGTTGTTCTTGCTAGTTACCGATTACCTTGAAAGGGAAGATAGTCAATGTCGAGGTAGAAGCAGTTGATGCCAAGATCAATTAAAATATTCTCCTTGGTCGCAGTTGGACTCACGCCATGTTGTGCGTTCTATCCACTCTATTTCGTGTCCTGAAATTCCCACACAAAGGAAAGATTGTTACTGTTGATCAATTGTCATTCTTCACCTCTTCTTCTGAGAACAAAATTCCGTATGTGGATCAGATTCCTTCACCCTATGATATCGTTGGGCCAGGTATTTTCAAAGATCCTACCCTCATGCATATTTTTCCCCTTCCTCCACCCAACACTATTCAGATCAACATGATCTCTCGGTCTGATGACCCATGGATCATCCCTTCCTTGAATAGATAATTTCTTTTGGAGATTCTATGCCATTAAGTCCAATCGAGATTGACTATTCTGAAATTCTTGCAGCTTCAGATCCTTCGCCTTCTGATCATTCTCCTTTGAGCGTGTCTCTCGATGCTTATTCTCAATTCCTTTGGGTAGGAAATTTAGATTATTATATTCTGTTAAAAGAGATATTTCCCTTCAATGAAGTTATCATGGAAACTATGTCTCTCGAGGATTTACTATGGGATGATGGTCATCATCGTTCCTCATTCATGCCTGGCCTTGGGACCATGTCTACGTGTCTTGATAGGTTTGCATCTCAGGTTCCTTCTCCTTCACTTCAAATTCCTCTGTTGACACATGATTTTTTTACATAGGGTAACTTAAGTAACATTACACAAACGATGCCTATTGAAATTTCCGTTAAACAGGGAATTGTCGAGAACATCCATCTCGGGGTCACCTGTTCTTCAGATGAAGTTCAGGTTTATACTAGCCTTTTCCGTGAGCTTGGAAACATCTTTGTGTGGTCCTATGAAGAAATGCCTGGTATTGATCGTAGTATAGTGGTGCATGAGAATCCTACCTACCCTAGCTCGAAGCCTGTTCGTCAGCGCCTTCATCCTATGCACCCTTGAAAAGTCGCCACCATTAAAAGTGAAGTTGAAAATATTCTCAATGCTCGTTTCATCTTCCCCATTCCCTTCACAGAATGGGTGTCCAACATTGTCCCTGTAGATAAGAAACAGGGTACCATTCGAGTCTATGTTGATTATCATGACATCAATCGGGCCTATCCCAAGGATAATTATCCTACTCCCTTTATTGATCAGATCATTGATGACTGCGTTGGGAGTGAGATCTTTTCCCTCATGGACGAATTTTCTAGCTATAACCATATTAACATTCTTGATCAGCATAAGACCACTTTCATCTGTCCTTGGGGTACTTTCGCGTATAATAATCTTCCTTTCGACTTGAAGAATGTTGGGGCCAAGTTTTAGCGAGCGATGTCATACTATTTTCATGATATTAATCACATCATTCAAACTTATCTAGATGACCTTTTAGCTCATTCAGCTAAGCGTAAGGATCATCCTCACAATATTTGTCAAATATTTCTTTGTTGTTGACGCTATTACATCCGGTTAAATATGCAGAAATGCATCTTCTGCGTCGATTCTAGTAGACTCTTAGGGTTTATCATGTCCAAAGATGAGATTCTCCTTGATCTGCTCAAAGTTGAGGCTATCATTAATCTCCCCTCTCCATATTCATTACATTAGTTGGAGAGTCTGCAGGGCATGGCTAAATTCTTACATCATTTTATACCTAACTATGCTGAAGTGGCTAAAGGATTCACGCGATTACTAAAGAAGGGTGCCCCTTTCCTTTTGGATGAGTTCACCTAGAAGTATTTTGATGCTTTGAAGACGTTTCTTGTCAACGCTCCTCTGTTGTGTCCTTCAAACTATCATCACAATTTTTCCTTCTATTTAGATGCCACCTTCAGCACGATTGCCATGGTTCTGGTACAAAATGATGATGATTGTGACGCGCATGCTATTTACTACCTCTCTCATAACCTTCTCGATACCAAAAGGTGTATGCCCATGTTGAGAAGTCACCATTAGCTACGGTTCAAGGAGTTCAATGGTTTCGTCATTATATTCTATTGCGTACTATGACTCTAATTTCTGAATGCAACCCCATGACCTACATATTGTCTTGACAATTGCTAGGGGGGAAATACTCAAAGTGGATTGTTACCCTCCAAGAGTTTGATTTGGAATTTACTACTGCCAAGTTGAAGAATTCATTAGTCTTTGCTGATTTGATCTACTCCCTTCCCTCTACCCTTCTCCGTCTGGTTCTGAGGAATGCATTCCAGATGATAAGCTTTTTCTGATTATCACCCTTGATCCTTAGTATGGTGATATCATCATATATCTTCAGACTTCCACTTTTATCTCTGAGTTGACGAATGATGCTCACTGACGCATCCACCATCAATCACAACCTTACCGTATTATTGGAATTACACTATACCACACTGGGGTTGATTCCATTCTCCACTGGTGTTTGACTCTTAAGGAGGCTGAGACAGTTTTGAATGATTGTCACAGTGGCGCCTATGAAGGTCACATGTCTGGTTATGCTATTGCATAAAAGATTCTTTGTGCTGGGTATTTCTGGCCCTCTATTTCAAGGACTACATTGTTGCTTTCCGTAAATGTCATTATTTCCATATTTATCAGCATAAGATGCACGCGCCTTCTGCACATCTTCACCATGTCATTAACGTTGGTCCCTTTGCAAAGTAGGGCATTGATTTTCTGACGTGTAACCTTCACTCGGCTGAGGGGCATGCCTATATTATTGTAGTTGTTGACTACTTTACCAAATGGGATGAAGCAATGCCTACACTTGACGCAGACAATAAGACAGTAGCTCATATTCAATCAAATCATTTCTAGGTTCGGTGTCCCTCAAGCCATCGTTACCGATCATGGTTCCCAGTTTCGGCACTATATGGGGGCAGAGTTGACTTCTAGGTTAGGCTTGCATCACAACAGCTCAACGACGTACTATCTTCAGGCCAATGGTTAGGTTGAAGTTGTGAACAAAGTTCCTGTCACCATGCTTTAACGTACGATTGGGATGCACGAATCCAATTGGCATCTCATGTTATTTTCATCTCTCTGGGCATACCAAACCTTAGTCAAGGATGCTACTAGATTCACTCCATTCCAGCTTGTTTACGGTCTAGAAGCTACCCTTCCAATTGAGTGTGAAATACCTTTGCTCAAGTTGGTTTTTGAATTACTACCCAACACTTCACCTAAAGAAGAGCGTCTTCTCTACTTAGAAAGGCTGGATGAAACTCATCGCTTTGCTTCTTTGGTTGTCAAGGCACAGAAGAAGCGGTTCAAAGCCCATTTTGACCAGTCAACTTCCCCTCTCTCCTTTGTAGAAGGCAACCTCGTCCTCCTATATGACCAAGCTCATGATAAGCAAAGCCCATTTTGACCAGTCGGTTTCCCCTCTCTCCTTTGTAGAAGGCAACCTCGTCCTCCTGTACTACCAAGCTCATGATAAGCTGGGGGCAGGAAAATTTCAACCCATGTGGCATGGGCCTTACATTGTTAAACGCATTTTGAAAAATGGAGCCTATTAGCTAATTGATTACAAAGGTCATCCTTTAGATCAGCCCAGAAATGGGCTATATCTTGAAAATTACTATGCATGATTCATTCATGCATGTTTTGTGTACATATGTGTTCTTTTCATTTTTTGTACTTTATTTGGCTTGATGTGTTTTGCGAGCATTTTCTTGCTTATTGGGTCATTGCTTATTATGCAGATGTCTATTACCCCTTATGTCAGTTTCGTGGATGGTGCTTCCTACAGTACCCTGAACTTTTCTTCGGCAACCTGGGTGATTTATGATCCTGCTGGTGAGTTGATAGAATTGCGAGGTATTTGTCTAGGACAAAATACAAACAATGTCGTTGAATATAGTGCTATCATTGAACTATTAACTGAGGCGATTACCCTCGGCATTAGTGCATTAGTTGTAAATCTAGACTGACAGCTTGTTGTTCTTCAGCTTAATGGGCATTGTTCAGTTATAAACCCTCACATTTTAAGATTGTATTTATGTGTTCATTTGCTAGAAGGACATTTTGATTATATCACATATCAACATATTCCTAGACAAATGAATGCATTAACTGATATAGTGGCTAACATTGTATTGGACAGAAATTTGCATAATCTGTAAAATCATCATCGCATGGGAGACTCATATCAAATAGGAAAATAGATATATATATGAATCAAATGTTTGCATCAGTGTGCACCATAAGTTTCAAAAAATATGTGTGTTTTTGTTACATCTTGAGACATCATGTCTCAAATATGTAGAAATAAAGCCTAGGCCACCTCAGAAAGCAGTGAAATTGGTTTGACACCCCTACAATGTGTCTCTAATACGCATTAGGAACATCATCAAATCGTGCATAGTCTAGAACTACACAGGATATTCCCTCCAATTTGTGCACAATCGCCTTTTTTTCACCTTGAGGGGAAACATCAAAATTGTGAGGTATTTGCCTCGCTATTGGAGACATCCCTATAGGTTTCTTTGGGCCTACATCTACAAATGCATGGATTAATTGTGAGGACATACATACCAAAAAATATTATAATAGTCATGAAAATTAAAAATGATTCTTACCAAGTGCTTCATCCCAATCCTCTCCTTTCGAGAGTGGGAGGTCTAGATCACCAGTGAAATCTATGCCAGAGTAGGGCCAGTCTTCCACTACACTCAACTGTCGGCGGAGCCAATTGAAGAATTCCGGTCTTCGAGACATCTGCTAACTGCCCCCTGATCTTGGCATTAGATTTTCCCATCGCGAAATTTGTGTTTCCATTACTAGTGGTGTCGAGACTATCACCTCCTGAAGCCGAAATATTGGTAGTCATTCCAGGAATAATGATAGCAAGATAGACCCATAACCAAATTTTTTAAATTTGGTCTTCTTGCACTTTTTCAATTGAAACTTTATATTGATTGTTACTGCCTCTACCTAGTTGTAGATGGTCGGTGTCAAGCAATCTACAACAAGAAGTAGCTCTATTTTGTTTGCTTCATGCAATGCTTGTGATTCCACAGTTCATGTGATCTTGTGTAGCACTACCTTCAGTGTTAAATCCGGGATAGTCTAGATGTCCACCTTTCCACTTTTTGATCCTTTCTGTGCCCCTAGACATACCTTGTCAATTACCATGCTCATGCTCTCCATCGTAGGCTGGGTGCTGGTCAAGATTGGTTCTGCTCCCCTCCACGACAGTAATATTATGAAATAGATGTTTGAAACATCATTCTCGAGTTCCTGATCTCGAAGAATGAATTTTTCCTAATCCTTGTCCTAGATACTAATCAAGTATTGCAGCAGCTCTGGTTGAGCTCTGAGGCACGGTGTCATGAAGAATTTTTTTAGTCCACATTCTTTGAGAGCTTCCATGCATCTCTCATTATCCATGGCAAGCTCATCTTCTTCATTGCGCTCCCTTTCCTTCCATTTGATCACCAGTTTGCTACTTTTTTACCTGCAAACATGTTCATATGGACATTATTGGCAAAATCAAAAGCTAAAATTTGTAAAATTTAGGCTCATAAAACTTGCATTGTGAGTTTAAAGAAAATTACGCAGTGGGCGCAGCTGTTTGGGAAACAGTCGGACCAATGGGGACGCCTTCATTTAGGAAATTGGACGGTTGGCATGAGTCCATGCCCGAAACTCACACCGACCACCGTGCCCTAGTTTTCATAATCCCCCCCCCCCCAGAAATTAAAACTGAAGGTTGCCGATAATGAAAGAAGATTTAAAATATGGGGAAGGATGTCTGCTCTTACCTGGAACTGACGAATTCAAGATTGGTCTGCCAGATTTCCTACTATTGTCACCGCAAAATCGCAGTATAAAATGTGTAACTACTGTTCCATGAGAGGTAAAAGTGAAAAATAATTGTTTTTTACCATTTTTGGCATTTTATAACTTTTAAGAACCCTAATTAGGTTTTGAGACATGTTTTTTGATTGTTACATTATGTTATTTCAAGAAATGGGTTTTACGTTTGTTTCTTGTGTAGTGACGAGTCTTTAATGAGATAGAGATGAAGTAACGAGTTGTATTTTATACTTTTTCGAACTCAGTAAAAACATGAAAAAGCTAGTATTGGAGTCATCTTTCAGATCTTTTCTAACTCTCTAAAAATAAAAATATTGTCGACACTCTTGTCATTTTGAAATCGTTAAATGGCTGCGAAACAATATCTACCCATTTTACGTTTACTTCTTTTTTAGGCTAGGATAGATTGTTTACTAAAAAGAAATACCTTAGCCTATCGCAACTAAGAGGTTCTTTCAAATATTGTTTTCTACCTTTTCGGATCTGAGAGACTATTTACAAAAAGGGACATGTTGGAGTTTTCTTTTCTGCTTCTTTTCAAACTCTCTAAACATGAAAAGACGCCGAGTTCTCCCTTTGTCAGACTCGTTAAAATCTGATGACATCAGACATCGTCACCATGATGTTCACTCGAATTCCTCCTTCCTAGGGCTCGTAAAATGTACTAGGTCGGATTTTTTCGAAGGAAAAACTTACAACGCTAGCATATGCTATCCCCTTCAACCTTTTTTTCAAAAATAATTGGGGTACTCGCCAGAAATGCTGGGGGAAAGTTGAACCAGTTTTTAGTTATGTCAACAGTATGTCTCTCTTTAACATGACACTCATTTTCATTCGTGTCGGGTTTGGGGCATCTCATTTCGTCATATTTTCCTTCATGGGTTTGGGTAATGTTTTTTGACCTCTTATCTACTCTTTGCCATGTCATCATGACCTCAGATGCCTTGATGTCAAATACTGCCAAATCCAGACTCGTGTCACTGATATGTTCAAGAGAAGTTTTGCCTTTGCATTTTTCAACCTCCCTTTGATCCTGTGTTTGGTCCAAATTCACTATCATCATAGTTCTCTATCTTGTGTCGATGATGTCGGAAAAACTATGGCCCTCCTTCGACTGGGTCACTTCCTCTCGACTTTAGCTCATTATCGAGGAAGTTGGTCTAGAGACTCCCTACTGGTACCTTGGAGCCTGCATGCCTCAATGGCAGGTTCTTCGCAATTTACGACAGGTCCACATAATTGGACTTTGATCAAGTGATTATGCGGGTGTTCGTCGCCATATAATTGTTCACGTTCTGTGGATTGTACCTATTGTACCTTGAGAGCCATTTTCATCATTGGTGGTTTCTCTTGTACCTGTTAACAAATTTCATCATTGGTTGGTAATCAGTGATTTTCGTGCATGTTCAACTTCGGCTCACATATTTGCATGCTTGAATTTTTACTTTCTCGAGTCGAGATGGAGTGAAAGTCTTTGGTTTTGTCTGATAAGATTGAGGCTACATGATATTGGTTTATCATGAATTATTGCATCACTCTTTTGATTGTATTGTTGCGACCATACCTGAGTATATTTGTTGATCCTTACTACTGGATGGCTACATCCATACCTTGGATCTCAGTTTATATATGTAATCTATTATGGATGGTTGCGCCCATGCCACATGTTCATGTATCAGAGATATAAGTTTTATTTGTAATTGCAGGTCTTTCGACAATGGAATTTCGTTCGAACGAGTTCTCGTAAAGCATTTCACCCCTTCCTCTCTCGGACCTCATGCTTTAGGGGGCATCTGTTACACAAAATTTTTTCACTGTCCCTACAATCCTCATCCTGAAAATTGGAGGCTAATTTTATGTGCCCAAAATAAAGTTTCATGCCTTGAAAATACCATCATTGTATTCCTTTCCATGAGCACAACATTCCTTCTGTTGACAATTTCTTGAATAGACCATCAGAAACACCTGTTTCCTCCTTGGCGCTAGTAGATCGTTATGCCCTCACACCGATTCGGAAATTAACACTGGGCCCCTCTCCCATTGGCACTCTGTCCCAGTTAGCTACCCGCACCAACCTTTTTATGTATTTTTTTTTTAAATAGAGGCAATGTTTTCATCATAACAAACTTCATGGGTGAGTCATTTGGAGTTGTTCGACTGAATAACCATGACCTTCCTCCTTTGGCCTATTGTTTCCACATTTTGGGAAAACCTCCCAAGGGATAAGGCCTCCCTTCCACTATTGTAGGGATCCCAACCTCCTCTTCTCCCTATATAAATACAACCATCTTCCACTAATGTGCTATCTGAACTGAACATATTATAGCAGAGACGCTGAAGAGATTTCTATGCACTTTTCTTGAAAAGATAGAACGGAAGAGACACTTATTGAGAGAGCTTAGGTTTGTGTCTTCATCCTGTCTGAATTCCCTGACATTCATTGAGATGCACTTCGATTGAACCCCACTGAAGGAGGCTGTGACATCAAGGCTTGGTTGGAGCTCTTTCTTCTATTAATACATATGCATTAATATTTTATGGTTCCCATCTTGTGTTAATGTGTTTTATTTAATGCAATATGCTTAACCCTCCTTGAATGGTTAATATTTATGAATGATTTTGTTGTTTTGTATGCTGCTCTTGTTTTTTTATCTTCGTGCAGGTATCCAAGCCTTGCTGCGGAAGGATTGTGACCCGCCAAGATAGGAATTGAGAGGCTACCACTACAACAGCCACACCAACAACATTGGACTCTAGGTAGGTTGATCTTCCTCATCCGTTTCATTCATTAATTAGGAACCTAGACTCTAGCTTGTCTCTTTGTTACTAGACCCACTATAGGGCTAGAGGGATTGGCTATGTCCACAGAGAGGATTTAGCTTTATAACAACCTCCCACAAGGAAAATAATTTATTTTAATGAAATGGGTCTATAAAGCCAAAAGTAACATTTAATGCAAGATAGAAAGGCACAAAGCAAGGTTAGTTGTCAAAGGCTACAAGCAGAAACAAGGAAGAGACTATGAGGAAACCTTTGCACCAGCTGCAAGGATGGAGACACTGCAGATAGTATTGTCAATAACAGCACAAAAAAATGGAAATTTTATCAAATGGATGTGAAGTCAGAATTCTTGAATGAAGTACTGAAAGGGGAGGTGTACATTGAACAACCTCCTGGATATGAGATAAAAGGCCAAGAACACAAGGTGTGTAATTTTCGGAAAGCTCTTTATGGGATGAGGTAATCACCATGAGCATGGTACAATAGGATTGATTCTTACTTGGTGGACAATGGGTTCGAAAAGTGTGATGGTGAAGCCACACTCTACATCGAAGAAAATAACGGTAAAATTATTATTGTTGTTTTGTACATATATGATTTGATTTTTACAGGAAATGATTTTTCTCTCATTGTTGATTTCAAAGAAGTCATGAAAAGTGAGTTTGAAATGACTGACTTGGGGTTATTAAGATATTTTTTTTGCATAGAAGTAAAGAAAACATAAAATGCAATTTTTATCTCCCAAACAAAGTATGTTGCAGAGATTTTAAAAAGGTTCAATATGCAGAAGCGCAAGCCATAATCAACTCCAACTTTCATGGGTTTGAAGTTGAGTAAGGAATATTGCAGCAAGAATTCCAATCCGACATTGTACACAAGCATGGTTGACAGTCCAATGTATTTGACTGCAACTAGGCCTGTTATAATGTATGCAGTAAGCTTGATATCCAGATTCATGGAGACATTCAAGGAGACGCATTGGCAAGCAACCAAGAGAATTTTAAGGTACGTAAATGGCACAAAGGAGTATGGTGTACTATACTCTACATCAGATGGTTTTAAGCCAGTTGGTTACACTAACAGTGATTGGGATAGAAGTGTTGATGATATAAAGAGCACAAAAGGGTATGTTTTTCATTTTGGATCGAGAGCCATTTCATGGGCTTCCAAGAAGCAGTGAATAGTTTCATTATCAATAGCAGAAGCTTAATATTAATTAGAAAAACAATTACATTTGGAATTATGAAAGAGTTTACACCCGAACAACAAAAACACTCTTGCAATGAGCTATTTATATGCTCAATGTCCTAACTTCCACTAATTAAGGATCACTTGTTAAATAAGAGGTGTCCACTTACATTAAATACTATTCCAAATAACTAGCTAACAAAAAGGCCTAAGATACGACACATTTGGAGAGTCATATCTTGTTACAACAATAAGCTAATTCTAAATGTCTCCATAAACTAATTAAATATTCTGGAATAATAATTATTAATTTAATATCTTAAATTAATAATTATTTTATTCAAACTTTATAACCTATGATAATATTTATTTTTGGATCATCTAAAATTCCACCCTATGATCCAAAGATACATTACAATAGATACCAAGTTCATCCCTGAACTTAGTAAATTTTATTCTGCCAAGAGGTTTCGTGAAAATGTCGGAGGTCTGATCTTCCGAAGGACAATAAATCGGCTTGATGACATCCTTTGCAATGAGTGATCTGATATGATGATACTTGGTTTCCACATGCTTTGTCTTGGAATGAAAAACTGGATTCTTGAAAAGCTTTATTTTTGATTGATTATTGATGAATAACGAAGTAGCTTCTGCTGGAGGAATTCCCCAGTCCTTTAAAACTCGACGTAACCAAACAATCTCACATGCTGCTTCCCTTGCTGAAATGTACTCTGCTTCGGCTGAAGAGGTGGCCACTATAGCTTGCTTCTTGCAACTCCAAGAAACTGCAGCTGACCCCATGTTCATTAAGTAACCTGAGGTTGATTCCCTTTCATCAATACAACCAGCAAAGTCGGCATATGAAAATCCACCAAGTACAAAATTTTTAGTCCTTTTGTAAAGAAGACCAAAATATTTTGTTCCTTGGATATATCGAAGAACTCTTTTGGCTACATTCCAGTGGCTGTCTAGAGGTTCTTGCATAAAACGTGAAAGAATACTGACTGCATAAGATAGATCAGGATGAGTGGTTGTCAAATAAATCAAGCTGCCAATCAACTCTCTGTAAGTAGTGTTGTCCACCTTTTCCCCCCCTTCAAATTTTGAAACTTTCAAGTTTTGTTCCATATGGGTAAGGACAGGCTTACAATCCTGCATTCCAAATCGCTGAATAATTTCTGCTGCATATTTACTCTGGGAAATGAAGATCTGATGTGGATGTTGGAATACTTCAACACCAAGATAGTAGTGAAGTAGTCCCAAATCTGTCATCTTAAAACCTGCATGTAACTCCATTTTCACCTGTTCAATGTGATCATCATTGTTGCGTGTGATGATCAAATCATCGACATACATAATCAAAATCACCATATTTTTACCTTGTTGGTGTACATACAAGGTATCATCAGATTCACTATGATGAAAACCAACTTTGCGAAGATATTCATCCATTTTGGCATACCAAGCTCGGGGAGCTTGTTTTAACCCATATAAAGCCTTTATCAGTTTGCAGACTTTATGTTCTTGTCCTTCAATTTCAAAACCTGGTGGTTGTGTCATGTACACTTCTTCCTGTAAGTCGTCATTGAGAAAAGAACTTTTTACATCCATTTGATGAACTTTCCATCCTTGTTGAGCTGCTAAGGCAAGTGTGAGGCGGATGGTGTTCCATTTAGCTGTAGGAGAAAATGTTTCCTCATAATATATCCCTTCCTGCTGCGCAAAACCTTTAGCAACAAGTCTTTCTTTATACTTGTCAATATCACCATTTTGCTTGTACTTAGTTCGATAAACCCATTTGCATCTAATAGGTTTAACATGCTGAGGACAATAAACAAGTTTTCAAGTGTTGCTATCTTGAACTGCCTGATATTCATCAACCATTGCTTGTTGCCATGCTTTATGTTTTACTACCTCTTGAAAAGAAGAAGGTTTAGTAAAATAATTTTCTATGAAAGAAAAATTTCCTTCATGTTGTTTCGATCCCCTTGTTCCTGTTTTATTTTTTTCATTAGGCCTTACATATTTCAAGAGTTGAACCGCCCATTTCGGCAATTGATGTTCACTAGTTTAGGCTTGAGCAACCACAAGTTCTGGGGGCGAAGAGTCATTGCCAGAAGAACTGTTGCTGCTAGGAGAGTTGGATGAACTGCTAGAAGACCTAGATGGTGCTGATGAAGAAGACGGACTGGATGAATCATCGTCAGATGAAGGAAATTCAAGTTCATACCAACTTGGTGAATTTGGTTGAATTTGTAAATTTCCATGTCTTTTATCAGTTTTTGTTTCTAAATTTTGAAGAATACTTTCAACTTCTTCAGCACTCTTACTCTCATTTTCATCAAATATCACATCTCTGCTTACAATAAATTTCCCATTCGACAAAATTCAGTACCCTTTCTTCTCATCAGAATACCCAATAATTGTGCACTTTAAGCTTCGTGCAACAATCTTAGTTCATTTTTCCTTGGGAACGAAGGCATAATAGACAGATCCGAAAAATCTGAGATGCTTATCCCATGGTCAGAATCCAAACCATACTTCATAAGGTGTGACTCCATCTAAATAAGATATGGGAGATATGTTTCTCAAGTAGACAGTGGTATGAACTGCTTCAACCCAATATGAAGGACTTAACTTTTTGAAAGTTAACATAGATTGTGCCATTCCTAAAATTGTACAATTCATTCTTTCTACGACCTCATTTTTTTGCACAGTGTATACATTGGTACGATGTCGTTTTATTCCATTTTCCATGAAATACTTTTTGAATTCATTTGAAGTGAATTCTCCGTCGTTTTCAGTTCGAAGAGTGCCAATCTTCTCCTTTACTTCATTTTCAATAAGCTTATGAAAAATTTTGAACTTTTCAAAGGCTTCTGAATTTTTCTTCAAGAAATAGACCAATGTCGTCCTGCTAAAATCGTCAATAAAAAGTATAAAATATCTGCAACTTCCAAGTGAAGTTGGGAAGGGTCCACAAATATCACTGTGAACCAACTGCAAATGCATGTTTTCTCACTAGGAACTAGTGGGAAAAGTCTCTCGATGTTGCTTTCCAAAAATGCAAGATTCACACTTTGCATTTCCCCTTTTGAAGGTTGGAAGTCCTTTAACCATGCCCTGTTTTTGTAACTAAGAGAGACTGTCAAAGTTGAAATGGCCATATCTGACATCCCATAATCTGATTGGTGAAATATCTGTACTTGCTGCGCCTACAAAGTTAGAATTTCCTGGAATAAATATCCCTTTCATTCTTAATAGTTTTCCATCTTCATAACCTGTCATTACTGTTTGCATGTTTTTTTTTACTGAGTTCATTTTAACTGATCCATCTTGCATAATCACTATATGCCCTGCTTGTCGAATTGTGACTAATGACAACAAATGTTTCTTGAATGTTGGGACATACCATATAGTAGAAATCATTCTTTCTCCGATGCCTGGTAAAAAAACATTAACTACACCTTTGCCTGAAGGAGTATTTTTGGTTTTGTCAGCAAGATAGATTGAATTCAGATGACATTCTTTTAAACTCCAAAAGAAGTCACATCGAAATTTCATGTGTTGAGTTGCGCCTATATCAAGAATCCATGCATCTTCATAATCACTGTAGAGAAAGCTTGAAACCTGTAAAGTTGTTGCTTCTGTGTTTGTGAAAACATATTCGGAACTATCAAGATCATCTTCATCATTTGCAAACTGTGCTGAGTTTGGATGAAACTTAGAAATTTTCTCAATAGAAGTTCTACAATATGCTGCATAATGACCAACTCTATTACATCACCTGCAAACAATTTGACTCAAATCAGTGCCTCTTCCCTGAGACTGTCCTCTTCCTTGAGACTGTCCTCGACCTCTGCTTTGTCCTCTGTTTTGAGTTTGTCCTCTCCATGGACTCTGTCCTATGCCTTGATGATATCCTTTGTTTTGATTGTTGCCTCTGCCTTGAAAATTGTTTCTGCCTGAATTGGAGCCTCTGTTGGAATTTTTTCCTCTGTGTTGACTGTGACCACAACCTTGCGCTACTTGATTTGGATTGAAATTACCTCTTCCTTTGTTTCCAGAATTTTCAATTGAGCAGTTGCTTGAACTGGCTTCGGTGAGGAAGACATATTCCCCAATTTGCTTCTTCTTCCCGAAATTTTTATCATGCTATGCTAACATTTCACTCATTTCATCAAATTTGATCTTCTCTAACTTTCCAGTGACTTGCAAAGCTTCCAAAAAATGAGTATATGATGATGGCAATCCAGCAATTAAAATTGTAGTTAAGAAGCTCTCATAGACAACTTGAAAACCAACATTGATGATTTCCTTCTTAATGCTTTTAAGTTGTGAAATGTACTCAAGGACATCACCACCTTCAGTTAATTTCTATTGAAGAAATTTTAATTGAAGGTCAACCTTCTTTGATTCAGGTTGTGTATCAAAGAGATCTTTGAATGTATGTAAAGCAGCCCATGCATCTAAATAATTCTCAATGTTTATGTACATTTCATTACTAACTAAATATTTTATAAGAGCTAATGCCTTGGCATCTTTTATTTCCCATTTTGCAAGTGAATCTGGATCTGTTGGTTTATTTGGCTTAATTTTTCCATCGCAAATGCCATGCCACAATTCATTAAAAATAAGGGTGCTCTCAATTATACATCGCCATGTCTTATAGGATTTCACTCCTTCTATCTTATCAGTTTCAGAGAACAGATTAATTAATTTCGACATTGGAGTGTTGAAGTAGTTCACAAAAAGAATCAAGCATAAAAAAATTGAGCAACTCGTCACACGAATCACACCACGCAAAAAAAAATCTATTGGGGCTTGGCCTTGACCCTCGTGTTATCATTGAAACAGGAGACAACACAATGATGCACTTTCTGATAATAAGTGAAAAAGCATTACCGCCCCCCCCCCCCCTCAAAGTAAAATTCCTTTGAGTCACACTTATCTCTCCATAAACAAATTACAAAAATTCACCTTATTACTCCAAAAATATTACAAATAATCTTATTACTCCACAAATATTACAAAATCCTTATTACTCCAATAACATTACAAAAACAAATACATACTTTATCACTCCATTAAAAAAAAAATTTACTTTACTGACCCTTTTAAATGTCCACTTTTTAATTTCTTTTAAACTCCGATTTCAAATAATGACATTCTTCAAATCTGGAATTCTCATTTGCATCTTCAAATTTGGCATTCGCATTTGCATCTTAAAATTGGCATTCGCATTCCAAATAATTTCATTCTTCAAATCTGGCATGCCATGATCGGTCGATTGCATTCAGTGCTGCAGGGACCAAATAGTGGCACTGTCATGAACAGGCTGAGGTCAAAGCGTAATCACATTTTGGAATTAAAATTAGTACAATCAGAACCAGAAAAAGAAGCAATATTGGTGTCTAATCGGAGCAGGGGCACGAATGCCCCAATAGTTGTTGAGGATGATGAGGATGTAGTGGTGTCATCTCCAAGGTCATTTGCTCTAGCAAGGAGTTCAATGTCTCAACGAAGTATTCGTATACCAGTAGTAAAGGAAGAAGACTTGGAGCTTCAACTTGGACTGACAGTTACAGGAAGAACGTCAGCAAAGCACAATCATCGTCATAGGCATGGTAGAGTTCCACCAAATAAGCCAATTTTTTTTTGTGATGATGCTGTAGAAGTTGATCAAAGGAATACTGGACAACATTAAAGGCAGAAAGCTACCAATTTTCTTACCATAGACTTCGTACGTGAAAAGTGAATCAAACACTTGTTTTTTTTCTGAGTCGTAGCGAACCACAGAAAGAGCGTATATGAAATTGCTATATATTTTATCAAGAGGCTGCGTGTAACTCACAACAGGGTAATTGAAGACAGGCATAAATGTGTTGCACCTACATTTGAAACTGCGTTTGCACCTTGTATGAAACTGCGTTTGCACCTTAAACTTGCAAAGGACAATAATCCTATACCCGCATAACCCAAATTTTTAAAACTTACAACAATCAAATGTATGAGAAATCAATGAATCAACATAATTTGCAGTGCTCAGATGAGATTCTGCACTTTACAGATTAAAAAAAAATCCAATACATTAATGCAGTGGTGGATTTTGGTTGAATTTTAGAAATGGTTGTTGAACTCTCATATTACGACGCTCCTCCTGCTGCTAGCGGTGAACATATACGATGCCATCTCCGGCTAACCCCACCACAGTCATAACCACAACTACAGTTGTTTTATTCCCTATAATGCGTTCAAATTCTTGCACCAGTACTCCATATGAACCGTGGCCATAAAAAAAAAAACCGCAGAACACTGTATCTTCACGAGATCCAAAATCCTCCCAAACAAGCATACAGTCCAATATTTTGTTTGAATATACAGAGAAGGAAAGAACTTCTAAGGTCGATGATTTCATTTTATGACAAAAAATTTCTAATTTCTAATATAATGATAAATTTCTAAAATTTTTTTTAATATTTTAAATCTGAAATTAAACTGAAATTTATTTTCCTTAAAAAAATCTTGAACAATTTGCATACCAATCATTTGCTGGTTAATTCAATGGAGTTTTCCAAGAACTTGTAGAGCTGGAATCTCCTCCTCATATCCACTACAACATTACTGTAGCTCCGATACCACTTGTTGGGAAACACGATTGTCGTTAGAATAAAACCCGCAGGTAACCCATAGGTGTTAGTCAACGACCATATCGCCAGAGATAAGGATCCACGAGAGGCGGTTATTCCATGTTACGAAACACACGTGGAGCGTTGGTTTATCCAATGTCCAACAATATGTAGTAGCAACAACATCATCATGTCAAGCAGTTTGGATGAGAAGGATGCTGAGAGATTTATGTCATGAATAAGACAAAGGAACCACAATTTTTTGTGATAACAGTTCAACAATTACATTGTCAATGAATTATGTCTTCCATAAGAGAAAAAAGAATATTGATGCCAAATACCATTTCATAAGGGAATTAGTTAACAATGGTGAAATTGTGTTGTAGCATTGTAGGTCAGAGGAATAGTTTGCAAATATCCTCTCAAAGCCATTGGGATAGAAAAGTTTTGCTTATCTAAGAAAGTTTTTAGGAATGGCTGATGGCGAAATTTGTGATTAAGGGTGAGTGTTGTAAATAATCCCAAGCACCGCCATGAATAAAATGGAAGAAGCCCACACTTGAATTGAATTTTTGTTGTAGGGAAGGACAAGCACAAGTTTCAAATCCAAAGGTGTTTTCACACAAAATATGAAAACAGAGTACCCGAGCCCACTCTACATTTAATTTCTTAACCACCACATTCACTTACCTTTTACTCAATGTTCACATCCCACAAATTTTAGCATTTACCTCTTAAGCCTTTCGCTGAAACTTAAGTTTCCGTCGATGCGATATTGGTGGGACCCATCAACCTTACTGCATTACCGAACCGCTGTAAACCTTTGTTATTTCATTTTTCCTTACCTTAATTTATTTTCACACTTCCCATTGCTTAGTGCATCGCATTTCATGCTTCATATGATTTAGCCCTTTCCTTTTGTGCTCCTCGTCAAACCTTGCGATGGTGCGATGTGATATCATTATCGCACATCACAATTGAAAACGTTTAAGTTTTCCAATTAAGTCACCACAGGTTAAAATTTTTAAGTTGCGATGTGATCGCAATCACTCATCGCAAAAATTAGGAGAATAACACATAGTTAAGTTTTGATATCGCCGATATGTAATATGCGATGAAGGCACAGATGAGATGAGGTTTCAAGACCGAAACCTATAACATTTCAAGTCCGTCTTTTATGTGTTTTGTACATTGTTTCGTGTAGAAAAAAGTAGAACATAGCTGAAGGACGTTTGGTTGTTACCCATCCGGTCCAGCATTGAATTAGCATTCAATTTTTTCGCTTCGCCATTTTTTATTAAAGGAATGTAATTTTCATATGTTTTAAAGATGAATGAAAAGAGATGAAAAAGAATGTATGGTATAACCTGCTGAAGCAGAAGAATGAAATATAACTCTGTCTAGTTTTTTCTCTCTCTCTGTATTTTTGTGTTGTCATTGATTTGAATTCCACATTCTGTGTAAATTATTTTATGCTTCTCTATTTTGTGTATGTTCTTGACAGAGTATCAGAGCATACAAGAATTTCCAACATGGGAGGGATTTTTCGCTCTTTTCTACGAAAAGTAAAATATGAACTTCAAATAAAAACTGAACCTATTTGGTTCTGAGGTAGGAACAAGAACAGGTTACCCAAGAAAATTCTTGGGCAATTAGTCATCTAAGGAAGAAAATAAGACAGTCAACCTATATGGAAGTGAATCATTACCAGAATATAACCAAAAAAGAAAGAATTGAACGTAGTTTTAGTTCAGCATTCATACAAAAATTCATTTTTCATAAAAAATAACACTGGTATAATTGGAATTACAAATTACATTAAAGGTAAGAACTTCCGTGAATTCCATGTAGAAAAATAGAACCAAAACCTTCAAACCGTAACAATATAATTTAATCAAAACTGTAACAGTATAACTTAACTAGAACCTATAACTGTATAATTTAACCAATAACAATAATTGTTTAATTTAACCAGAAGTCGAATATAAAAATTATCATTAGAGTCCAGCGTTACAATATACTTGGAACTTGAAGGGTTCCATAAATTTAAAAACTTGAAACTAGATCACAGCTTGGGGTAATACATTAACCCTATAGGCTGAAATATCTCAAACTAGAATAACATCAACCACAGGTAAATACTTAGCCACAAAAATTACATTCTGGTCATGGGAAGCAAAATGTGGAAGAGGATTGTACGTGGTAGAGGAAATGTGAAAAAACCATGATGAAGTCTGTGGCCTCTTCTTGACCACTGATTGAGAGAGAATCCAACCCCCGTGAGAAAAATTACTTGGTGAAAACCTACACGAGAGAAAAGTAGCTACAATTATGATCCACGATATAAAAAATACACTAAAAACCATTTGATTAATTAAATATCGGTGAAGAATTTACCTAGGCGTGGTTTAAGGCTCAAACTCCATTCTTTTCTTGAAGGCTTACACCAAAAAATTGCACAAAAATAAACACATCAATGACAAAATTATTATGTCACTAAAGCAAGAGGAAGTCCATACATCTCCATGGTCAAGCCATCATGCAGCAAAACTAAAATAAAGTGAAAACCTAAAAATTCACTGTGGTCTTCAACTGTCACAATGCGACCATGGTTTGAGATGTTATGCATCGATGATGTGGCACACAAATTTGAAGGGGGATGCAAATAAAACACTCTCATAGTACCTACAAGGATCACTGTAGAGAAATTAAGTCGAATGGGCAAAAAACTCTGAAACTTAAAATAGGATATTTAGGGCCCTATAAATTATAGGGATCAATTGATGATTATCTTGTTTTTATCCCATGGGGTATTGTAAATAATATTTCCATTCTCTAAATCATTTTCAGTATTTAAAATAAAAATAAAAAATGATGATAAAAGCCCCATAGGGCACACTGATTAAAATTATGCCATGATTTTAAATAAACATTTAATTTAAATTTTTATTTGAATTAAAATTTATGTTTTTATATTTCGAAAATTGACTTTTCGTCATATTGTTTAAATTTCATGCATCAATCAATGTCAAAAAAATTTCGGGCCCAGATTAAGGGCGGGAAGAAATATTGGACCCCCCCCCCCCCCCCCCCCACACCCCGACCTTTCAGAACTAAATAGATTGGGGGGGAATGGGGAAAAAAGCCAATTTTTTAAACACTATCCACATGACGTATCGGCTCCTCACGATTTTCAGCGGGTCCCTTCGCAAAAACAATTACCACTACTACCAACGCCCCCCCCAACCCCCGAAAACTACCACCCCCTCACTCTTTCTGTTTGTCACATCTGTTCATCCTGTCATGCTATTTGTCATACTTCTCGCAGTCCATGGTACTCCCTTACCATGTCACTCTGTCACCACATCTCTTGACTATTAACTTTCCAAATCACCCGATAGATTTTCAAATGAATGTTAAACATTAAATTTCCTCCTTTAGTCAACCCATTTTCTTATTAAATGCCTCTACTACCAAAATGGTAACAATTGCATTATAATAATCATTAATTTCCTTATTAAAAACCCCTCATAAACTTGTAACTTCTTCCATTTAACACTCTTTCAATCTATGGATGTCAAGTTCAAGTTAATTCATAGTTATCAAGCACCATCTGTCAGTCATCCCTTTGCAAAATTCAATCAAAAAAAGAATCTGGTAACTATGTTCTTTCATTTTTCTCTTTTATTGAAAATTTCAGGGCGAAAGTGAAAAGTAAATATGCCGGAGGACAATCCCATTATACCCCCAGTCCATGACCTTGATTAAACTCCCCTGATTGATACACAATACAAAATAGTCAATACCCAATGTGATTTTTATCCATATGAGCTGCATAGCTGGGAAAAAAAAATACCTAGATCACAGTGATGTTTGAAGCATATGGAAATCCCTTCTTTCTCAATTTACCTTCCCTCAGACCAACTTTTTCCCTAAGTTCTCTTCCTAGTATCATCTTAGATACCTCCCTAGCCAAAAATTAGTAATTTCTCATAACAATGAGATTCTCTTTTCCATTTCTCCATAGAGTATTTTCAAAGCCTTGCAGATAAATCCACGGGAATCCATGCATTTTTTCCCCTTATGCATTATTGGAAATATATAAAAATCTTGCCTTCCCCAAGAGAGGCCATATTTTCGAATAATTTCTCCATGAGAATACTCAATTTCACAAAACAAATCCCCGATACCTTGTTTCCATTTTCCCATAAATTTCAAAGCAAGTAATTTCTATGGTTACTCGCTTACTAGGATATTATATAGACAAGTGGGTCAATGAAGTGGTTTTAGGATTCTTATCAGTAAAATAATTTGGGTGGGCACTTGTAGTTCTTTTAATTACAGTGAATTATTTTTCAGTAACATGCATGATCAATTTATGAAGTTTAAAGCTGAAGGTGTGTTCAAACACCAATTAGTTTTAGTGTATCTCATGTTATTTCACCAACTAGATATATTCAAATTCCCATTGGAGAAAGTGGATAATAAGGGTAATCCATTATTAGTAATCCATTAGAATTCTCTAGTTAGAAATAACTCAAAGGAGTATCCATATGCTAATTTTGTGGATAATTTTCTTAATACATTATTGTGTCTACTTAGCAGTGATATCATCAAAAGAATTTCACCTAAAATCATGAATTTTTTTCACCTTTAGAAGAAGTCAAAGGTTTGAGACTCCTAGTATTTTTGCTATTATTTGTGCTAGTCATGATTTTTCCACTAAAATATGTCAGACATATGTTGAACATGGATGAATTACAATTTGTATCTAATAAGGATAAGGCACAATTCAAGTTTAATGCTCATGTAGGTCCCTACATTGTAAATATTAGATAAGTAGCAAATGAAGTGGAAAAAATTTGAAACAGATAAAACTCAAACCAAGATTCACATGGTCTGATGATCCTGTAGGAATAATTTCCAAGCTAAGAGTTGAACAAAAGAGCACTCCATATGCACACACGTCAAGGCAATAGATTGAGAAATATGCTAACCAGGAGGAGTGGATTGAAAACACCTTACACGAGGCTCAAGAACAACTTTTCAGTCACAATTATTTAAAAACACTAGTTTCAAAAGATAAATATACTAATATAATCATATAAATCATGTCTCCCACTAGTTCATATTCATAGTATTTTCGATTTTTTAAAAGAAGAGAGAAGATGGACCCTAAGGGTAAAATTATCATCGACATCCAATATGACACACAGAAGAATACTACACAAGAATCATCAGAGGAAAGGGAAACTCACGCTCAAGAAATAGTGATATTAACAAGTTCAATGACAACCTTCACTAATGTTGAAGACATAATAGAGTCACCTATGTCTTCTTCATCTCAAGTACCTACACAACAACAAAGTATTTTTACAAGATATAGACAGATCAAATTGAAGAATGAAGCTCTCAAAGCTTCAACATATTCAGAATTCTAGAAGCAAACTACCACCAGTCAACATAGATCGTTGTCTAGATTTGATTCAGAAAAAAGGCAGTTTACAATGGCCTTTTTGGAGCCCATAGTGCCATCCCTAGAACGACTGAAGATTATAAGGCCTCAATATTTTTAGTTGATACTAAGAATTTTCATACAATCGATCATATCTATTTTCACAAACAAGTAGGTGAGATGATTTATTAATCATTAACTAGCTCAGCCATGACTGCCCCTAAATTACAAATATATTTAAATAATTTTCACTCACAGTTAAATATTGAAATGATGTCTTGTCTAGAAAAATACACTTGAATTAGTCTTTAGAGGATTTTTTTATCAAGCTAGGAAAGCATCCCAGTGATTTCAAGACATCTGAAGAGATAATAAAGGGTAAGAAAATAGACATTCAAGCACATGGAAAGAAACTCAAACTCCCATCTACAGAACATCCTCAAGATAAAGGAGTCACTAGTTTGGAGATGGAGAAATAGATTTTGATCACACTAGTAGTGGAGAAAAATTCTCAAATCTAAAAAATGGAGTAAGATATGGAATCACTACTGAAGGAAAAAGTAAAATGGGAAGTAGCAAGCACATCAGTTGCAGGAATTTAAATAGTTAGTACATTAGCAAAAGAAACAAATTCAGATTCCTTAGAAAATATACCCAAAGTTTTAGGGGAATTATCTCTGAAAAATAAAGAAAAAGGGAAATTGACATAAGCACTCACTAGGTTGGAGGAAAAAAAATCAAGGCAGACAACTCTTATCTTGCAAAAGTGAAAAATAATTTTAAACTCCTTAAGAAAATTCAAAGTTATGAGGAAAAATCTTTCATAATTCACATGTTAGTAGAGGGAAAATGAAACATTTGGCAAATTATCAACGCCAATATTACAAATTTATGGCCATCCATTAAAATCATTTTTGAATAAGAATAATTGAACAATGTTACCGATGAAATAGGTAACCTCAATGTTACCTACTTTTTCAAATATCAAGAAAAACACCTGATTTTGAAAAGGTGGCGATGCAGAATCACGAAAAAAAAATTTGAGCATGTTTTTGGCACTTTAATTTTTTTTCATCTTGTTTTTTTTTAAATAATTTTTTTTTTTTTTTAAAGTGGTGTTTTTTATGTCGATTTTGAATAGTGGTGGTGTATCATCACCAACGTTTTTTTATAGCATTGATTTTGACACTATAAATTTTTTAATGTCTTCTTCTTCTGTGAGATGTTTATTTTTAAGTGCATTTATGTACTTGTGTTTTAAAAATAAAAAAATATATTTTTAAAAAATAAAAACTTGTAATAATATCTTCACTTTTTCACATACATAAAAGATGGAAAAAAGGTCAATATTCTAAAGTTTATATTTTCCACATGTTTATGTATTGTTAAATAATTTTTCAATGCACATCAAAAAAATTATCGCTAAAAAACCAATATTTTGAACCATATGACAAAAAAATACAATTTTTCAATATAAATGCAATGCAAAAAATACACTTTTACAGAGTTTTTGTTGAAAAAACATATTAAATAAACTAATTTTTTGGGAGAATTTTAACAAAAAAAATTAAGAAAACAACATTTTTATTGAATTTTATGTCAAAAAATAATAGCAATCACATGTTTTTTGCAAAAAAAAGGGGTTGCTATCATAAAATATCAAAGTCTAAACATTACAAGTAAATTTGATTAGTATTTCTGAAAAATAAGCTTTGTTTGCAAGCATAACTTAAGCATCATCAACAATATCAACTAATACATCTTCAACATTATCTAGAACAGCATTGATGGCTTCTTCCGCAGCATTTGCTTCTTCATTTTGATCATCGCCATCTTCTAATGGATCTTTCATGTCAGAAAATCTTCCAAAGTGTCCCTTTCCAATCATTCCATATAATGGTGGTTGAGGTTCCTTTTCTTTTTTTGCCACACGCGATTCATTAAAATCTCCTTTCCTCAAACCAACTTCTTGCTTCACATCTGGAAGGAATTTAAGAGCGTTAATTCTTTGTTGAATAAATTTGCATTGAACTGGATCTTTCTCAATGGCAATGCAATTTCTTCCTTTTTGTAGGCAACATGCTAGTGTTGTACCTAATCATCAAGCACAAAAAATAAGTAAGAAAATTACTATGGAGACATAAAAAGTAAAAAAGACAATATTTAAATTTAAATTTGTATATTAAAACTTACCTGAACCTGAGAATAAATCCAAAACCCATTCTCCTTCATTTGAACATAGATCTATAAGATATTTAATCAATTCTTGTGGTTTTTGATAAATTTTAACTATATCTCCTTTTGCATCTTTATCCTCATATGTTAGTTTTCTTACCACTGCATCATAAACCAATACTTGACTATGACTCTTCCCATCTACTTGATTCATAATAATATGCTTATAGCTATCCTCTTTTGTCCAACATTCAACATGGATGAACTCGCAATCATTTATAATAGGTTGATCTTCGGAAGAAACAATATTTGACTTTTGCCTGTTACATAACATAGTAAAAGTTCAATTAAATTTTACATGAATAAAAAAATTTAGGAGGAATCAAACATACAATTTCAAAATCTTACCATGTAAGTTGCATCCTTGAGTTTGCTTTAACCTTGAAGCTTGTTAATAACATTGGAAACTGTGTGTCTGAATGAAATGTCACAAATCGCCAAAGTGGTGATGTTGTCACTTCTTCAAAACCTGTAACCACTTTACTAAAAGCTTGATAAGTATATGGTTCTCTATCATATTCAATGTCTGGGAAATTGAAACCATGAGGAATATCTGCAATAACTAGGCCATACTCCCTTTTAGGTATTAGTGTTGCAATGTCTTCACAGTCACCTTGTATTATTTGATATTGGACACTGTCGAGCCCATTCCAAATGTAATGATTAAGAGTAGGATCTATTTCAACATTCATAAGACGCTTCCTTCTCATGTTCTCCATCTTAATTTTTTCAATAAAGCTTTTGAAAGTATCTGGTACTCCATTTCCATTCTTCTTCGACATATTTAATGACATAAAAATATATATATAGATATGTATAAATAATAAAATAAAAATAGTTAAAATATGAATAAAATAAATTTATAAATCAACATACCTTATTGAATGCAGTCTGAAACTCTTTTAGTGTTGATGTAGAACTTGCCTCTGGGTAGTTGCGTACAACATCATCTCAACTATCTTGATTCAACATTTTAACCATGTGTTCTTGTATTTTCATATAAATTTTCTGACTGAATAAATCAAGTTAAAAATGTTAATATATTGACATGTATAACAAATTCTACCAACATCATTATGTTTTATTTAAAATAAAATTATAATGAAAGAAATAATTCAAGAAACTTACTTTTGAAATTCTGCACACATTTCTTCCTTTGATAATTCACCCGACTTCACACGGGCTAATACTGATTTGACTAATTTATTATCCTTCACACCTTGCATTGTTCTCCAAGGTGTAATAGTCATATCCTCTGGAAGCTGCTTCATTTCAGGACCCCCCTTACTGTTGGTACATATTATGGGTTTACTCTTTTTAACTTTCTGATTTTTTATGGAAATATTCTCCTATCGATCAAAAATCTCATCAATCAAATCCCATACCTCCCCAGTTCTAAATGCCAACTGAAAAATGTTATCTGTGCCTCTGAAGAGATTTGTATTCAATTTTCCATCTTTTGCTTTTTTTCATCAATTTGATAACCTGTTTCCATTAAACATTCCTTTCAAAATGCTACACTAACTTCTGTCTTATCCCCACGACATTTTTCTATGAATTCATTATGAATAAATCTGACCCTTTGGATGAAAGTCATTTTCATTCTGTACTCATTATCTGCATTATGATCCCATGCCAATAACTTTGATTCCATTTCTGTTAAGCCAGCATAAATGATGCATTTCACTATTTGAAAAAGATAGTTATTGGGATATTCTGCAATCAATTGTCTTTTAGCCTCTATTGAATGGTTTCTTCCAATTACATAATATTTATAATCAAAACATTTTGCCTTGTCAAATGCTTGTTTGTTGGGAACCTGACATGGATCGACAAGAACCACATAATCCACCACATGCGCATATGGATTGAACATGAACAATGTTTTCAGATTATGTACATGTAGGTGATGGGCCTTTCTAATTTGATATTGAGATTGCCCTTCATCTGAGCCATAAAATTGGTTAACATTAAGTTCAAATGTTTGGCCAACAAGAATTAATTTATTCTTCCTCAACTCTTGTCGAATAGCATTTTGTTTTGTTTTAATAATGCCATCCTCTAACTCAGCACCTGGTGTTATGATTTCTCTGCTTCTGTAAGAGCTTTCAATTTGTTCTTCATTGCTGCTCACGATCTTTATAGGTTCACCAATATTTGATTTCCTAGCCTTATTGGATAGCATATCAGTTTCTTTATAGACAAGCTCTCCTCTATGAGGTACAAGAGAGAGATCTTTGGCAATTTTTCTTTTTGGTGTCTGATCTGTTTTCTTCTTTTGCACAATAGTTCTCATCTCCTCCTCACTAATTCTATCATAATTTTATGTTTCATGTTCGACACCTTCAAAAGAAACATGTTTAATTTTATTAGATTGACCCACCTTAGTGACACTTGGTTGATCCCCTCTTTGTACTGTTGCAGTGTCACGAGCTATTGCTCTTTGCTTCAATCTCCTTTCCTCTGCTTTGTCTTTGTGGAAAGTTTTGATCACATCCATAACATTTGGCACCAACATATAAATACCATCAAACATGTTTGAAAGACTTAGAACAAAATCCTATGAAACAAAATAAAACATGTCAATGATCAATAATTTATAAAAAATTGAATCATCCTTACAATAATGCATAGAGGAAATAAAAATAAGCATACTTACAATGTTATTTGCAATGTTGTTTGCTATTTCTTCAGAAAATTTTGAAGTTATTTCACCTGTGTCGTACTTGACGATTGATAGATGATATCTAACCTTCTCACGTTTCTGAGCCTCCCTTAGAAGAACATAAATAGTGTTTGTATTCGGGACCATACATATGTCTCGTACTCTGCCCATCACCTCATATTTCTCATTTAAGTCAATCATACCACAAATCAGATAGATGTGTATATCAACCTCCGTTTCACTGTCTTCAAGATACCATGAGAAATTGGTTTTATCTATTTCCTTGGCATTTTTCCAATCAGAAATAACCTTTAATGAACCTGGTGCCCCACTTGCTTGAATTTTATTAGTGTGTGCAACAATATCCTTATTGCGTCCAATAGTGTCCATAGTGCGTTCAGCTGCAACTTTAGATTTCGGAGTTGTATCCATAGTGCGTCGAGCTGTAGCTGTAGATTTGGGAGCTGTTGCCGTAGATTTGGGAGCTGCTACCCTAGGTGCAGAAACATTCACAGAAATCTTTTTTGATGCCATTTTCCTGATAAAATATATATATATATATATATATATATATATATATATATATATTAGTTAATGGAAAAATATTGCGAATAAAATAAATTTAATAAACAAAATGTATTTCTAAAACTAAATAGTTTGAAATTAAAGCATTAAAATTAAACTTAAAAAATAAACTAGTATTTTGAAACTTCAGTTTGTGTTTAATATTTAAAAAAAAAACAAAAAAGTTATTAACTATTTATAACAAATATTATAATGTTATATAATTTTTTACTTTTTTAATTGTATTGTTATATATATATTTTTAATTAATTTTTATTGTTATATTAAAACAATTTTCTTTTTTTAAAATTTATTATATTGTATTTTTTTTTTGATATATATATATATATGTTTGTTATATTTTGAAATTTTTAACAATTAGTATTTAATAATGTTTTTATTACATTATATAATAATTTTTTTTTTTATATTTATATATAACAATGTTTCTATGATTGTTTTATTAAAAGAAATTGTCTTAAAAAAAAAATTTAAAGAACAAAATAAAATTATAAAAATCAAAATTATAAAATGTTTTCTTAAAACAAATTATTAAAAAAAAACAAAAAAATTATAAAAAAAATTTTTAAATCCAAATTATAAAAAAAAAAAAAACCAAAATTAAAAACAAACAATTAAAAAAAAAACTTTATAAAATTAAAAAAAAAATTTAAAAAAAAACCATTAAAAACACAATATTATAAAATTAAAAGAAAAAAATTAAAAAAACATTGGCCAGGCGGCGCCACGGGGGCGGCCCAGCCCGCCTCCAGGCACCCCCAGCGGCCGAGGGCCGATTTCGAGCCCCGCCCGTTGGGCACCGGGGCCGGCCGGGCGGCGCCACGGGGGCAGCCCAGCCGCCGGCACCACCCCATAAAACAAATAAATATTATTATTATTTTTTTTTTTAAATTTTACAATTTAAAAATATAATTTAAAAAAAAAACAATATAATAAACTATAAAAAAAAAAACATTTGTTTTAAGATAATAATATAATTAAAAAAAAAACAATATAATAAACTATAAAAAAAACATTTGTTTTAAGATAATAATATAATTAAAAAAAAAAAAAAAAAAAACAATATAATAAACTATAAAAAAAAACATTTGTTTTAAGATAATAATATAATTAAAAGAAAAAAGAAAAAAACTATAACACAATACAATTAAAAAATATATATGTATATATATAACAAAACAATAAAGGAAAAAAAAATTAAAGATTTAAAATTAAAAAAATAAAACAAAGATCTAAAATTAAAAAAATAAAATAAAATAAAATATAAAATAAAAAATTCTCAAATAAAAAAAAAAATTTAAATAATGAAATCACTCATATATTTATGATAAAAAAAAATACAAATAAAAAATGTTATAAGGCCATTTTTTTTTATGTGCATGGTCGTTTTATGGATTTTTATGTGTAAATGAACCTATAAGTCTTAAAAAAGAAAAAAAAAAATCTAAATTTTTGTTCTTAAAACCCTAAAAAATTCAGTTTTTTTTGCATTTTCTTCACTAAAAAAATATAAAAAAATCAAGGTTTTTGAACCTAAAAACCTTAAAAAAGTAGTTTTTGAACACAAAAAAAACTATAGAAAAACAGATTTTTCCCAAAATCATCTCTAAATTGACAGAATAGAAGGAAAACTAACCTTTGAAATGCAAGAAGTTGTTGTCACCAATGCCAACACAACGCCTCCACACAATTACGAATAGCAACACAATGCCTCCAATGCCAATGCAATGCCTTCACGAAGTTACCAATGCCAATGCAACACCTCCACAAAATTACCAATAGCGACACAAAGCTTCCAATGCCAATGCAATGCCTCCATGAAGTTACCAATGCCAACACAACACCTCCAGAAATTTGCTCTAACAAATACCAGAAAACTTGATGTGATGTGATGAATAGAAACAATCATTCCTTTTAAATATCGTATATTGTCTGATTGATTTACTGTTTAATGAATGTGGGATTAAAATTTCAAATTTAAAATATTTACGTTTAATTTATTATAGTTCATACTATAGATACAATACTTATTATTTGCATGTGGTTATCATAATTAATATTTACATGTACTGAATGTTACATTTAATTTATTATAGTTCATACTATAGTTAAAATACTTATTATTTGCATGTAGTTATCATAATTAATATTTTATTTAATATTTACATGTACTGAATGTTGAAGAATTCAAATATAATCTCAGATTAAAAATTAAAATATGAAATACTTACATGTAGTTAATTATATTTAATATTATAGATAAAATAGTTAATATTTGTATTTAGTTATCATAGTTAATATTTATATGTAATCAATGTTTAAAATCACGCGATTAAATTTTAAAATCTAAAATATGTACATGTAGTTAATTATAGTTTAAATAGTTAATATTTACATCATGTTATTTTTGTAAATATTTACATGTAGTCAATCTTAAACTATTCAAATAAGAAAATTATTTTAGTTTCGAAGACATGCATGAAAGGAATATTTAAAAAAAAAAATTGAAATATATTTTAGATGAATATAACGTAAGTTTAAAATAAAAAATTTAAAATATTTACATGTAGTCATTATAGTTAAAATAGTTAAAGTTTTTTGTGAATTTTTTTGGAGGGAATTTTTGGAGGGAAAGTTTTTCGCGAATTTTTTTGGAGGGAAAATTTGGAGGGAAATTTTCAGTCTTTAAGCTATATATTGTAAGTGGGAGAGGAATTTGTATCATTCAACCTATTCTTGTTGGAAACCATGGTTTCTTCTGATAACGAAGTTTTTCTTTCTAGAACATCAACATCTTCGTCACGCAACAACTCTATTGAGAGTGATGAATATAACGAGAGTTCATTCACCATGAATAGAGAGTCAAAAAATCGAGCGCCAGTTATACCACTTACTCTTAATCCTAAGGATTATGAAAGCAACAGTGATGAAGGGCATGATGAAGAAACTGCAGAGTCAAAAGTTTCACTTCGTCCTAATCCCAAGGATTATGAGGACACCATTGATGAAGAGGGAGATGAAGAATATCCACTTCAGCTTAATCCTAAGGATTATATGAGAAAAACAAATGAAGAGGGGAATGAAGAATCTGTAGAGTCAAAATATCCACTCTGTCGTAATCCTGAGGAGTATGCTAGCAGCACTGATGAAAAGGGGGATGTAAAATTTCCAGAGTCAAAATATCAAATTCGTCATAATCATAAGGATTATGCGAGTACCACTGATGAAGAGGGGAATGATAATATTTCAGAGTCAAAACATCCACTTCGTCCCAATCCTAAGGATTATGCCAACACCACTGATGAAGATGGAAATGAAAAATTTACAGCATCAAAATTTCCACTCCGTCCTAATCCTAAGGATTATGCAAGCACCACTGATGAAGAGGGGGACAAAAAAATTCCATAGTCAGAATTTCCACTTCGTCTTAATCCTAAGGATTATGTCAGCACCACAGATGAAGAGGGGAATGAAGAATTTGCAAAGTCAAAATATGCACTTCGTCCTAATCCTAAGGATTATGTTAGCACCACTGAGGAAGAGGGGAATGAAGAATTTGCAGCGTCAAAATATCCACTTCGTCCTAATCCTAAGGATTATGCCAGCACCACTGATGAAGACGGGGATGAATTTACAAAGCTAAAATTTTCACTTCATCCTAATCATAACGATTATAATTTAACCACTGATGAAGGGGGGGATGAAGAATTTCCAATAAATATAGATTCAAGGCATTCACTTATTCCCAATCCTAAGGATTATGAGAGCTTTAGTGAGGAAGGGGAGGGGCAGGGTGAAGAAATTCTAGTGAATACAAATTCAAAGATTCCACTTATGCCTAATCCCAAGGATTATGAGAGCGCCACTGAGGAAGGGGAGGATGAAGAGTTTCTTGCAAATGATAATTTTAAAGACACAGATCTGAATATTGCATTTTCTCCAATTGACCATTTCAAAGACACTCATGGTGATGAAGAATCGAATCCTCCCAGGGAAGAATTTGAAAGCATGGGTCAAGATGGTGAAGAATTTCTTTTGAGTCAGGGTTACAAAAGTGTCGATGAATCTTGTGAAATGTTTTCTTCAACTGATGATGGTAAAGAAAATTTTCCATGCAATGATGTTGATGAATTTCTTAACTATGTTGAGGATGATGATAGTGGGGATAATATTCCTTCTAATGGTGATGAAACTACTTTTACAAAAGATGATGTAATGATGAAGCCGTTGCAAGAAAATATTGCAACTATGAGTAGGAGTAGACCTTTTCATATCAATCCAAGGCATTCCATTTATACAAGGGCGAGGACAAAATATCTCACGACAAAAATTTCTGTCGTTCATTTGATTTCAAGCGCATGTTGTCGAAGGGATTGCTTGAAAAATATGGATTTCAACTTTTCTTTTCAGAAAAGGAAAACATATATGTCAATGAATAAAAGCATGCAAAATTCATATTTAGTGGGTTGCATGCAATCTAGACTAGCAGGTTATGATTATCATATTGGGAATGTATTGCTTTGCAGAAAGGCGTTCAAAATGTTGTATTCAATTCGTAATTGTCGTATGTCAAGAATCCAGGATAGATTGGAAAAGGATCCCACATATTATTCAGAAGCATGTCATAAACGGGAGGTGGGCCATTTGCAAATACTGCTAAGACATGGATGAAAGACTTCTTTTCAAATCATGGAGAGTGTATGCCAAATAAAGACACAATACATATTCCAGATAATTTCTCGAGACGAGAAATATTCATTTTATACAAAGATTATGCGGAAGTTGTTGAAGGAATTGGTAATTTTATTACATATTCTTATTTTACAAGGATATGAAAAACTGAATTCAACAATGTTTGTATTCCTAAGAAGACAAGGATGGGGATTTGCAGCACATGTGCTTTTCTTAAAGCAAAAAGAGATAAATGTCAAGGGGCAGAAAGAGGTATGTGTTCAAAACATTGTTTTTTAAAATTTGATACTTATCAACTATGAAAATATATTTATTCATATGTTTCTTTTATTTTATGTACAGATTCTGTTGTCGAAGAACTTCAAGACCATCCGCAGTAATGACAGAAACAGAAGTGAAAGACAAAGGATTGTGTAAAAAGCAGAAAGTGTTGTAGTCATCAAGAAATAAATATCTGAAGTTGATAGTTGATGGTATTGGACAAAGAAAACATTCTTAACATTTTATGTATAGCAGAAAAATTACCAGGAGGAAAAAATTCTTCAGTTTCACTTGGTTGGTTGTGTATTCAATGAGAAGATGTTTCAGAGTTTTCTTCCACAACTCCAAATATTCACAATAGTGCAAGGAAAGCCATGCTATAATCAGGTGTGGTTATCATTAGTGCAGGATTCTTCAAGTTTTATGTTTACAATTAGACAACACAAGTCGTGAGAACAAAAATCAAGTTCTTTTTGGGTATCTAAACATGCTTGTTGAATTGGGGATTTTTAAAAAGATAAAGGTCGGTTTCCTTCTTGTTGGGCATACTCATGATCATATTGATGAAATGTTCAGTCATTTTTCAGTAACATTGAGGAGGAAAGGTGTTGGGAGCCTGCCATCATTAATTAAATGTATTAAGAAATCATACATTCCAGAGCCTGTTTTTCATGTGTTGGAAGAAACTATTGACATGCGAAGGTTTATTTTTGGATCGCATGGTGAGAAGAAATGCATTGAAAAACTTAATGACATTAGCTTCCAGCATCAATTTCGTATCAAAAAAATTGATGGGATAACACTTATATGGGGCAAGAAGTATTCAACTATTGAAGAATGTGGACCATCATCAGGTTTAGCATTTTTGAAGTTCATTCCAGAGCGTCCAATGTTTTCATCAAAGGTATTGTTATTACAGTCAGTTTCTGAACTCCATAATGCACGAAGGCAGAAGAGAGACATAAATTATTCTGAATGTCTCGAGGAAATTAAAAGATGTATTAGAGATACATATGAATACTTTGATGTTGCTGATTCAGTTTGGTGGGAGTCTTTTTTCAGTAATCAAAGTAATATGATTTCAAGATCAATAAATGGGGATACGCTTTTGAAGACTCCTTTTTTTTTCCCACAAAATATGTCAAATGAACATGAACATTAGGAAACACACAATGTTGAACAACAACAGCCTCAAGCTATTATTAATTCCCCAGAGGTAGAGGAAAGAAAAATCTATATTGGTTCTATAAGATCACGTGCACAATGTGAAGCCATGGAAGACCTTTATAGTGGTTCTGTACAGGATCTTAAGGAGGGTTGCATGATAGCAGTGTTAGCAGATGAAGATCCACTTGGCTATCCATTCTGGATTTCCAAGGTTATAAAGGTCATTAATGAAAATGAAGAGATTACAGCTCTTGATGTACATTGGTATGCCACAAGTACCCACCCTTTCAATGGTGCTTTGAGGCAAACTGATAGTAATGGAAAAGAATTGGCGAAGAAAAATAGAGGCGTGGAAATATAAATCGTCGCCACCTGAGATGTCTTAAAATTGGAGATGTTGACATACTTGTGTATGACTTCAATTTGACAAAGAAGACTATTCTGTGAGACCATAAATATTTTGAAGAAACCTGCAGAACAATTCTTTGTTGAAATGGGACTCATGAGAATGTAGACATAGATATACAAGACTTTTGAACTGCGAAATGAGTGAGGCATCCATGTTGACTCGGATGGAGCACTGGTTGATGAAGAAGAATATGGATCAATAACCATGCACGCCGGGCCATTCATCACCGAAGATGTGGAATTATGATGGTGTTCCCAGAACCTATGGCTGATTTTGAATAACTATCTAAGACACTTTTCCATAATTGATGTCTGCATGGTAACTTGAAATAAATATTTTCACTTCCATATGATTTTTCATGAAGTTACATGAGGAATTTCTATGTTTTGTGATTATATGTTTTAATTATAAATAATTCATCTCTTTAGAATATCCACATCGCAACAATGAATTACAAAAAATAATTTATGTTATATTCAATATACCAATGTTGATATTTTGATTAAAAAAAAAAAAAAAAATTAATGTTGAATTTTTAGATTATGCACTGATATTGCCATAATATTATGTATTGTTACCATTTGGTATAAGATACTTTTAAAAATTTTAAAAATTATGTCGTCATTGAAACAAAACACTTTGTTTGATGCTTGATTACAGGTTTGGTTGAAATTATATTTAAATTTGTCTTATTCTAAGATTTGAAAAAATATAAGTTTTTATTCTTTAAAATTAAAATTACTCTTACTTGTTTCTGTTTTAAATTGTTAAGTCTTATATTTTCTCCATAATTTCATTGTTCAAGTATGTTGAACACTTAAGATTGAAAAACATTAGATTTACCTTTATCTTTAAGGTTATGGTTGAAAATAATTACAAATTTGGGGTTGTTTAAAGTCAAGATATTTTATGTTTAACAACATGGATGAAAATTGTTCAAAATTATAAGCCCTCCAGCCATGTATTTGTTTATCTTTAACATCATCTATCAAAAATGTTAGGAATTTACGATTTTAAAAAATGTCCTAATATGTTGTCTTTAATTCCATTGTCACAAGTGTCAAAATTATGACACAATTTTTTTTGTTATTCGACGCTTTAATTGGTTTTATTTTGAAATTGTTTTTTCAATCCTTTTTTCAACAAACAATTTTGTTTTTAGCATAATTTTAGAAAATGTTGAAATTTGTTGTAAAAAAAAACAAATGTAGTTAAGAAACACCTTTTTAGAGGGTGTTTTCAATCCTTTTTTCAACAAACAATTTTGTTTTTAGCATAATTTTAGAAAATGTTGAAATTTGACCTTCAAAAAAAAACAAGTGCGTTCTGGAAGACACATTTTTTTTGGGGGGGGTGTTTTTTCATGTTTTTTTAGCGTTTTTGGGCTAGAGTTCCCGTTTTGAGGTCAGGTTACCTATTTCATCAGTAACAGTGTTATTGGTGCAGAGAGTTAAATTGGCTGCTGAAAACACCAAGGTTTGTGTTGAACATAGGCCAGAGGAAGCATAGAAATTCATAATATTGTTAAACTCTAAAAACAAATATAAGCTAGAGGAACTAAACATCTAGGATATAACACAAATAGTAATGGAGGTCAAAAGGGTGTTGAAAAAGAAAAATATAATGTTGTAGTTAGAGAAAAAAGTGTATAGAACTAGAGCTACAGGTTA
The DNA here is from genome assembly GCA_034641835.2 of Pinus albicaulis. Classification (NCBI taxonomy): domain Eukaryota; kingdom Viridiplantae; phylum Streptophyta; class Pinopsida; order Pinales; family Pinaceae; genus Pinus; species Pinus albicaulis. The sequence continues at coordinate 1,747,873,962 of CM076580.1, forward strand.
GAAGATTTAGCAAGAATTTTTATTTGTTGCAAGAGAAGGACTTCAAACTCTCAGAATTTCTAATGGAAAATTGGTTCCAGTAGAAAATTGTCAAGAGAAACTATGCAACATTGCTATAGATGCCTCCCAATTTGCAAAGGAAAAATGAGCTATCAATGGAGAAGCATTTTTTGAAGGTATGCAATTTGATTTCCATATTCAACATTAGATATATCACCTTTTTTCCACCAAGCCAACTTTATAAACCTACAATGAGGTAGATGAAATATTCAAGAAGATGGTAAATTATTCTATCCCAAGTGAAGAAAGGTGGGACCAGTTACTAGAACTGATCGACTAAGCACAACATAAGATATAAAATTTTGGAAACAAACAAAAAAGAAGAGCAGGAAATTAGCTACAGTAAGCAATATATTTCCTCCAAAATTTAACAACGAAACATATTTTTTCCACATTTCCTATTTTCTTGTTCTATTTCTGAAATATTCACATCTTTGTTAGATATTATTTTGTAATCAATTCCTTGTTTTGAATCTAAAGTTAGTTCAATATAAAGCCTATAAATACTATGTTATAATACTTAGAGATGGTTGGAACCTGAAAGAAGGAAATATTTTTGTGATTGTAAGAAATACATTTTGAAGTAATCAATTCACTAATAGAGGGGAAATTTTATCTCAGGATTATTGTTTCAAGGAAATGGTGATTTTCTCCTTTTTGTAAATCAATTTTCCATTAAAGTTTCCCATGATTGTTTTCCTTATTTAATTCTTTACAAGAATATTAAGGGCCAAATTTATTTCTAATAGACTTCTCTACCTTATACAATTTCAATGTTTTCTCTCTGATATTAAGTATAGAATTCACATTTTTATGCTTTATATTTAATTTATCATAATTCGAGTTAAACTTATCCAGACCACAACATATCTACAAGATCCATGGGTTTTCCTACCCTGCCCTGTTTTCTACTCTTCTTTTTATTTTAATTGGTTACTAAAGATATTATGACTCCATTCCCAATGAATTTATATTCCATTTTTCAACCGAAATATTAAAAAATCCATTTTTTCCTTTCATACCTAACCTAAAATCCGAACATTGAAATCGAAATTATATAGAGAGAGCCCTCTCTGATGCTGTAAGGGCTAGATCCTGGATTTAAAAATATGTTTGTGGTTAGCTTTGTATTTTTCTTCCTCAACCTAAGAAACTATAGAGTGATAACATTCTGGTGACCATACTCAAGAACTATCCAAAAAACTATGATATTTCCATGGTAAATATTTATTTCAAAGTCTCAAAACTATTTCCTATGGATGATAATGAAATTATAAGTCTATTAGGCTGAATTTCCCACCCAAATGTGTGTGTGTGTCTATATATATATATATCCAACTGTAAATAGTTTCTTGAATATCTGGCTCCCAGAAATGTTTACACCAGAGCCCATCCAAATCCTAATCCCCCCAAAGTTATAAGTAACCCTAAGAAGTTGATTAGGAAAAAGAGCTTCACAATAATTCAAGCCAATAATATTCCTTTGCCAAGAGTCGATTCACTACCAGAAAGCCTTACAATAGTTGAGGATATTCAATTTGATTTACCTTTTTAGCTCAATATTTTCATAGCTAAACCAGAAAGCTTTTTCCCTGAAACAATTCTATACGAAACAAAATTGAGACCATATACTACTCTACAGAAGCCTGGGTTTTCTCGATCTGATAAAGACACCTTACATCAATTTGAAAATATTGAACATTTGGTAGCTAAAATAAATAAAAGTATTGACGAATCATTCATAGAACAATCCTATACTCTTATTTCTCGATCCCTATCATTCACCTCTCCTTTGACTTCATTTTTTTTTCTATTTTATCGGTGGTTCATCATATTATAACTCCACCACCCTTAATACCCCCAACATCAAGATCTATTGTAATTTTTCTAGCCCCTCATATTCCAGTTATGGTAGCCCGATATGCTCCTTTGGTCTTGCAACAACCATTGAATGCCATGCCGAAGACTTATGCACATTGTATACCATAATTTGATGGCATTGGCCCTGTCACAGTGAAACAACATATACACAACATGAATTATTTCTCAGACTTAGAAGAAACTGTCGATGATAATGTGAAAATCAAGATCTTTTCACAACGTTTGGTAGGGGAACTTAGAAAATGTTTGATGGGATTACCAACCGATAGTATTGCATATTTGCAAAATTTTCTCTCTAGATGGGAAATAAAAAATAAATTACTCTGAATTCTAGCAGAATATGAAAATTTAAGAAGAGACACATGTGAAATAGTTCAGGACTATTATAATAGATTCAATAATATTTAAAATTATATCCCAAAAACTATAAACCCCCACTTGGGTTAGGTTTGATTCATTTTCTAGATCAGTCTGACAATGATATGGTGTTGGAATTTCTGATAATTCCAAAACAATGACTGAGAGAATAATACTCTCCTTCTAACACAGAGAATAACTGGATAGAGATTGCATAAAAAATAGCTTTCTATTTCATTAACAGAACTAAAGCTATTACAAAATGATAGATTTCTTCCTCCTCTGAGGGATTTACAAAATATGGACTCACTGCTACAAACATAGTGCACACTAATCTTCTCTGTCTCTCAAATCTGCACAAAAGAGTGCTCTATTATGCTTTACTGTGTTTTCTCTACCTTCGGGCTTACACAGAAATACAACACAACTATTACATGCTACAATGCAATACAACTACGGGCCTTTCATTCTTTTCATATGGCACGGCGGAATGAAAAACATAAAACAAATTACAATAAAAAATACATTTTCGGAACATAAACTTTAACCTAAATTTCTTTTGTGTGATATGCAAGTGGAGCCCACGTCGCAATCAGTGATCGGTGGAACAGTTGAATGGTTTGAATAACTAACTTGTGATGTTGCGATTGCGATTGTGGTGGGACCACATTGCATCGCAAGAATTACAATGAGCCTGCAATTCGGGCGCATGGCGATAGGATATTTCGATTGCAATTAGCAATGTGCGATGGACCCCACGGCGGAGATCCCATCGGCGCATCGGTGAAACATGGTTGCATACATATTGAACATTGGAAAAGCGATATGAGATGTGCAATGAGCGACATCGGCGATATCGCATCGGCAAAAATCATATGCGGTAGGCGGAATGGTTAAGTGATGTTGCGATGTGCAATTGCGACAATCACATTGCAAAATTTAAATGGACCACAACATATAGCGGTGGTGTGGTTGGTGAATGCGATTACAATGAGAAATTGTGGTAGGACCACATCACATCGCAAACTTTCAATCGGCGGTAACACATTTCGGAAGGCGGAAAAACATCATTCCTTTTGTGATGTGGAATGTCGCAACATCGCATCGCATCAGAACTCCTTCATATCAACAAGACACTTAAATAAAACTTTGCAAATGGTGATGAAGTGGTGGACGCCACTATGATGTGGCCCAATTCAAAACTTAAAAGGACTTGGCGTGTTTAAACAAAACTTCTTTCTGTTTTGTTGTTGAGGGCTTAAAAGCCCGAAAAGACTTCTCTTTAATAAAACTCTGTTATTTTGTGGTTTAACCATGAAAGTATTCATTTCCTCTGCAAGTTCAGCTATGCCCATACAAACATAAATTCATCTCTGCAATGGTGGCTGCTGCCCATCAACATTTGTTTTTCTCCATCTTTGTTAAATGCATAGAAGTGTACACTCAACCTTCTGTTGCTGCCCCTATTGTACTCTGTTTCTACCTACACAGGGTACGTAGGTGACTTTAATATTTCAACAATCCCCCTTAAAGGCAGCTACTAGGTTATCAGTCATACCCAAACATTTTCTTAAATATTCAAAAATCTTCTGCCCCAATGGCTTTGTCAGAATATCTGCAAACTGCTCCTCTGTTCTACAATGTTGTAAAACAATTTCTCCATTGTTCACCAATTCTCTGATATAGTGAAAATTGGCATCTATGTGCTTCGTTCTCTTGTGAAACATAGAATTATTTGATAATGAAATAGTTAAGCTATTGTCACAATAAATTATTGTGCCCTTTACCTGTTCTTGACACAACTTCTCAACATCCTTCTCATCCAAACTTCTTGACACACTGCTGCTATAGCTATCACACACTCTGCCTCTTCTGTAGATAATGCTACAATAGGTTGTTTCTTAGAAGCCCATGAAATGGCTCCTGAACCCATATGAAAAAAATAACCGGAGGTGCTTTTCCGTTCATCTACACTTCCAGCCCAATCACTGTCACTGTATCCAATTAACTTTGAATTTTCTGAAGTAGTATATAAAATACCTTACCTCTTAGTTTCTTTCACATACCTCAGAATTCTCTTTGCTTCTTGCCAATGTGCTTGTTTTTTCCTTTCCATAAATTTGGAAATCAAACTAACAACATGCATAATATCTGGCCTAGTTGCAGTCAAATACATGAGGCTACCAACTATGCTTTTATACAAACTAGGATCAAAATCTTTGCTGTTGTCATCTTTACTCAACTTCAATCCCATTACTATGGGAGTAATTGTTTCCTTGCACTCCTGCATATTAAATCTTTCTAAAACTTCATTAACATATTTTTCTTCTAAGATAAAAATCCTATTTTCATTCTGTTCTACTTCTATTCCTAAGAAGTATCTCAACAATCCATATCAGTCATTTCAAATTCTTCTTTCATGACTATTTTAAAATTATCAATGAGCTAATTATCATTATCTATGAATATCACATCATCAACATATAAAACAACAATGAACATCTTACCATATTTTTCTTTGACGTATAAGGTGGGTTCTCCTTCACATTTTTCAAACCCATTTTCCAGTAGATAGGAATCTATCCAACTGTACCATGCTCTTGGTGCTTGCTTCAGCCCATAAAGAGTTTTCTTCAATCCGCAAAATTTATGCTCTTGGCCCTTTTTCTCATAGCCTAGAGGTTGTACAACATAAACCTCTTCCATTAAAACTCCATTTAGGAATGCTGATTTTAAATCCATTTTGTAAACCTTCCATTTTCTTTGTGCTGCTATGGACAGCACTGCTCTCAAGATTTCCATTTTTGCAACTAGTGCAAAATTTTCTTCATAGTCTCTTCCATGCTGCTACTTATATCCCTTGACAAAAAGTCTGGCCTTGTGTCTTTCTATCTTACCTTCAACATTGCTTTTGGTATTGTAGACCCATTTAACTCCAATGACTTCTTTACCTTCTGGGAGATCAACCAACTCCCATGTTTTATTCTTTTCTATGGCATTAATTTCATCATCCATAGCTTCTATCCATTTTCTATCTTTTATGGCATCTTCAAAATGAATAGGATCATCAACATGACAATGCCAAGCAAATAAGGAGTTGATACCTTCATTTGCTGCTTCCTACTCATAAATCTCATTTAAATTTCTGAATCTTGTTCCTCTTTCATTTGGTGTACTTGTGCTTGAAGAAGCACTCAAATCTTCTCCATGTGCTGTGTTTGGAGAAGCACTCTCATTTCTTCTTAAGGGTGTTCTTACTCCTGCTTGTGGTGTCCCTTGCTGTCCTTGTGTTGGTGGAGGTTGTGCTACTGATGAGGTATTATTTTCCGCCATATCTTCCTCATCTTCATCATGAGACAAACAGTTTTTAACATTGACTGTTTTCTCAATGCTTCCATCCCATGCTTCTTCTTCTATGAATTGCACATCTCTGCTTATAATAAAATTCTTAGTGGATGGGTTATACAATATATATCCTTTGGAATCTTCACAATATCCAAGTAAGATGCACTTCTCCTCCTTACTATCCAACTTCTTCTTCAATTGATCTGGAATGTGTGCATAAGAGACACACTCAAAAACTCTCATGTGGGTAACTCCTTGTTTTCTGCCACTCCACGCTTCTTCTGGAACTCTGTTCATTACAGCTTTTGTTGGGCATCTATTCAAGATGTATGCTACAAAATTTGTAGCTTCTGCCCAATATTCATTTGGCAAGTGTTTTTCCTTCAACATACTTCTCACCATTTCCATTATGGTTCGATTCTTCCTTTCAAAAACTCCATTTTGCTGCGGTGTGTACCTTGTAGTAAAATATTTATGTATGTCAGTCTCTCTACAAAAACGCAGAAATTATTTTGAGATATACTCAACTCCTCTGTCAGTTCTAAGAAATTTGATATGATCCCCACTTTGCTTCTCTACAAGAGCTTTAAAGTGGAATTTTTTTTCAAAAACTTCACTTTTATATTTCAGAAAATAAACCCACACTTTCCTTGTGAAATCATCAATGAAAGTCAGCATGTAATTGCTACCTGAAACTGATGTTGTTTGCATCGGCGCACATAAATCTGAATGAATGATTTCTAAGGGTGCTTTTTCCCTAATGCTCTTTCCCGATGGATAGTTTTCTCTATGTTGTTTTCCCAAGATGCAACCTTCACATAGGCTGTCCAGTTTCTTAATCAATGGTAGACCTCTTACCATTCCTTTTCTGTGCAACAAATTTAATCCTCAGAAATTGAGATGTCCAAATCTCAAGTGCCATAACCGAATCTCATCTTTCACTTCTTTCTATAAGACCTCTTGAGTTACAGCTGCTACATTCTTTCTTTTTCCTTTCAAGTCAATATTGAGCTTGAGTGGAAACATTCTATTGCTGGTCATTTGTATTTCAGCAATAATCTTCTTGCTTGGAGGTATATCCATTATTGTGCACACATCATTCTTAAAGAATACATTGTAACATTTTTTTATGAGCTACCCTACACTCAAAATATTACATTTCAAACCAGGAACATAGTACACATCTGGCACAAATTCTGCTCACCATTTCTTGCACGTATAGTAACTTTGCCTTTTCCCTTGACAAATATTTTAGTATTAGTTCTTGTGGTTACTTCTGATTTAACTTATTCGTCAAGATTGGAAAACATTGCTATGTTTCCAGTCATGTGCTTACTGCAACCTGAATCTAAGAACCATACATCATCCTGTCTATCGTATGCTACATTACATGTTAACAACACATTCTCTGGGTTCTTTTCTTATTTTTCTACATTAGCATTCTGCCTATTATTCATGTTATTTTGCTTTTTCCTATATTCATTGGCATAGTGGCCATATTTCTTGCAATAAGGACATTGGACATTGGATTTGTCATACCTTTTTCCATGAGCATGTTGGTGTCCACCTTTTTGGTTGTTGCATTGGCCATGGCCTTGATTCTGATTTTTGCTCCTTCCATGTGAATGTGAAGGGTTGTTTCTTCCTCCTTTGTTTTGGCTTCTGCCTCTTCCTCCTCCTCTGCCTTGACCTCTTCCTCTTCCAAAAGGCATCTGGGTCTTGAAGGCATGCTCTAGATATGGGTTCACATATATTTCCAATCTCTGTTTATGAGTAATCAACGATGCATGAAGTTCATCTACTATGAACTTAGAGAGATCCTTTGTCTCTTCTATGGTGGTAACAATAACATCAAACCTTGAGGGTAGACTCCTCAATAGTTTCTCCACAATCCTTCTTTCCTCAAGTGTTTCTCCACGGAACCTTATCTGTGTGACTATTCCAATCACTTGTGTGAAGAATGAGTCTATGTTATCAGACTCTTTCATACAGAGAGTTTCAAAATCTCTCCTAAGAAATTGTAGTTTTATTGTCTTCACTTTCTCCATACCTTGAAAGGCTATCTTAAGAGTATCCCATGCATCCTTGGATCTCTTAGGTGCTACTATCCTTGGAAACACACTCTCATGTACTTTTTGATCGAGATAGAAGAGGGATTTAGAGTCCTTCTTCCTATTACTCTTCAATAAATCCTTCTCTTCTTGTGCTAAGGCATTAAAGGCCTACTCATCAACTAGTTCATCAAAACCATCTTCTACAAATTCCCATAAGTCTTGTGAGGCAAACAGGGGTCTCATGGTAATGGCCCAATAATCACAGTTCTTCCCATTAAATTGTGGAAGCTGAGTATTTTCAATACTCATACTAGTGCTTGGTCCAGCAATTGCTTATAAACTGAACTCTGAAATAAACTTGACTGTGTTTTTCAAACAAACTGTCTTTCCTTCTTTTAAAGATAAAATTTGTCTCTAAGGACTGCTCTTTCAAACAAACAAAAAACTTTGTTTTTTTGAGAAATACCTGGACTTTAATCTTCTGCTGAGCCTTCACATTGCTGGAAAATAGCTACAACAAATCTTCCTTCTTTCAACTTCCTTGAAACCTTCAAAGAGCCTAGATAAGCTCTGATACCATGTTGGAATTTGTGATAATTCCAGAACAATGACTGAGAGAATAATACTCTCCTTCTAACAGAGAGAATAATTGGATAGAGATTGCATAAAAAATAGCTTTCTATTTCATTAACAGAACTAAAGCTATTAAAAAATGATATATTTCTTCCTCCTCTGAGGTATTTACAAAAACTGGACTGACTGCTACAAACGCAGTGCACACTAATATTTTGTGTCTATCAAAACTACACAAAACAGTGCTATGTTATTCTTTACTATGTTTTCTCTGCCTTCGGGCTTACATAGAAATACAACACAACTATTACATGCTACAATGAAATACAATTATGGGCCTTTCATTCTTTTTATATGGTGCAGCGAAATGAAAAACATAAAATAAACTACAATAAAAAATACATTTTCAGAACATAAAATTTAACCTAAAATTTATTTTGCGTAATATGTGAGTGAAGCCCACCTCGCAATCAGCAATCGACGATCAACAGAACTGTTGAATGGTTTGAATAAAAAACTTGCGATGTTGCGATTGCGATTGTGGTGGGACCACATCGGATCACAATAATTACAATGAGCCTGCGATCTGGGCAAATTGCAATAGGAGATTGTGATTGCGATTAGCGATGTGCGATGGACCCCACGGTGGAGATCGCATCAGCGCATCGGTGAAACACGATTGCAGACGGCTTGAACACTGGCGAAGTGATATGCAATGTGTGATGAGTGACATCGGCGATATCGCATCGGTGGAAATCATATGTGGTAGGCGGAATGGTTAAGTGATGTTGTGATGTGCGATTACGACAATCGCATCACAAAATTTAAATGGAACACAACATATGGCGGTGGTGCGGTTGTTGAATACGATTGCGATGAGTGATTGTGGTAGGACCACATCGCATCGCAAACTTTCAATCGGTAGTAACACATTTCGGAAGGCAGAAAAACATCGTTCCTTTTGGGATGTAAGATGTTGCAACATTGCATTGCATCGGAACTCCTTCATATCAATAATACACTTAAATTAAAACTTTGCGATTGGCAGGTGGGGACCACTATGACGTGGCCCAGTTCAAAACTTAAAAGGACTTGGCGTGTTTAAACAAAACTTCTTCCCGTTTGGTGGTTGAGAGCTTAAAAGCTCAAAAATACTTCTCTTTAATAAAACTCTGTTGTCCTGTGGTTTAACCACGAAATTCTTCATTTCCTCTGCAAATTCGGCTACGCCCATACAAACATAAATTCATCTCTACAATGGTGGCTACTGCCCATCAACATTTAATTCCTCCTTACAGTTTTTCTCCATCTCTGTTAAATGCACAAAAGTGTACACTCAACCTTCTGCTGCTACCCCTATTGTACTATGTTTCTACCTACACAGGGTACGTAGGTGACTTTAATATTTAAACATATGGATTATCAATTGATAGAAACAAATCCATTCACCTTAGAATAAATTAAAATAAATGACGTTAGTGTCAAGGAACATTTGATGGAATAAAGGGAAATTTAAGGATTGAAAGAAGAGTGAACATTAAAGAATAACCTTCTTCTTCTTCATCATTAGATTCATAATTGGACACTTTAGTTAAAACCATGGAAAGGATGATGGAAAGAATAATTTTCAATGACATATCTCCACCAAGAGAACCTTGTGGAGGGCCTCAAATCAGCAATCCAAACTTTAAAATATAATAGCCTCAAATCAAACAAAAAGAAACACGAAACCAAGCTGATCAAAAACAAATTAGGCATATTTTTGAAGAAACATTTCCTGAATAAGAATGAGTAACTATAGAAGAATCCGAGGAGGATCAAATTAATCTCTTTGGGGAAGGAGAACAAGATTTTTTTTTCGTAACCAAGGAGGAACAATATATTTTATTATTATCACAGCCAGAGGATATTCCTGCAGAATCAGTAGATTATCGAAAGGGATATAAAAATTCCATTATGGAAATAGAGAAACAATATAATCCAAGAAGTAAAAAATATGCATTAAATCCTCCCAAGAAAATCATAAGCCAACATCAAGCCTCGATAATATTATTTGATGTGTATAAATATATATTTCTTCCAATAAAAATTAAAATTTGTGCGTATAGTGTGTGATGTGATGCATTCTCTGATATCGTATCAAAGCCGAGGGTTGAGAGGTTGGAAGAAGTGTGAGTCTTCAAGTTTGAAGGAATTTTCTATTGTGGAAAGCAAGTTTGTTGTGAAAAGAGTGTGAGCACTAAGATGTGTGGAGAGCCTTCATAAACCATTATAGCTTTTCCATTGGCAGGAGAGAGTGTTTTCCAAGAGCTATCTCGATAAGTTGAGTCATGTGGCAGAGTTTTGTTGTATTGGGACCCGCTGTAAATGTGAAATATGTGAGGAGTAAACCAGGGCAAGGACTTGTTGTTGGGTGCCCAGTAGAACGTTGAATTTTAGCTCCTGCAGAAAGCATGATTGCTGAAATAGGCCAAAGGAAAAGGGTATAATTGTATTTACCGTGTTATTTTTATGGTTGATATTTTAATGATGGTTATATGCCCATTTTATTTAAAGTCTTGTGAAATAGTTGATGTTAAAATTGTGTAAGAGATAACACTTCAATAGTGTTTTATCAAGCGAGTAAATTTTGAAGTAAAAAGTACATTATCATGGTTTGAAATTTGAAATTGGGGTGTAAAGTTCATAGAAATGGCATATTCATTTTACAAGATAGGAGACACATGATGAGTTCTCTATGTTGAGAATTTTCTGGTTTGAGTGATTAAGTGAAAAATCAAATTGAAGAATAGTTATCTCCAAGTTAAATGATAAGTGTTTTAATAAAGATATCCAAATTTGAATTAAAATAGTTAGTGGTGGTTGTACCACTCATTGGCATTATGTTTTTGATCAAGATTTTTTTTAATAATAGATGAAGTTAGATGAAATCATGAAAGTTATAATGGTAATTGTTTTAATAAAGGGCTCCAAATTTGAATTAAAATAGTTAGTGGTGTTGTACCACTCATTGGCATTATCTTTTTGATAAAGACTTTTTGGAATAATAGATTAATTAAGATGAAGTCATGAAAGTTATAATGGTGGAGTGGTGAAATAAAGTATTATTATAAAATTATTGGAGTTTTTAAAAAAAGGGGGGTTTTGATATAAAATATTTTAAAAGGAGTTGATAACAAAAAAATAAAAAAGGAATGAGAATTAAAAGTAAAAAAGGGGGTGCTTTTATTTAAGGAGAAATTAAAATTATTCAAAGAATATGTTATATTTTTTTCTGATTAAGGAGTTACTAAAGTTATTGGTATTTATATTGGTACTTGAAGATTCTTAATTTCAGTACCATGTCAAATGTATTAACAGTCTTATGTATCTGATTCTAATAAGTTGGATGGTAAAAATTATGCAAATTGGAATTTTAAATTGCAAAATTTGATGGAAGGCTACAATATATGGATGGTTGTGTCTAGAGATGAAGTGAAGCTAGAGCCCCCTCAACCCACAGCTGCTAAAATTCAAGATTAGGAGCGACGAGAAAATGAAGCGAAGGTGTTGTTGCGGATGTTCCTTAAGGACAATATTATTTCACACATTAGAGAGTGAAAACATCTAAAGAGACATGGGACACTCTTAAAAATTTGTATGAGATGAATACTACAAGTCAAATATTGTATTTAAAGTGTAAGCTTCTTTCAATTAAAATGGAAGAAAATGAAAGAATCAGTAATTTTATTTCTAGAATTAGGGATCTAGAAGATAAACTAGGTGACATTAGTGAAACAATATCTAGTACAGAATTTGTTGCTATGACATTAAATGGAGTGTTGGATGAGTATCAAATGTTTATCACTGGTCTTGCAGTTAGAGAGAAGGTTCCTAAATTTCATGAGTTGGCAAGTATACTTATGCAGGAAGAAGAGCGACGAAGAAGCCTTAATCAGAAATATCCCAATTCAAATTTGGCATTGATGGCTAAAGGTAAGTAGGACTTCAAAGGAAAACAGTGGGAGAAAAATAAAGGCAAAATACCACATATAAAATCATTTCAAGGTACACCTTCACCAAGGTCAAATGTCAAATCAAGTAGAGATGATGTTATTATTGTGGAAAACCTGGTCGTTTTTCTAAGAATTTAATGAAAATAAGCTCTAATCTATTTTAAAAAAGAAGGCATACAGGAAATTATGTTGATAGAGATGAGGCAATCAATCATGAATTTAGAAATTTTAAATTATTTGTGTCCAATGTTGCTTTATCATCAGAAAGTGATGCCGATAATGCTTGGTTTATAGATTTTGGTGCATCAATTCACATGTCATGCAAAAGAAATTGGTTTGATACTTATCATGAAGATAATAATGGTGCACACATCTATTTAAGAGATAATAGATCTCATGAAATACAATTATATGGAGATATAAGTGTTACTATGCCTAATAGACAAGAAAATAAAATTCAAAATGTGGTGTATGTTCACAATTAAAGAAGAACTTAATTGATGTCTCCACTATTAGAAATCATTGTTTGAAAGTTGAATTTGTGAAATCACATTGTTTGGTAAATGATATGCATGAAAACTACAAGTTTGTTGCAAAAGGAATAAGACTTGGAGAATTATACAAGTTGGATGTGACAAAGAATGGGCATCAAGCTTTGGCATCAACAGGAATGTAAAAAGTAGAGCTTTGGCATCAAATGTGTGGACACTTAAATCATAATGACATAATGTTACTACAAAATAAAATGATGGTAGAAGGCCTTCCAAATATTAATGGTGAACATTTCACTGGTGAAGGTTGTGCAGTAGGAAAACAACACAAGGAAGAATTTCATTTGCATGAAAAGAGAAGAAAACGTGAAATACTTGAACTATTGCAGACTGATGTATGTGGTCCAATGAAAACTAAGTCACTTGGTGGAGCATATGAATTTCTTGTATTTATTGATGATAACACTAGATACACATCGATGTAATTTATAAGAAATAAAAGCCATGTGTTTGAATACTTTAAAGAATTCAAGAACATAGTTGAAAAAAAATTAGGAAAGGGTATTAAAATTCTACGATCAGATAAAGGTGGTGAGTACGCTTCAAGAGATTTTATAAAATACTGTAAGGAAAATGGAATTGTGAAACCATTTACAGTACCAAATACACCTCAAAAGAATGGTGTAGCTGAAATAAATAATAGAACATTAGTTGAATGTTCTCTTAGTATGTTGAAAACCATTAATACAAATGTGTATCTCAAGAATAGAAGTCCTACAATATATCTTAAGCAAAAAATACCATTTGAGGCATTTTATGGTTTCAAACCTAAACTTATTCATTTAAGGATATTTGGATGTAGGGCCTTTGCTCATATTCCTAAAGAGGATAGGAGAAAATTAGATGCCAAAGCTATCAAATGCATTTTTATTGGATATTGTACTGATCAAAAAGCATATAAAATGTATGATCCAAATACTCATAAGGTCTTTGCAAGCAGCGATGTTATATTTCATGAACATGCATATAAACAAATGAAAGAGGATGAATATAATGTATGGCATCCTACTTATGACAACTTTAAAGAAGAAGATGAATTTGTGGAATCATCTTAAGCTCAAGAAAGCATGGACATTCCAGAAGATAGTTCAAGAAGTCAAAGTCCACAAAGAAGTGATGAAGGCACTCCATAGAGAAGAAGAAGAGGAGAAAGTACTCCACAATTTAATGAACCTCTAAGAAGGTCAACACGACAAATTCAAACTCCTATTAGGTATAAATATTATGCTTTAATGTTTCAAGTAGTGTCTATTTTTCAGCCTTTAAATTATGAACAAGCCAAAAATCATAAAGAATTGATGGAAGCTATGAAAGAAGAATATGACTCTATAATGAAAAATGAAACTTGGGAATTAACAGAATTACCTGAAAATAAAGTCCCTATAGGATCAAAATGGTTATACAAGACATATTTTAATGCAAATGGTAGCATAGACAAGTATAAGGCAAGATTGGTTGCAAAAGTTTATTCACGAAAAGAAGGTATAGATTATGAAGATACCTTTGCTCGAGTAGCAAAAATGAACACAATCAGAATAATGATAGCATTGGCCACTAAATATGATTGGAATCTATATAAATTAGATGTGAAGTCAGCTTTTCTAAATGGGGACTTAAAAGAGGAGATTTTTCTTGTTCAACCAGAAGGATTTGAAAATAAGGGACAAGAACATCTTGTATGCAAGTTAAAAAAAGGCCTTAATGTGGACTAAAACATGCACCCAGATCGTGGTATGAGAAAATAGATAAATTATTCTTTCAGCAAGGATTTAACAAAAGCAAAAATGATCCTAATTTGTATGTCAAGTCAGATAGAAATGGAAGCATAATATTAATCTCTATATATGTTGATGATCTAATAATAAAAGCGAATGTTGATAAAATGATTAATGATATAAAAAGGAAGTTATCACAGGAATTTGAGATGAAGGATTTTGGACATATGCATTATTATCTAGGTCTTGAAGTATGGAGAGATAATGGAAGCACTTTAATCACACAAATCAAATATACAAACGAGGTACTAAAGAGATTTCATATGCAAGGATGTAAAGCAGTGAGTACTCCATTGGAACAAAATATCAAATTGAGAAATGATGATGGAACAAAGGAGGTGAATGGAACATTGTATTGACAATTAGTGGGAAACTTGAATTATCTCACTACCACTAGACTAGACATAGCTTATGTAGTAAGCATATTTAGTCAATTCATGGCTAAGCCTCTTGAAAGCCACTGGATAGTTGCAAAAAGGGTCCTTCGATATTTAAATGGAACTATCAATTTTGGTATTGAATATACTAATGATTGTAATGTTGAATTGACAGGTCATTATGATTATGACTAGAACAGAAATCTATATTTCAGGAAATCCACCACTGGATACATGTTCAATATAGGACCATGAGTGATATCATGGAGTATTAAGAAAAAACAAAAAATTTCCTTGTCATCAACTGAAGCAGAATATAAAGCAATATGTACCACCACCTGTGAAGCTATATCGCTTAAAAGGATACTTGAAGATTACTAGATTTTTGGCTTCTGTGATCCATCAATAAATTATGAAGAAATATTTTGGTAATAATCACATTATCATTAACAAAGTTGACGCGTCTAGATTTAATAGCAGACCAGGCATCAATTTTGGTCCATAAGTCCGATGGAATCGAATTGGCTAGATTCAAATGCCACGTAAATAATTTTCTAGATAAAAGATCCAGGCTCCTTCTAACCTTAGAGATTTCACAGCGAATGAGTGCGAGGCTAGTTTTCAGAAATACATTATGGTTTTTCGAAATTTTGAGCAGATGTTTTATCAAAGCAAAAGAAAGGATAATGGAAGCATCTCTACATCTTTTCAGAAAGGTCAGATCTGATCTCAACTTAGATACCCGCAAGCGTGCCCGTTCAAAATGATGAACATTCGTTGCCAAGGCCCTACTGAGCAGGGTTTGAAGATGTTCGTGATGCTCCACAAAAAACTATAGTGATCAGATGTGATAAGCAAAGCACCATCGATTTGGAAAACAATCTGGTATGACATGCAAGGTCAAAGCATATAGACACAATACCATTTTGTAAGGGAAAAGGTTCAATCAAATGAAATTGACTTAAAATATTGTAATACAAATAAGAATGTAGTTGACATATTCACTAAGCCTCTTGGGAAGGCTAAATTTGAGATTTGTAGAAGTAAGTTATGTGTTGTAGAAAATCCAGACTGTTGGTCGCTTTAATTGTTTTAACAATTCAAGCTCCACATAAATTGTCAACCCGAGAAGGTCTGTTTATTCCAAAGACAACCACGCACTGGATATGCTCAATTCCAAAAGCAAAAATAATGTTGTAGTAAAAGTCACACAATTATTAATCATACAAATCTAATTATTCACACCCTGTTTTAACAACGCTGAAGTCTACTTATGTTATAGTAGAAGCAATTCCTCTATTGCAGTCTTTTAAGAATCCTAATGAAAGGAAATCACTCTGCAGGAAAGGAAACCAATCAACCATAACAGGGAACAGGACCCTATTCCTTCAAATAGGAACTTCAACAACTGCTGCCTGACACTAATCACATTGTAGAAAAGATAAATTCAAGAAAACAGGACCCTATTCCCATGAGTAGGAACCTTCAGCACCTGTCTCCTGTTACTAATCACACTGCAGGAAAGAAAGTCAATCAATGGAAACAGGACCCTATTCCCTTGCACAGGAATCTTCAGCACCTGTTTCTCAACATCAATCATACATTCAAATAGATAACAGAAAAATATCTCTCAGCTTCTTTTAAGAATGAATGTACCAAACTCATGCATCATTTAAAGGAAACAGAATGCTCAATTTACTGCAGAACTATGCAACTGGTGTTTCAGAAAACAGAATTAAATTAAGGTGTGAATGTCATAAAGAAACTCAACAAACTACAGGAACATTCGGGTGAATCTTGTGATGAAGGTGGGCCATTTCCTTCTCACAAGATTCCCCAGGGAAAGAGTTAAATTGAAGCACTCGAAAGGAACCTTTATTCATCTGTCAAAAAGGAATGATACATTACAATGAATTCTAGCTCCTTTTCGCTCAAAAACAATGTTCTCCTGTAGTCTCTAACTCCCCTTATAATGATGATGTCTCCTCTTTTTAAAGAGGAGACATCTATTATAGTTACATCAGAGAAAATATATGTTTATCCAAATCTGTTCTTCTTTCTTAAAATAGGGCTATTCTATTCTTCCATAGAAAGATATTGTTACAACAGATACAGAAAAAGTACTGGCTTCAGAATAATCTGTGTAACCACTTCCTTGCTTGTCTTCATCTTGTTGCCATTGTTCCCAAAATACTCTTCCAGAATCACAAATTACGAGTAATGATAGAATTTGCGTGCCTGCTGACTGTTTCAGCAACAGAGTCGACTGTTTCAACAACGGCTGGTTGTTTCAGCACAACACATAAATTATCTACGATCTTTTAGACTTGTGTTAGCAACAATATACCTTTGATTAATGATGAAATATAAGAGTAATATGGAATTATATGTAAATAGATTAAATATATAGTAAAGAGGAGGATTCCATATACCTTTGGATAAAGTGAATGAAAATGATGATGGAACCCTTTTTAAATATAGTTATAAAGGGTAAGGTGGTGTCAATATGTATGGTAAAAATGGTACATTGTGAGGTCCTTGTTAGCCTCCTATATCAATAGGTTTCATCTTTCATGATTTTATTGATGGAAGTATGGAATATGTTCAAACCTTCTTACTTGAGCAAAGGTGTTCCATATTCTTAAAAAACTAAAAAATTCAAAAAATTTTAAAAAATGTAAAGAGGGTATACCCTAAAAGAAAGATCAAAGGGTAAAAAGAATAAAATGGTCAAAAAAGAGAAAGATATGAACCCCAAGAAAAATAGACCAAGGAAAGTGTGCAAATCCAAATGCCACTACTATTTCATTTTTGTAATAAAGCAATTGTGTGCAGCTTGTCAAACCTTTGCCACAATTCATGAATAAGTCAAACTGTTTAAACTTGGCTTAGTCATATTTTAATTTCATGTTGTAGATTAGAGAATAAATATCTAGCCAAACAATTTAATCTTGGCAGATAAGTAGATAGGTAGAGTAAATAAAAAGGTGCTCAACAGCTAAATCTGAGCCCTTGGTTGTAATAAGGGTAGAAATAGATAGATTCATTATGTAAAAAGGAAAAAGATTGATCAGGGTTTGCAAGTCTAAATGCACCCTAATAAAGAAGAGAAAATGGTAGTGTTAAGTAGATAGGGTAGGTAGATGGTGCTGCAAAGTGTTATATGATGAATGGTGCTGCTACATGTTGGTTAATCATTTACTTTCATCACAAGTACTAAAGCAAAAAATACACTGGAAAATCACAGCAAGCAAAGTCAAATTCATTAACCTCCCTCATCATTTTTCCCTCAAGAGTTTTACTAATTTCCCCCACAAGTACTAAGGTAATTTGAGATCAAAGGGGCTCAAGGCATTTCCTTGACTTCTGGAGGGACCGGACCCTCGGCCTACTGATCAAAAAGACCTAAGCACTTGAAATAATTCATCATTGTTATCTTCCATCTTTAACTTTTTCCTAAGTAAAATCCTATTTTACTTAGGAAACTGATGCAACATTCCATAAAAATTCCTCAAAATAACTTGTTATTCTAAGTTTAAGTGTTGAATATAAAAATATGCCATTTACTTCACAAATTATCACTTTCTTAGATGTACAAAGATGTTTTGATTTTCCTTGTCCTATGCCATATTAACCTTTAACTATACTATATTAAATCCCTAGTGAAATCCCTTTTCCTAAGTATATAACTCCCTTCTATAAATAACCCAAAAACCCCCTTAGTATAAAGTTTAACCAGAGTATATATTCCCGCACATTAAAAGTCACCCCGCTTTATAAGCCCTTTGGTTTAAACTATAGCCTTATACATAAATTCCGCCCCTATGATGAATTAATTTTATTAATTCATTCATCATATAATACTATAAGTATGTTTAATACCAAAACATATTAATAAACTTTGCAAAAGTCCATGCCACCATGGTCCGTCCACGTGGCATTCCACCTGGCCAAACTCCGTCGCAATCCATTTCATACTATTCATGGGGTTAATTAATCATTTGGACTAATTAACAACCATTTCCGCCTATTAACTTTTCCCCGGGGTGATTAGGTTACACATTAAAACCTTTTTAAACCCCGACTGGCCCACCTTTGAAATCGCACAAGTTCCCCTCCCTTTCAGCCGTTGGATCGTCCGTTCGTTGATCAACGGTGATCGTTAATCCCGCTGCCCATCCCTTGCCAGAATGTTAACCAGCGGGGGATGGGCGGTTTTTGAAAAGTCAGCATTCCACGTGGCAAGCGTCCTGTGGAATCGCTGCCCTCGCAACTTTTACCGCCCTCGTCCATAAGCGGTGCGGGCTCACCGCTTACCACTTACCGCATACCGCCGGCCCCACTTCCCTACGTCATGACGTCATCGCCTCGGAAAAAACAAAAACCCTTTTAAATCGTAAATAAGCCATTTTCCGTGTTTTTTCGGTTGTTTTTAGCTTCTGAAAGCGACAGAGCTCCCGCTGCAATTTTCAAATTTCACTGCAAATACACCAATTTACTCCGAAATTCCGCTGCGCCCGTGTTGAAGAACGTCCCCGCCATTGCTCATTACCTGTTAAAGAACCAGTTTCCATCTAAAAACAGGTATTTATCATTTTACGCCCCGACTGAAATTCAAGCTTAGTTTCCTTTGTTTTTTCTCTGAAAAAGTAGTTAAAAAGCATCGCTGAGCCCTCCCTGAAGATTTTAAACCTGTGAATTTGCTTCCCAAACCTGCGAATTGTTTCAATTTCCTCCATTTTTCAGAAATCCCGTCCGGTCTGTAAGTAAAACGAAAACCTCCATTTTGAATCCACAAGAACCAAAATGGAGGTCCCCACAGCGCTGAATATCACTCCCTTGAATGCTCCTCATCGGGAATTGGACTATCTACCTTTGATAGATGAAGATTTCCAAATAAAAGACCTGAGTTTCGATGAAAGCCCCCGATTGAGCTTCTGTCACTGCAGAGACGAATTCTCAAAAGGGCAAGACCTTATAGGGTTATGGGAATCCAATCTCCCAAGGTATCTTATTCCTTCAGTCCACATTTTCCCTGAAATCATTCATTACTGTCATGCAAACTATGATCCTGCACAGAGAGCCGTCTTAACTCCTGATCAAAGTGTTCTATTTCCTATCACACCTCAGGCTATCAATGCTATGTTACACTTTGAGCCAGAACAAGAATTAGCACCATTATCCATGGAGGGATTGATTGAGAAAACCAGACAATTAACCCCAGAGAAATTAAAATTCATGTGTCAGTATTTCATGCTACCTGAGCATCAGCCAAAAGGGGCTCCCCCCTATGGTTTTTACTATTTCAATACATTGGGAAGGCTAGTTGTTAACATAATATCCTTTGTCCTAGGATTCAATACCAGTGAGTATGTAGACGAGATAACTTTGGCTTTGCTATCCATCTTTACCCCTGGGCAGCCTCCTGAGATTAAGTATGATTATGCTTCCTTCATTGCCAACAAAATCCATGATCAATTCTTAAAGCTAGATACTGAAAAAGTGTTCAAGTACTCCTCAGTTATCTATCATCTCATGATCTATTATCAGTCAGACAGGTTCCCCTTCCCTGTTCAGAAACTTGATGCTAAGGGTAATCCCAGGTCTGTCATTTTTTGGTCCCCCATCATTCATTTTTCCTCTGATTCTCCCTACTCCTATTCAGAATTCATTGACCAGTTTGTACAACCTGCCACAACTCTGTTAACAGGAATTTCTCCCCCCAGACTCAGTACTGAAATTAGAAAGACCTTGCAATTATCAAAGAGTTATAAAGTTGGGGATTGGTACTTGTACCAAAACCATACAGCCATCAGGATTTATGGATGTGAATTAAGTCCATTCAAGTTACCCAGATATGTACCAATGAGAATTTTTGCTTTGGAATACTTTAGACGGATGAATAATTCAGATGTAATCCATTTCTGCAATGTAAAGAAGAAAGCACAGTTAAGGATCAAAAGCCAGTTAGGTCCTTTCATTTGCAATTCTAGGGAAGCTGAGAGAGAAGCAGAACTTTTATTAGAGAGAAAGTTCCAGACATCTTTCCGTTGGGTCCCATATGACCCCTTTGGTTTCATTTGTGAAAAAATATTAAAGAATAAGTCATCTCCCTATATACACCACAAAATTCCTGGTTTAGAACAATATGCAAATCAAGATGAATGGGTTGAAGGAACTCTTGTTGAAGAGGAAAGTGGAGCTAACAAATTGAATAAACTTATGAAAGATGTTGAGAAGAATTTTGACCTAGAAACATATGATCAAATGCAGGTACCCTACATTGGCACATCTTCAGCAACCACTCTACAGCAAGCGTTACAGGAAAACAGTCCATCAGTAGCAGCAGAACCCAAGGGTAAAGGAAAAGAACCTGTAGTTCAGGTTATTGAAACCTTGGTCATGGCAGAAAAACCACAGAGTTCCAAAACACCACAACCATCTCAGGCTTCTCCCACACCAACAAAGAAAATCCAAGTTCGAGAGATGCAAACTCCACTGAATGTGGAAATAGGGAAAAAGAGGCTAGCTCCAGATACCACACCTTCAAAAGGAGCCCCACAGGTTTATCAAGCTAAAAAACACAAGTCTGATCCACCTCCAGATGTAGAAATTATAGATGAAGTATTTGATGATGGTAGGGAAGATAGTCAGCAAACAGGTACAACAAGTGAAACAAACATAAGCCAGAAAGGGATACAAAAGCAATTAAGCACTGAAGTATCTTCTTTCAGACCGCCAAAGACAGATACTGGAGACATTAAAAGAACCTTCATTGATATCAAAACAAAGAATGATCCATTGAAAAGGAAGGTATACGATCAGTATATGAAGATAGCTCCTCATAATCAGCAAAGGCTGATGTCTGCATTTGATCTTTCACAAGGTAAAATGCTAATGAGCCACTTTAAAGCAAAGGTGCCAAAGCCAACTTCAGCAACAGATTACATCAAAACAAATTTTGAAGTTTTAGCAAAAGATATCCATCCCCTGGATCAGATAGAGCTTCATAGGCAAACAGGGGAAATGATTTATTCTACTCTCACTAACAAAGCCATGACAGCTTTAACACTGCAAGATTCCTTGAATAACACTTCTGCACAATTGAAGATTGAGAGGGCCTCTTCACAGGCCAAGGATAATAGAATAAAGTCTCTAGAAGAGATCATCATTGGTTTGGGTCACAATCCCAAAGACATTAAAGGCATTGAGGCATTGGTAAAAAAGAAAGAGGATGATATAGCAGCACTCAGAAAACAGCTGAAACTACCAGCCTCGAGGCACCCTCAGACACAGGAAGTTATAAAAGGAAATTCACAGGAAGAAATGATGGAGTTTCTCTTAAAGATGACAGAGCGACTAAATGAAACAGAGAAGGAGTTGGAGAAAGCATTGCAGGAACAGGAAATAATCAAGCAGACTTCAACAACAGGTACTACAACCACAGGGCAGCAGGAACAAACACCTCAGGTAAACACTAATTTGAATTCTGAGGACTTAATAAAACAAATGGAGAGTTTGCAGCTAAAGGTCACAGAACTCCAAGAAACAAAATTACAATTAACAAAATTGGAGGAAAAATATGACACATCCAAAAAGACAGCTGCTGATAACCTCAGGGAAATAAAAAGATTGGAAAAATTGGTTGAGGCTTTGCAAAAAGATCTTTCACTGGAAAAGCCTCTGAATGAAATAAATGATATTCTTTGGTGCAACATCATTGAATTAATAAGAGATATTTGGCCCTCCATTCAAGCTATTTTTGAGCAAAATGAGTTAGTCAAGATAGCACAAGAAGAAATAAATAAAACCAGACATGAATTAAGAGGCAGGCCTGAACAGGCCCAACAACTCATTCAATTTTTGAATTCCAGAACAAAACAACAGCTTGCATTGTTAGGAATTAATGATAGGACAGATGCAGTTTTGGAAGCAAAGAGAGTTTTCACCAAGAGGACTTTCATGCAAAATCTGGAAAGAAAGTGTACAGACATTTTGGTTGATATCAACGTTTTCAGAGAGAAGTTTCAAGCTTTGCTGGACAGTGGATTGCCGAGTCCCATGCTCACAGAAGATCAAATAGTAGACTTAGAAACCTATGAGAAAAGAATAAAATCTCATGCTAAAAATACAGCTGTAGGTTCTACTAGCTCATCAGAACCTGCATTACCAACTGGGAAAAGTATTTATGAGAAAGTGAGGAATCTATTTCATCTGGAGCATGAAATAAAGTATCTATTTCCAAACAAGCCCACTTTTTATAAACTTACTGAAGCAGATGAAACTTTAAGGAAACTCAGAAGAACTATGATACCAGATGATCAATGGTGGAAGGAAATGCTGGAAGTTCTGTAACAGTTGTTTTCAGGATGAGATTTTACCTTTACTATCAAGTAAAATGGTAAAAACAAAAAGACAGATGAAAGAGTATCAGGTGAAAGGTTAAAGAGTATCCGTGAGAAGAAAGAGTATTCAACAAGTCAAAGAAATGCGCAAAGGACAGCACAGAGTCCTATTTTAAGCACTTATCTCTAGCACGTCCATGAAGAAAGGGACAACACATCAGCCGTTACCCATTATTCTATTTTCGAGACCATTTGTCTCTTGTTTGTTTGTAAATATGCTTTAAGTGAGCCTAGATTATTGGCTAAGTTAGTGTAAGATTGTTTTAGATTATTTTATGTATAAATAAACCCTCAAAGAGAGTGTTGAGGGTGGATTCTATGACTCTGCTGTAACATTGAGGTTTTCGGAATAAAAAGCTTTTGGACAAATTTACTTGTGGCTTACTGGATGACGTTTTGAAGCACTGGACTTGTTGCGGGATTCATGTGTTGGACTACAGTTCAATAAGTTTTCCAACCCTTGTGTTTGAATTTTATATTAGTTTATACTATCATCATATCCGTTTCTGAATAGTTTACATAAGGGATTGAAACAGAATTTGCTTAATTGTACTCTGTTTTCAAATGTAATTATTCTTGATGTTTTCTTCTGAATTAGTTATAAGCATGAATTCTTAAATGCTCCTTCTTTGCTAATTTAATCATTGTTGATTACTATAACAAAGAATCCTTCATTGCTCTTTGCTTGTAGTCATTTCTCTTCTTTCTCTTGAATATGGTGAAAGATTCTTAGTTGCCTTTCATCCCTTCAAGATCATCCCATCCACTCTAAATTTTAAGGATTGTTCTCTGTCTAGCTATCTTGCCCTGTAATACCATCTTGTGCTTAGAATAGAAATCCAGTAAAGCCATCCTTTGACTCCATAGCCCAATGGACCGAAAGCTCTCAACCTTGCCCTTAGTTTGTGGATTTCACCATTTTCCAAAAACAAACTCTTGAATCTATAACTAGCCTAAAACCTTCCAAGAACAAAGATAAATCATAAAGAGAGAGCCCTCTCTGGATGCAGATTGGCTAGATTCTGCATCTAAAAGGTTGGTTTGTGGTTACCTCGGGTATAATTTCCTCTTACACAACTTCTAGGAAAACTTGAGTGATAACAGTCCTAACATCCCCCCCCAGCTGAAAGGGTTGCATGTCCTCAGGAAACTCTCAGTCTGAGTTAGAGTATGAGTACTGACTCTGTGCATGCACGTTGCTCAAGCAGTAACTGGAGAAGGTGGCTTTTGTTGAAGCTCAGAATCCTCGATTGTTTTGCAATTTCTGCCATGCTACTGCCTCGTCCCTATTAGCCAATTGGTAGTGAGACTAGTATTTTTCTGTCGACATCCATAAGATCAGGAAGTGAAAGTGATAACCAATCCAGTTCTCTCCACAATGTCGAATGCATCTGATGTAGTTTGGTACCCTAGATAGTGCAGCTTGAAGATTATCAGGGCTAAAAGGGTGATACTCTTGTCTTTCCTTACATGATTGTTGCCAGAACATAGTGTTAGCCTTCAAGGCAGCAGTTTCCTTCACTCTGATTAGCTGTAGACACTTTAGAAGTGTTGAGGCTTGCAGTTGTTGTATGTAACGGTGCATTCCCGGCTTCTGCAAGAATCGGTGATATTCTGCAACAAACATGGCCGGATTTGAAGGTTCCGGTCTAATCCAAAGGAGGTGATTCTCCTCATTATGCCTACTTGCAATAAAAGAAGTTTTCCATGTGATCTGATTGGCAAGAAATGAAACAAATGCCCTAATTTGTACATCACCTACAATTGGAGTGAGATTGACCTGTCTATTCTCAGGCATAGCCTCATTATGGAGATAAAGTTCACATAACAAATGTTGGTCACTAGCAGGGGCCTCAGCAAATGTTTTAACAAATTGTTCCGCTGTGAGAAATTCATGAGGTCTCCCATCCTTAATTGCCTTCAATTGAAAATAAACAAGACGTTCAGAGAGGAAGAGAGAATAAGTCAAGGAGGGTTTTCGGGTGGCCAACAATTTTTGCACTAATGAAAACATCAAAACCAACTTTTCCTTTAATTCCTTGATTTCTTTCTTAGAATCCTTGAGCTGTTGCAGTGTCTGTTCCCAAATATCCCAGTTGGCATACATCTGATTCTGCCAGGCCAACTTATGCTGCTGTAATATTTTATCTTGATCCACAGCATACTGTTTCTTCCAGTTATTCATTATTTCTAATTGTTTCCATGGCAAGGTCTGTGTCTCGGCATTATAAGTACTGGGTTGGGGCATTGTCTGAGTAGCTGAGCTGACTAACACAGGGCAGGATATCTGTGGTTTGGTTTCTTTTTCCAGAATTTTTGAGGGCCCTACTGGTTCTTGTGTGACAGTAGGGCATTCTTCTTTAATTGCAGCTGATGTAGATGCCTCAGGTACCTGAATTTTGACTATTTTGTATCCTTCCTGTTGATAAATGTTACCACACTCATGGCACATGTATTCTCTGCATGGATCCTTCTTTTGTGCTGATGCTGTGTGTGCCAACATGTAGAGATTCAATTCTCTATCAAAGGATTCTCATGCCATGATCAATTCTTTCTTATAGGCCTCTAGTTCTGACTTCAAAAAATCATTTTCCTCCAATAAAGATGCCATAATGGGTGAACCCTGTGTGCTGGTTGATTCTGCCAGAGTTGTCTGCTAATCCACAGCTGTAGATGGTTCTTGTGTTGCAGCTACAGCTAGTTTCCTTGTATTATCATGCTTGGTGTATGATTTTTGTACCACAGTAGCCGGTTCTTGTGTTTCAGCTTCTGGGTAAGTAACTGGTTCTTGTGGAGTAGTTACTGTTTGAGTAGTAAACGATGTTATCTTACCCCGGGCAACTGGTTCTTGTGGAGCAGTGCCGCAGGACGAGATGGGTAATGGTTGGGGAATTTGGAATGGTGATGAGGATTGAAGTTTTAACAGGATAGTCGCAGGGTCAGGGGAAATGGGAGTGACTTCAGTTTCAATAGTCATTTTCATTTTCCTCCTAGGTAGGAAAGCAGAAAAGTTAGTGACTTTCCTTTTATTTGTAGGAGAAGGTTCCTTTCTAGGGGAAGGGCTTTCAGAAGAGGTGACAACTTGGGATGTGGCCCTTGTTTGTCATTTTGAGACAGAGACTGTTGGGGTTCGTCTCTTCCTTTTATGAGTAGGGGGAGATGGGGGTGTTTGAGAGTCATCGCTAGAGATATGAACAGTGGGAAGGGGTGACTCTACTAAGTGGGATGAACTTGGGGGTAGGTCAACTGGTTCTGAGGATGGAATCAATGGGGGATCAAGGATATCGTCCAGTTGTCTTTCATAAGAACTCTCGGGAGTTTCTTGGGAATTTCTGGCTTGTTGGGGAATTTCGGCTTGCTCGGGAATTTCGGCTTGCTGGGGAATGAGGAGTGGGTTATTCAGAGGGGGATTTTGCTGAGCAAAACCCCTCTGAATTAATAATTGACATAAGAGATGATGGGTAAGGGATAATAATGAGAATTTTACCCGTATACAGTAATATGACATGTTTTTAATACAACCAATCAGATAATAAGGAATATTAACTAATCGACCATGCTGCAAATGATTCATTAAAATGAATTCATGTTGATAAACTACCTGGTAACACCCCTCACATGTCAAATAGTGCTTGATGAATCAGCTACTATTGGCCATGGTCGAGGTAATGAATGCAGACTTATACCGCGGCCTTTATGTTCAATCTGTTCCTCTCGAAGAAGAAAGTCTTGTTGCAGATTTAAAATGACTTGTTTCCTGCTGAACCAGTGAGCTCCTGTAACCGGTAACCCTGAAACTTGTGCTATATCTTCCTCTGTGACCGAAATTCGGACCCCTTGAACCACCGAGTAGTCTTCCTAAAAATTCTGCGCAAACTCTAAAACTTGCTGAGGATCAAATTCTCCTAACCTTTCGAAGTATGTTGTCCATCCTACCTGCTGAAAAATTTGGTAGGCCTCCGGGAACAATTCAAGAAGAGTTATCGAACCAGGCTCATGTCTGATAGCTGAACCTCCCATAGCTACTAACTTGAGTCACATGCAGAGGCGCAGAGAACAGAAACACAGGCTTTGGTCAAGCTAATTGTTGCAACAGAGGATATGGAGTCTCAATGACGGCGGAAATAATGGATATGAAGAGTGACAGAGGATTGGATGGTGTGGAATGATGATTCAGTTTTCGAAATTCCCCCCTTACGTATGGTGAAATGATGTTTAAGTGTGCGGAGATTGTAATCATTATGAGCAATATCCTCTCTTTAAAATATTATTTAACTGCATTACATAAAAACCACATACCTTATATTTTTACCTTTGTCTTTATAATTTGAAGTATAGAGTGCTTCATAATGGCTTGATATTAATGGAAGAATCTTTAAATTTCTCTGGAATGTAGAACAGGAGCATATCAGGATCTGCTCAATACTGAATAATATTCACCCAAGGGATCTGAAGAATAAAACTGGAGAACTGAAAAGCTTGTACAACAGAGGAAATAAATGGTGTTTTAATAATGAAAAGATGAATGACAGGTTGCTGAAAGTGGTGTTTCAGCAATGGAAAAATGAGTGACATGTTGCTGAAACTGGTGTTTCAGCAAAGGGAAAAATCAGGAGAATGGGATATAATGAATTGGGTTTAAGACAAGTGGGGGAAGTATTTGCTAAGGGATAATTTCAGCAGTAAGGAACGGGAAATACTAGCTGAAGGATGATATTTCAGGAATGGTAGAAGTGGGGAAAAAGAAAAAAATGGGATAAGTAATAAAAGGGATATTGCTAGGAAATGGGTTGAAATGAAGGGAAAAAGCTTCTGTGATTGAAGCTTCAGCTCTTCTTGTGATGAATCTGTCCTCCTTAATGAGTTCTTCCAAAATCTGAAAAATTCAATTGTCACATGCCAAACCTTGACAGGGATTATTAGTTTTAAATCTAATCTAATGCTAGAAATACAGTGCAGAAAATTAAATGCTGTGAGGAGCAGAAGACTCCCCTAGAAAAAGATAATGTGTATTAGTCATGCAAGCAGCCTTGAAATCCTCTTTAGAAATAGGGCGTTGGTACAAACGAAGCCTATGACCATTTCCTAGTAGAGGTGTTTTAGAATCATCAATTGTTAAAAGTCTTACTGTTCCATTAGGAAAAACAACATCTACTTCATATGGTCCAAGCCATCGTGTACGTAGCTTACCCTGAAAATTTTCAAACCGAGAGTCATACAATAAGGCCCAATTACCTTTTTGGAACTGCTTGTGTTTGATAATTTTATCATGCCACTTCATTCTTTGTTGTTGAATCATGGTTGTTTGGTGAATGGCATCTAATCTCTTTTCATCCAATTCAAGAAGCTGCTGCAACCTAGATGTCTGCACATCAGTCAAATCAAGATTAACAGCTAAAGCAGTTCTTAGAGTTTTAATTTCAAATTCCACAAGAAAAACGTCATTTTTACCATAAACCAATTCATAGGGAGAAAAACCTGTAGTGTTTCTCCAAGTAGTTCTGTAAGCCCATAGTGCTTCAGGTAGCCTTTGAGACCAATCCTTTCGGTTATCCTTCAATGTTTTAGTTAGAATGGCTTCTAATACTTTATTTGTGCTTTCCACCTGCCCATTGGCCTGGGGGTCGTATGGTGTAGTCATTCTATGATGAATATGATATTTCTAAAGGGTAGACTTAAAACCATGATAATTGAATGGAGGTCCTCCATCTGTAACTAGCTCTCTAGGAATTCCAAATCTAGTGAATATTTCTTCAAATAAGAAAGCTAAGACAACTTCTTCATTGGCTCTAATAAGTGCTTTGGCCTCCACCCATTTAGTCATATAGTCTGTAGAGACTAATATATAAGTTCTTTGATTGGATGGAGGATTAATGGGTCCTATGAAATCCAAGGCCCATATTTCAAATGGTTTAGAAACTACCTGGGGGTTTAATGGCATTTGATCTCTATGATTGGGTTGACCCACTCGCTAGCAGCTGTCACAATCCTTCACATATTTCTTTGCATCCTTAAATAATGAGGGCCAATAGTAACCCATCCTCAAAATTTTGTGTGCTGTTCTTTTATCAGCAAAATGCCCTCCGCAAGGGCCATCATGACAAGCTTTTAGTATGTCATACACTTCATCTTCCCTAACGCATCTTCGGATTTCTTGATCAAGCCCTGTGTAGAAAAGACACCCACTTATCCAGCTATACCTGGCACTTTGTTGAACAATTCTTCTCTTTTCTCTGTATGAAAGGTGTGATGGTAATTTTCCTGCAACCAAATAATTGGCAATATTTGCATACCATGGAGAGTGAGCAGAAACTGCAAATAAATACTCGTCAGGAAAAGAATAATTTACTGGAATATTATTATCAGTTTTTAACCATGAAAGGAAATCAGCCACCACATTTTCTTTACCAGGCCGATCTACAATTGTGATATCAAAATCCTGCAGTAATAATAGCCATCTGGTAACTCTAGCATTTGTGACAGATTTGTTCATTAAATACTTAATAGTCGAGTGGTCAGTGTGGAAAAAAGTAGAATAACCAGTGATATAATGTCGAAATTTATTAATGGCATAAATTACTGCAAGAAACTCTTTTTCGGTAACTGTATAATTAAGCTCAGCAGGGGTCATGTTCTTATTGATAAAGTAGATAGCATAAGGAAGATGATTCTCCTCTTGTCCCAAGACAGCTCCAATTGCAGTGTCTGAAGCATCAGAAGATATATGAAAAGGGAGGGCCCAATCAGGTCCCCTCAAAATAGGAGCAATAGATAACTGATGCTTGAGTTCTACAAAGGCTTTCTAACAAGGATTAGTCCACTTAAATTCAGCATTTTTCATAAGCAACACAAATAATGGAGAAGCTATCTTAGAAAAATATTTAATAAATCTTCTGTAATATCCAGCATGTCCTAGAAAACTTCTCACATCAGTTTGTGTTTTAGGAATAGGAAGATTCTGAATGACCAATATTTTAGATGGGTCTACCTGAATACCTTGAGATGAAATAAAATTTCCAAGCACTACTCCTTCACTCATCATCATATGACATTTTTCAGTACTTAGGGAGAGATGAGCTTATATACAACGTTTAAGTACCTTCTCAAGATTTTGTAATGCATCTTCAAAAGACACACCATAAGGAGTAAAATCATCCATAAATATTTCCATAGAGTCATTCAGCATATCAGGAAATATTCCTATAACAACCCTCTGAAAAGTTGTTGGTGCATTACATAGCCCAAATGGAAGAAATCTATAAGAAAAAGTTCCCCAAGGACTAGTGAAAGTGGTCGTGTCCTGGACTTGGGGTGTAATTCTAATTTGGTTATACCCACTGAATCCATCTAGAAAAGAATTTCTTCCCTAACAGACTATCCAACACCTGATCAATGAAAGGTAACGGAAAGTGATCCTTTTGAGTAGCTTTATTTAAGGCTCTGTAATCAACACATACTCTCCATTTCCCCTTCTTCTTAGGGACAATTACCAATGGGGAAACCCATTCACTATCAGATATGGGGTAGATAAATCCTGCATTAAGCAATTTCTAAAGTTCCTCTTTAACAATTTCCCATAAATTAGGGTTCATTTGTCTTTGGGGTTGACAGACTGGTCGGCATCCTTCTTTAATATAAATTCGGTGAGTACATAGTTCAGAAGAGATTCCTTTCATATCCATGTAATCCCATGCAAATGCTTCCTTATTTTCACGTAATAACTTCATTAACTGCTGTGTTTCAACAACTGTTAGATCAGGATTTATGTTTAATGTCTTGCCAAGTTCGATTTCGACTGTTATGCTTTTATATGAGATGGTGGTTAATTTCTGAGATAAGTCTTCAGATTCAATCTTTTCCTGGGTATCTGTTTCAAAAATTGCAGTCAATTGATTGTGTGTTTCAGCAATTACGGAGGAAGGTTCACAAATAAAATTATTAATTATTTCATCCTCTGTATTGTCTTTAAGAGTTAAGGCTTTTCCGATAGTTATAATGGGCTGAATAGCATTATCATCATAATCCATCTACAAAGAATCTTCATTATTAATTATGGGTGTAGCATGAGGATAAAGATTAAGATGTTTGGTTTCATAACCATTAGAAATTGTCATTGAACCAAATCTGCAACTGATAAAGGCATCAGCTGTGGCCAGCCATGGCCTCCCCAGAATTAAAGGATGTCCCCCCAGCTTTGTTTTAGTTTGCAATACAACAAAATCAGCTGGGTAATTCCAGGATTCAACTGAGATAACTAGATCCTCAACAACTCCTTCTGGTTTAATTGTAGAACGGTCAGCTAACTCTAGAATAGTTGGTGTATCTCTGATTGTGTTATTCAGCTGTAACAACTGTGAAGTTTCAAGAGTCATTATGTTTATTGCAGCACCTAAATCTACCAGAACTTGAGGAATCATTGTTTTACCAATTTGAACTGTCATGGTAGGATGGTCGCGGTCACCATATTTCACAAGAGGGGTTTTTCCGGACATTAATGCAGATAAATCACCCATCACATGTACTGTAAGGGGATCTTTAGTTTTCCTACCAGGTTTCTTAACACAAATATCCCTTATGGTTCTGGCATAAATTGGTACATCTCTTAGTGCCTGTAAAAGTGGAATTTTAACATACAAGTTTTGCAATTCCCCTAAAAGATTAAAAGTAGGTGTCTCAGGTGTTCTAGTTAAAACTAAACGCTCGGGGAATGGTGGTTCTGTTATTTCAATACCCTTGTTAGAGGGTGGTTGTGCTTTCTTATGTTTCTCAGTTTCCTCTTTATCAGAATCAGAAGAGGTTATGTCATCAATAATAGGCTCTACTATTTTCTCAGATCTCAAATGAATATCATTACATTGCATAGTAGGAAATATAGGCTGATTCTGAATATCAATGACTTGCACAAGTTTATTATTGGGGTTAGTATTTGGTTGCACAGGTAGCTGGGGTCTCATTTGGTTATTTGGCGGAGCATTTGATGGCAGAGGAAGTGGTTGTTGAAATTGAGGAAATTGATTTGGATAAGGGAGTTGTTGGCTTCTCCAATTTGAATTCCAAGGGTTAAAGGAAGATGGCTGCTGTGGGGGCCAAGGAGTCCACATTGCATGATCAAGAAAGGGAGAGTTTTATTGTTGCATGGGTGGGAAATTCATATGATTAAAGGGTGGGTATTGCATTTGATTAAAGGGAGGGTAATTTGTTTGACTGAAAGAAGAATAATTATTCCAATGATTAAATGGCATACTAGAATTCATACCTTGTCCTTTTGGTTGCCATTGTCTTCTTTGATTTAGCAGGTAAACTGCTTCAGCTTCTTCTTCCATTGGCTGCAATGCTGCCTTTATTCCTGGTAGAGAAGGACATTGTTGTGTTTCATGATCTTTCTCACAAAGGGTGCAGATTGGTATTTTGTCCAATGGGCACTCCCTTAGTGGATGTTTGTCTCTGCACTTCAGGCAAAAGACAGCCAGAGTTGCTTCTGCTTCAGACTGCTTCTTTTTAACCTGCAAAGTGTCAATTTGTGAAGAAAAAGAACTTAACATATCAGTTTTAAATTCTTCAAGTAAATTACCTATTTCAGCTCTTGCTGCTCTCCCACTGGCTGATTTCTGTACTCTTGAATAGGTGGGATCTCTATTACTTACTATGTTCTTTGTAGCTCCCCTTGAACACCTTTTACAAATTTCAACAATCTCATCATATGATTCTTTAGATATATCTCCCTTTCCAAGCATGTTTAACATGTCTAAACAATCATCCCTTAGTCCTCTAAGTAATATTGTTTTGCGAATTTCCTTACTTATATTTGGATGATCAGATCTCTGTAGATTATACTGCAGCCTTTCTACATAGTCCTCCAGATTCTCATCTGGCTTTTGTGCCATATTGAATAGTTCATCCCTCTTTTCTCTCGCCCGACAGTAGTCTTGATATTTAAGCAGAAATTTATGTTTCATCTATT
The DNA here is from genome assembly GCA_034641835.2 of Pinus albicaulis. NCBI lineage: Eukaryota > Viridiplantae > Streptophyta > Pinopsida > Pinales > Pinaceae > Pinus > Pinus albicaulis. The sequence continues at coordinate 1,747,907,296 of CM076580.1, forward strand.
CCCATGTTGTGATTACCTGACTTCCAAGGCTCATGAACCATCTTAAAGCATTTCCTTTTAATGTTGCTGGAAACAGTTTCAAATTTTGAGCATTAGTAACATAATCATAACTTCTGCATAATATATCAAATTCAAAAAGAAATTCATCCAGATCTTCAGAGGATAAACCATGGAAGTTAGGTAAAGCTGACAATGGAATATTCTTCATAGGATTTGTTTCTCTAGGGAGATCACTGATAGGAAATCCCAAGGTAGAGAGAGAATTTTCATCCTTTCCTTCTCCTTCAGGATATACACATCCTCCACCAAAGAAGTCTTCATTGTTTCCTTCCATTGGTTGTTCTCCTACTGCACTTGCTCGATCGTCAAGATCTTGTACTGGCTCCCCAATGTTTTCCACTGGTCGTCTAACACTCTCTATTAGTTCCTCAACGTGCTCTGCTGATTTGCTAGCACTTTCTTCTGACTCTCCAGCACCGTTTGCTGGTCCTTTAATTACCGGCTCCTCTATGTTTTCAGGGCCCACAACTTCCTCTGTTTTGTAATCCGATTGAGGGGAGTGCTAAAGTTTTGGTCTTCGATAACTTAATCTCTGTGATAATTCAGCCCTTGATACAATCTCGTCAATGAAATTCTTTCTTCCTCCCCTTCCTTTGCCCTTGCCACCTGTAGGATTAGTTTTCTTCTGGGTTCCGCATCCTCTCATACAATCTGCACATCTAGAAAGAAAATATTAATGCTTTTGAAATCTATAATTTCCTTCCCTGGCAACGGCGCCAAAATCTTGGTCGCTTTAATTTTTTTAACAATTCAAGCTCCACATAAATTGTCAACCCGAGAAGGTCTGTTTATTCCAAAGACAACCAGGCACTGGATATGCTCAATTCCAAAAGCAAAAATAATGTTGTAGTAAAAGTCACACAATTATTAATCATACAAATCTAATTATTCACACCCTCTTTTAACAACGCTGAAGTCTACTTATGTTATAGTAGAAGCAATTCCTCTATTGAAGTCTTTTAAGAATCCTAATGAAAGAAAATCACTCTGCAGGAAAGGAAACCAATCAACCATAACAGGGAACAGGACCCTATTCCTTCAAATAGGAACTTCAACAACTGCTGCCTGACACTAATCACACTGTAGAAAAGATAAATTCAAGAAAACAGGACCCTATTCCCATGAGCAGGAACCTTCAACACCTGTCTCCTGTTACTAATCACACTGCAAGAAAGAAAGTCAATCAATGGAAACAGGACCCTATTCCCTTGCACAGGAATCTTCAGCACCTGTTTCTCAACATCAATCATACATTCAAACAGATAACAAAAAAATATCTCTCAGCTTCTTTTAAGAATGAATGTACCAAACTCATGCAGCATTTAAAGGAAACAAAATGCTCAATGAACTACAGAACTATGCAACTGGTGTTTCAGCAAACATAATTAAATTAAGGTGCGAATATCATAAAGAAACTCAACAAACTACAGGAACATTCGGGTGAATCCTGTGATGAAGGCGGGCCCTTTCCTTCTCACAAGATTCCCCAGGGAAAGAGTTAAATTGAAGTGCTCAAAAGGAACCTTTATTCATCTGTCAAAAAGGAATTATACATTACAATGGAGTCTAGCTCCTTTCCGCTCAAAAACAATGTTATCCTGTAGTCTCTAACTCCCCTTCTAATGATGATGTCTCCTCTTTTTAAAGAGGAGACATCTATTACAGTTACATCATAGCAAATCTATGTTTATCCAAATTTGTTCTTCTTTCTTAAAACAGGGCTATTCTATTCTTCCATAGAAAGATATTGTTACAACAAATACAGAAAAAGTACTGGCTTCAAAATAATCTGTGTAACCACTTCCTTGCTTTTCTTCATCTTATTGCCATTGTTCCCAAAATACTCTTCCAGACTCGCAAATTATGAGTAATGACGGAATTTGCGTGCCTGCTGACTATTTCAGCAATGGAGTGGACTGTTTCAGCAACGGCCGGTTGTTTCAGCACAGCACATAAATTATCTGCGATCTTTTAGACTTGTGTTATCAACAATCTACCTTCGATTAATGATGAAATATAAGAGTAATATGGAATTATATGTAAACAGATTAAATATATAGTAAAGAGGGGGATTTCATATACCTTTGGATAAAGTGAATGAAAATGATGATGGAACCCTTTTTAAATATAGTTATAAAGGGTAAGGTGGTGTCAATATGTATGGTAAAAATGGTACATTGTGAGGTCCTAACACAAACTATGTTGTAAGCCTAGCTGAAACTTAGATCAAAAGGCATGTCAATCAAGAATATTTTTATGTCTCGTGTATTTTGTATAGTGTATTTTGTGTGTTTGTCATATTGTTGAAATTAAGGAGGAGTGTTGGATGGACAAAAATGTCAACCAACCCTGCCAACAAAATTAAATGCAGAATATGTTTCAAAGTTTCTGGAGAGATCGTCTAGCTTCTTTAGGAAGCTATCGCCGCCGACATCAAGCCTCGAGAAGATTCTCCGCTGTGTATAAATATATGTTTCTTGCAATAAAGATTACAAGTTCTATGTATATTGTGTGATGTGTTGCATTTTGTGATAGGACGTACATTCTAAAATTTAAATAACAATTATTTCATATCTATCCCTTGAAATGTTGGACACTCAAAATGAGCGTTATATAATTTCCATATTCCTACAATTACTTAACAAGCCTCCAACATATTGATACATCAAGAAAAGTGAACTTGCGTGTAGGTTTGGAATTGGGTATTGTACAAGTTTCGAGGAAAATATCCACTGTCAATATCGATCATATTCCCCAATTCGTTACATGCTGGAAAAAAACAGAGTTTCTTTCTACATTTCCATATTTAAAAAATAATAATACAGAGATGTGATCCCTCTTAGCACTTGTTATGTGAAATTTATCTTGGAATCATTATATATGCACCAAAATATTTTATATTTAGATGGACAAAATTTTGGTATAAAATCTTGCATGTTTTCTAGACAAAATTTTGAGAAGGTCGTTAGTACCATTGTTATTTTAGAGATATAACCCACTAATATTAATATATTTTCCTCTAACACCTATTTTGTGTATTTAGTTTTGAGATTAGTAGTCTGTATTGTACGTTGATATTTCTTGGACTAGTTGACCACTTGGAGCATATGAACTTGAAAACATAGTTGAAGAGCTAGGAGTTGGTTCCAGCATATTTAATTTACTTGAATTGGAGAAAATGGCTAGAATTAATGGAGTATTAGAGTTCTTAAAAATTATTATACAATATACTAATGATAACATAGTCCAAATCAGTATGGAAACTCTCTTGGATATTGGAACCTGCTTGCTAAACACACATGAAATGATAAAGTTTATGAAACTTGAATCACAGTTATAGAGAGATTATTTACAACGACATAAGCATCATGACCCCCATCAACAAGCAATAATTAGTCAAATCAGAAACATTGAGGTTGACTCTGATCATGTGCCTATTTTAGGAGCATATTTGCATGTAGATGCAGAAATTCAGCCTACAGTTCCCAAGCCCATCATAAGACCTTCGGAAGAGGTTGTCAGTCATGAGCACATAATTGGTCTTGGATATGAAAAGGATGTGTCCTTTCATATTCCATATGACTCAAAGCCCATCAAATTTCTAAGTGTTGGGTTTCATCACGATAATTCACTTTCATCTATTCTAGTTTTTGTTACTCTTCAACATCAACAAAAACAGATTTTTATATATAAACATTGTGACCAAGTTGGCCATAGGAAACATCACTTTTTTTATCTTCACCCATGTAATTATTGTCATAAAGCCACTCATTCTTCAGACAGATGCTTCAAAAAGAAGCCTTCTAGAAGAAAAATATTCACCTTGAATGAATGTCTTCTTGGCAATGGGAATCAACAACCAAGAAGGTATTTCAATCATATTTCAGAATTTCTTCTTGAGTATTGAAATGTCTTGCAGTTGATTTTTTTCGATCATCTCACCTTTAATCTGACATGAGGGAAGTGATGGTAATATACAAGTTTCAAAGACACATCAAGCAAGCTTGACTCACAACCTACCATACCAAATTCAGTGTTGTAGCCAGAGACAGAGATGCCCTTGATCATGGCTTTCATTTTTGGTCAGATTTTAACCATCTATACAAGGTTTAACTTCTCCCTCTTAAAATAATTAGGGACACATCCTCTAGAAGAAGACTTTATCTTCTTTCCAGTTTTCGAGGAGTTACGCGAATTGCATTAAGCATTCCAAAGTAGGTGGTCATCCTTAAACCATCATAGGTTGAGACCTCCCTTTTCAGTTTGAGGTTCTCCCTTTTTATGCAGGTTGTAGACCTCCCTTTTCTAGGTTGAAGGTCTCCCTCTTCCAAGAATTAGGAGCACTTCCTCTAGAAGAAGAGTTATGGGAATTTCAATAAGCATTCGAGTGTTGCTAGTCATCCTTAAAACACCTCCTTATACCAATATTTCAGAGAGCTGATTTAGCCTAGTGCTGCCATGCATTTTTTCACATTTGTATTATAGATCTCTTTTTGGACTCATACATACCCCCTTGGATTAAGGGGGGAATTTTGGACACCTAATCTAGTAAAGGTTAAGGTGTGGAAGTGGGAAGAGGCAAATGTAATCCAAGATACCTTGAAAGATGAATCTAAGGGTTACAATAATGTATTATAGATATACATCTAGGTTAATAATAAATATAATATTTATGCATATATTCATGTCTTGTTCATTATAATTTTTTTTTAACATATATATACATATTTCATGAATCAACTCCATGCTAAGAGTGAAATAAATTACACAACTCCTTATTTTTTCCTTTGCATCAATAAAAACATTTTAACCATAATCTTTTGTTTTCTTATATATAAGATACATATTTTACATTAGAATATTTTACTTAACAAAAATATAATTTATTTATGAATCAAATTGTCTATATTAATTTTTTTTTCTTAATACGATTTTGAACCCATCTCATTTTTTGAGGAACTATCTCTCTTGGTAGTGCTTCTTTTTGGAAGTACTCTCGTGGTAGTGATTCATCTATCTATATACTTAATATAAAAATATTTTATTTAACGCATATCTTAAATTATTTAATTATGGTCCATATCAAAATACCTTTTTAATATTATTGTGCATGAGAGGGGCTCTACAACTCTTTGTATATAGAGATGTTTTCATATAACATTGTAAAAAAATGATATAGGTTGGTTAATTGATGAAAAAAAAAATATTAAATATGTTGGTTCATTTAAATTAGAAAAAATATACATATAAACAATAATATAAGAAATAAGATATGGAATATAAATCCAAGCTCAAAATAATAAATAATAAATAAAATAACCAAACAAAAGAAATAAGACCTGGATTATAAATCCAATTAAAAAATAATAAACATTTCTCATGTACAAATTATAAAACAAAAAGTTGTTCATGTGCGTTAAGTTTTCCTAAAATAAAAAATAATAAGTATATGTGGCATAGTTTAAACACTTCTATGCAAGGAAAACTTTATGCAAATAACATTTAATAAGTATTTAAAATATAAAAAAGAAAAACTAATACGTAACATGTGTGTGATTTTATGAACGAAAAAATTTAATGATATTAATTTTTGACATGAAAAATAATGCTATAATAAATTACATAAATCAATATCATAGTAAGTAAATTTTATGAAAGTAAAAACTTATGCGTATTTAAGATATGTAAAAGTTTAATTCTTATATCAAAATTGTTTGGTGATGTTTTAATTAATATTTTTATTTTTTACTTTTATGTAATTTTACTGAGTCAAATTTTTTAGATAATCTAATATAATTGGATATTACCACAATTCTTCCATATTGAGATTGAGAGTGTTTCAATTTAAATTTAAATGAAATTAGTTTTAAAATATTTTGATTATGAAATGAGAGATGGATTTTGGGCATGTGGTATTGATGAGACATGGTATCGTAACAAAACCTATTTACAAGTTAATAATATCTATGAAAAAATGGATGTGAATATCGTGATTAATAATATTGTTATATTGTAAATTTATGTGCTTATATATTAAATTTAAATACAGTTACATAATCATTATTCTATTTTATAAGGTAAAATGGATCTTAACATATTGTAGTTATTTATATAGATTTTAATGTAATATGTATTATGTTTTCTTTTTTAGAAAAAAATATTTGTAATTAATTTTATTAATAAAAACAAAATTACAATGTAACAAATTTGAACTGTCATCTATATTAATTTTAACTCACATGTAAATATTTACCAAATTAAGTGTTATAAATTGGACCCATAGATATAAATTGAACATATTAAGGGGGCATGTAAAAATGTTTACATTTTTTTTTACATTACATGTACACATATTACCTGTGCAATTATTATTAGAAATATGTCTCAAACTATTCACATTTGAATTTCATAATCTATCATAAGAAAATAAGAGTTTAATGAAGAATAACTGAAATGTAAAACAAAGTTACAATAAATTATATAATTTAAATGAGGCGAAATCCATATTAAACATGTATCTATGAAGTAGCCACACCATTAAATCTCTAGAGGTGAAAACTATTTTTTGAGTGCAGAAATTAAAACATGGATCTATGAAGCATCCGCATGATCAAATATCTAGAGGTGAAAACTATTTTTTAAGTGCAGCAGTTAAAATTTTTTTTGCACCTAATAAATTTGATTCCTTTCCACCTTTGATATAGCTAAATTTAAGATGGATCTATCTTAATATATCAATTTTATATTCAAAAATAGAAGAATGATATATTCCTTAATTAAAGAAATAATTGAATATTTAATTGTATGTTATAAAAACACATATTAAATTTTTTATTGAAAGTAAGCATTGAAATATTTGAAAATATCTATATTACATAGAAGGTATTATGAAAGTAATTGAAGAATGTACATAATTAGGGTACATGTCTGAGTCAATTCAATTCCAAGTTTATTGCATTGATACCAAAGTCTAATTCTTCATTGTGTATGCAAAAATATTTATATGATCATTGCAAAAAATATTGCTAATAATTTGAAGCTGGTTTTTCTTGAAAATGTTGCAAAGGGGAAATTTTGTTTTCTAGAGGGTAAGTGTGACAACTAGCTTAAGTGTGAACTAATTGTTCTATTATTTTATGTTAAGAAACAAAAACATTTTTTTCTTTCTTCATAAATTCTACTTGATGAATAGAAATTAATTTTGTTTGATTAAATAAAATTTAGTTATGGAAAGTGGTTCCATAAAAACTAAAAGATTGATGGTAAAATTCCAAGAAATGAGAAGTGGTTGAACAGAAAATAGCTCAAAGAGTTACCCCTTCCTCTGAGGATATAAATACATCCCAGCGAGGAAGAGGGGTTTTGTTCTGTCGCTGACGAGAGGCGAGGAAATAGAGTGGTGAATTCCTAAACTGGTGGTGACAAGTGGCATTACTCACATTCCTGAAATTCATCAAATAGAGGACTGGACTTGGGGTCCCCTGAGGTCTCTTCAAGAGCCTCTGTCAATTCACTTAACTCAGGTGTGGAACATAGGGGAGAGATGGGGATGTAATTTCCTCTCTCGAGGTAGGGAGGACAACATAAACAGTATATGGAACAAAGATAAGTAAAACAAGTTATTCGAAAAACTATGTTTTGGGTTGTGATTGAGTGGACGTAATTTCCTCTCTCGAGGTAGGGAGGACAACATAAATAGTATATGGAACACAGATAAGTAAAACAAGTTATTGGAAAAACTATGTTTTCGGTTGTGATTGAGTAATTAGTTGTATTTTATCTCTCTGTTGTTGTCACTAAATCTTATTTATGAAATGAGGAACCCTCAACATTAGGTCTTGGATAGTTACTTTATTTGTGATTTCCCTAAATAAACAGGAAAGCTAGACAAATATTTAAATATTCAGAGCTTGTGGGCAATAAAAGCAAGTATGTTTTAAGCATTTACAGATAAAAAAAATCTATTAACTATCACTTTGAGCAACTAAGAAAATAGAACTATTAATGTAGAGCTTCGGAGTTGAAACTCTCAGCTCCAAGTTGGTCATTATCTGCATCTATGATAAACACAGACATAATGGTCTATAAATTCATCTAAAACTGAAGGAAAAGTAAACTCAATGCCATAACCAAAAGGAAAATAAGAATCTAACTGTAGACAACGGATAAACAAGCTAATCTCATACTCCAAAGACCAGGTAAAATACTTCCTAAAAAGAGCATTGTAGAGAGACTATTATCACAGGATTGGAGATGTGCGAAACGACACATGCAACCTCAAAACTGAAACAACCATTATTTCCATCTTGAAGTTCTTAAATATATATGTCAATAGAATACTCGAAATAAAATTTTATTACTATTCTTGAATTTCATAAATGTATAGGTTCGCCTCACTCATTAAGAGGTAGAGCTGAAGCAAGCGAATTCAATATAAAATAGACAAAACATGATGATTCGGTGCTAAATGCCTAGGAGGCCAAAAAAAAACATATAGGATTAAATTACAAATTACAAATATTATAAATGTCCATGGTATTCACAAGCTGGGCAGAGCCCGAGTTATTCAAATAAAGAGTAAAATGAAAACAATATTGAATTGTAGCCTTATAGCAAAAACCTGATCTTCGAGGTTGAATTAGGGGTCCCTGCAATTGGAAAACTGTAAAAAAACCCTATGGTGGAGAAGGATACCCAATGGTGTAGGTAGACCGAGTTATAGAAGAGCTGGTAATGAGCATTCCAGAGGAAATCAACCACAACTTCAGGCCAAGAAAGTTACCTATGCTGGAAGGTGAGATAAGAAACCCATCAGTAGATGGATGTGTAACCATGCCAAAAAATAAATATATAGAGCATAGGAAAGAATGAAAAGAGAGTAAGCTTTACTTATGAAAATTATTCCACGGATTCAAATATTTAACCTACTATTAAGCCCACGAATATGGGTCAATACTCTGCAATCAGATGGTGGCATGAAAAACAAATTAAAACTTCAACACTTGCTTCAAAAACTCACAGATTACCTATGAACTTCATATGAGGATGGGACAAAGAAGCCATTGAGGTTAAACTAGAGTGATGAACCAGAACCACCATTACTGACACAACAAGTAAATGATCCTTAGAGGAAAAAAAAGAAACTGTGAATAGATACTAGCATAGATTTCGTCTACCTTCCGGTGGAATTACTATAGATGAGTAACTCAGAAAAAAAAAAAACCATCCAACAATAATAAACCAAGGAAATACGGAGGGAGAGGAAAATTGGGTTAACTTACTCACCCGACTACATTGAATCCTAGAATGTAACCGAGAAGAGCCATGATAGAGGCCTATCAACAGTGGCAACCCGAGGCATAGCTGCAAAGCTCTGCGGCAGAGACCCACGAATGAATTGAAACACTTAGGGTTAGGGTAAGTCATTACCCTAATTGAAAAACCTCAAACAATTTATGATCGTGGATCCCAAATATATGAAAATCAACAATGAAAGGATCTCACAACTGTCCTCCGGTTTGAGTGCTTTCAAAGCTATATGGAGATAATAAATCAATCACCATTGCAAATGTTTTCCATAGTTAATAGTTAAACCAATAAATGAATTTTTAACCAAAGACGTAAAGGGCACAAATGAATACATAGTCCTTGTCGATCTAATACAAGGTCCTTTTGTAATAAAGAGTTAGGACCGACAATCACCACTAAATTTGATGCCACACATGCTGATAGGTTATCACCTTGAAAAATTGCGAAGCGTGCCTTAGAACCTTTATATGGTAGTGATGAATGAGAACTGAGAAAATATATGAGCCCATGTGTGAAAAATATACATTTTTAATTAATCTCCAGTACTGTACAACTATACATTTGATTATGGAATGTCTAATAGCATAGGTAATAAGTGGAATCGGTAATAGAAAGTGGTTAATTTAAATAGTGGTTAATACAAAAGTTAAATTTTTTTATATGGGTATGGAAGTATGTTACAAGTGGTATCAGAGAAACGCCTGCACGCTGGGACCCTAGGGGTCACCCAATATGACAAATTGTGTGCTAGTGATGCACAAAAAAGAAAAAGAATAGCAGGAGATGATATGAGGAGGGAGTCAATGCAACAAATATCCCATCACATAGGGGAATCTACACCGCTACCATGATCGGAAATGAATCCTGAGATGTGGATTCAACTTAGTGTAGATCAAAACCAACAGATTAGTAGAAATATGGAGGAATAACAACACTAGACCGGTATTATGCTAAACATAGTGCAGAAGCTATAGGAAGAAATGGTATAGGTTAGGAGTGATAATGAGTGCTTAATGCAAGAGCAAGAAAGCATACTCAAGAGCCTTTCTGACAAATAGAATCAGTGAGTGATACAACCCAGTACTGATAAAGACATACAGGAAGGAAATGAACGACAAGCAAGGGACCAAACCACTGAAAAAATGAAAATAATTCATTCACAGCAAAGTAATAAAAATAGAAGTTACAATGAGGTTGAGTCTGGTAATGTGTCGAAACAAAAATAAAATAAGAAACATAAATTGAAACAGAAAGGTGAGTTCCAGAAGACAAAACCACCAACATTTGATAGAGAAACGAACGAAGTGGCTGAAGCATGGTTGATAATTATGAACAAGTACTTTCAAGTCTACGAGTATAGTAGAAATATTAAATCCATATTAGCCATATATCAGTTGAGGGAGAAGACCACATTGTGGTGGGAGGTAGTTAGGAATGTCCGCAGCATAGAAGATCAGGATGTGAGAAGGGATACATTCCAGTAATATTTTAAAGATAAGTACCTAACTAAATTCTTCTATGATGAAAAATACAGATAATTTCACAATTTAAAATTGTGTCAAATGATGATGGATGAATACATAACTAAGTTCACTTCCTTACTTCACTACATTCCTTATCTAAGGGATGAAAAGGTTAAGGTTCAGCAGTTCCTAAGTAGTTTGCGGACTCACATGAAGGAAAAAATTGAGTTCGTGAATCCAAGGACCATGGATGAGGTAATTCAAAAGGCAAGAATAACCAGCAATCTAGGAAAAATGGAGAACTGGGTATACATTAGCAATCAAGAAAAGAGCGAAAAAGGTGCTAAAATTTGAAAAACGGTAGAACCAATAATTTTAATAATGTTGCGAAGGGCTAAGTAATTAAACAAATTTGTAGGAACCATCAAAGAACTGGTGGCCTATGGAAGATAATCCCATAAAGGCTTCCAGCAAGTTGGAGAAAGGGAGGAATCAGAAACCACCCCTAAAATTTTGGGGGTGTCATGAGGCTCACTATTTATGAACTCTCCACAATGGGGGAGGAGCGAAACGGTTGCTAATATACAAGGAGATTCTATAGTGGGAGATGTAGCCCGAAATATACCTAGAATTAAAGTAACATTGGAAGATCGTGAGGCAGATTACCAATCAATGATGATAGATTTATAAGGTAAGCTACTCTCAGAACCTATTTCTATTTTGGTTGGCCCAGGTGCAATTTTAAGCTATGTAAAACCCAAATTAGTAGAAATATGTAAATTCCAAATTCATAAGTTCAAAAATCCATGGCTGGTACAGCTAGCCACTGGAGCAAGGAGAACTGTTTGTGCCAAAATTCCAAACTGTACACTGGAAATTACCAAACAACAACTAACTGTGGAGTTGAATATATTACCTTTGGGATTCTGCGATGTGCTACTCAACACGGATTTGTTGGGGAAACACTGGACATTGGTGGATTGTAAAGAAAATATTATATATTATATAATGCAAGATGGAACTCTTAAGGAGATACAGGAAATACAAAAACCACTATAGCTGCGTCCTATTACAGCCTCTCAAATGAGTAAGTGTATGAGGAAGGATGTCAAATATACACTATTCAAGTGGGTTTTACTAATTCCAAAGAAAAGACTCCAATGATGGAAAACATACAGGTAGTGCAAGATTATATGGACGTGTTTCCAGAGGATGTACCAAGGTTTCCACCATGAAGGGACATTGATTTTACTATTGAGTTGATGCTAGGAGCATCACCGATTTCAAGGGAACCTTATCGAATGACTATACCAGAGTTGACTGAATTGAAGAAGAAGTTACTAGAATTTTTGGATAAGTGGTATATTTGACCAATTGTGTCCCCTTGGGGAGAACTAGTGTTGTTTGTAAAGAAGAAGGACTGAACCATGCGAATGTGCATGGACTATTGACATCTCAATAAGTTGATCGTCAAAAATAAATAACCACTACTGCAGATTAATGATATGTTTGATCAGGTGAAGGGGGCCACTGTATTTTCAAAGACAGATTTAAGATCAGGATACCACCAGATCCGTATAAAATATGAGGACATGTACAAAAATTCTTTCCATACCAGGTACGGGAATTACGAATTTGTGGTGTTACTATTTTTATTGACTAATGCACCAAAAACATTTATGAGGCTGATGCATGGTATATTACACCATTTTTTGGAGAATTTTGTGTTGATATTTATTGGCCATATATTAATTTGTGGAAAAGCACAAGGAGCACCTAAGGATTGTGCTGGAGATGTTATGAAAACATCAACTATATGCTAAGTTCATAAAATTTTATTTCTTCAAGGAAGAAATTTAGTATCTAGGCCACGTTATTTCTGTTGAAGGAATAGCTGTTGATCCAGAGAAAATTAAGATAATTATGGAATGGTGGGTACCCCAAAATGTGGCAGGCATCTAATCTTTTATGGGATTGGCTAGATATTATTGATGTTTAATTGAAGGATTATCAAAGATTTATTTTCTAATTACCTCCTTACAAAGGAAGGAAAAAGTATTTAAATGGGCGAATGAGTGTCAAAACAGTTTTTAAAGGTTAAAGCTTCTATTGACAACTGCCCCAGTGTTGAGAGTAGTTGATCCCAATAAAGAATTCAAAGTTTGCATGGATGCATATAAAGAAGGATTTGGAGCAATCTTGTCGCAATAACGAAGAGTGGTTGCCTATAAATCAAGGAAGTTAAAAGAGCATGAAAAGCTATACTTAGATTATGATCTGGATCTAACCGCGGTACTGCATGCACTCCAAGTATGGAGGCACTAATTTCTTGGAAAGATATTTTTACTAAAAGCAAACCATAGTAGCCTAACCAGTCACTTTAAGCAAGCTTATCTCAATTATTTCTAGGAAAGATGGAATGCCTTCCTAAACGAGTTTGACATTGATATGCAACATGTGAAGGGTAAGGAAAATAGGGTGGCAGATGATTTGAGTAGAAAGTTGCATGGTGTTTATGAATTGTACTAAAACCAAATTGAATGCAAGGTTCTAGATAAAATAAAAACATTAGCTGAGAAGGATCCTAAATACCAATTTATATGGAAGCAAGCAGAGGAGGCCAGAAGGCAAGAAAAAAATTTTGATTATGGATTTAGCAAAGATCAGTTACTAACCTTTAAGAAAAATATATGTGTTCCAAATCGAACATAATTGAAGGAGCTAATCTTGAGTGAATACCACCAGAGTAATTATTCAGGACACCCAAGGTATTAGAAAATTCTAACAATAATTAGAAAGAACTATTTCTGGCCAGGTTTGTGAAGAAATATTGTAGAATATTTGAACAAATGTCTGGAGTGCCAACAAGTGAAGGTAGAGCATCAACATCCAGTAGGATTGATGCATCCTATACCGGTACCTGACTGGAGGTGGGAGGTTATATATTTGTGCTTTATTACTGGTTTACCAAAATCAAAGAAGCACAATGACAACATTACGGTGGTGGTTGATCGGTTAAGCAAGCCAACACATTTCATACCAGTACAATCTAATTATAAAATGGTGCAAATAGAAGACATATCTATCAGAGAGATCTTTAGATTGAATTGTATTCCAAATAATGTCATATAAAAGAGGGATGTGAAGTTTACCTCAGCATTCTGGAAAATTTTATTTATAGGTTTGGGAACCCAAATAAATTTCAGCCCCACTTACCATCCACAGACAGATGGACAAACTGAGTGGGTGAATCAAATTTTGGAGGATATGTTACACATGTACGTAATGAAGTTGCCAATGAGATGGGAAGAATATCGGCACTTAGTGGAGTTTGCGTATAGAAACGGTTATCATGAATATCTTAAGATGATTCCTTTAAATGAATTATATAGACGATAATGTTATACTCCCATTAATTGGAGTAGCCCCAAAACCAAGTTGATGCTTGGAATGGAAATGTTAGCTCAGATGGAATCAGAAGTAAGAAAGATCAGGCAAAATATGAAGGCAACTCAAGATCAATAGAAAATATATGCAGATAAGAAAAGGACTTATCATGAATTTTAAGTGGGTTATCATGTGTATGTAAGGATTAAACCAAAGAAGAGCACACTAAGGTGGGCCTCCTATGCCAAGTTGGCTCCCAGGTTCTGTGGACCTTTACAGATATTGGAAAGGGTGGGACCTGTGGTGTACCAATTGGCCTTACCCAACCATATTCGGGTGCATAATGTGTTTCATGTTTCCTTACTAAAGTGATATGTACATGGCCTAAAGCATGTAATCAACTGGCAAAGCATTCAGGCAGATTAAGAATAAAAATTCTATCTTGAAATACTAAAATTTATGATAAATTAACTCAGCGTTTTCTAACTTCAGGTCGAGATGGACGACGATTTTCTGGTCAAGCCTTAGTGTATAATTGATCAGACAAAAATCATGCCTTGGAGGCGAGCCATCACCCAAATTAAAGTGCAGTGGAAGCACTTCACCTCATATGAGGCTACTTGCGAAGATGAAGGATTTGTTTAGGAGGCTTACCCAGAACTATTTGCTGAAGTAGAGTGAAACACCAAGGATGATGTTTACTTCCAGGGGGGAAGTTGTGACATCTGGCTTAAGTGCCAACTAATGGTTATGTTATTTTATGTTAAGAAACTAAAACATTTATTTCTTTCTTGAGAAATATTACTTGATAAATAGAAATTGATTTTTTTTTATTAAATAAAATTTAGTTATTGAAAGTGGTTCCATAAAAAGTAAAAGAGTGATGGTAAAATTATTCCAAGTACTGAGAAGTGGTTGAACATAAAATAGTTCACACGGTTACCCTTTCCTCTGAGGATAAATGTACATCCCAGTGAGGAAGAGGGGTTATGTTTGGTATATGAGGAGAGGAGGTAAAATAGTGTGGTGAATTCCTGAACTGGTGGTGACTAGTGGAATTACTTAGATTCCTGAAATTCCTCGAATAGAGGACTTCAATTGGGGTCCCGAGGTCTCTTCTAGAGCCTTTGTCAATTCATTTAACTCAGGTCTGGAGCATGGGGAAGAGATGAGGACGTAATTTCCTCTCTCAAGGTAGGGAGGACAACATCAGTAGTATCTTGAAAAGAGATAAGTAAAACAATTTATTGGAAAAATGAAGTTTTGGGTTGTGATTGACTAATTATTTGTATTTTATTTGTCTATGGCTGTTACTATATTTTCTTTATGAAATGAGGAACCCTCAACATTGAGTCTTGGATAGTTACTTTATCTATGTTTTCTTTCAATAAACCTGAAAGATAGAAAAATATTTAAATATTCAGAGCTTCTCAGAAATAAAATCAAGTTTGGTTTAAGAATTTAAAGACGAAAAAAAAAATATTAACTATCACTTTTAGCAACTGAAAACAGAGAATTGTTAACGTAGAGATTTTGAGTCGAAACTCCCAGCTCTAATTTTTTCGTGTTCATCTATGATAAACACATATAGAATGGTCCATCCATTCATCTAAAACTGAAGGAAGAGTAAATTAAGTAGCATAGCAAAAAGGAAAAGAAGAATCCGACTATAGAGAACGGATAAACAAGCTAATCTCATACTCCGAAGACCAGGTAAAATATTGCATGAAACAAGCATCATACAAAGACTATTATCATAGGAATAGAGATGTGTGAAACGACAGACGCAACCTCAAAATTGAAAAAATCGTCATTCCCATCCTTGAAGTGCTTAAATATATATGTAAATAGAATATTGGAAAGGAAAATTGTATTAATATTATTGAATTGCATAACTATATACACAATCGAATACAGGAAAAGAAACTATGTTACCAATCTAGAATTGTAGATATATATATATATATATATATATATATATATATATATATATATATATATAGATAGATAGATAGATAGATAGATAGATAGATAGATAGATAGATAGATAATATTGGAAAAGAAACTATGTTTCCATTCTTGAGAAAGACGGGAGCAACAACCATAAAATATGATAGGTTCACCTCATCTAGTAAGAGGTAGAGCCGAAGAAAGCAAACTAAAATAAAATATACAAAACATGGTGATTCATAACTAAATACCCACGAGGCAGAAAACAAATTATATAGGATTAAATTACAAATTCCAATTGTTATAAATTTCCACGGCATTCACAAGCTGGGAAGAGCCCGAGTTATTCAAATAAGGAGTAAAATGAAAATAGTAGTGGCATGTAACCTTATAGAAAAAACCCCATCTTCAATGTTGTAGTAGGGATCCCTGCAATCGGGAAACTGTAAGAAAACCCTACAGTAGAGAAGGATACCTGGTGGGGCAGGTAGACCGAGCTAGAGAAGAACCAGTAACAAGCATTCTAGAGGAAATCAAACACAACACTGGGCCAAGAAAGTTACCTGTTTAGGAAGGCGAGGTAAGAAATCTATTAGTAGTTGGATGTGTAACCATTCCAATAAATAAATATATATAGCATAGGAAAGAACGAAAAGAGAGTAACATTTACCTGTGCAAATTACTCCACGGATTTGAAGATTTAACCTGTAAGTAAGCCCACGAAGATGGGTCAATACTCTGGAATTGGATGGTGGCATGGAACACAAATTAAAACTTCAACACTCACTTCCAAAGTTCACATATTACCTACAAACTTCATATCAGGATGCGGCAGAGAAGCCGTTGAGATTAACCTTGAGTGATGAACCAGAACCTCCATTACTGACACAACAAGTAAATGATATTTAGAGGAAAAAAATGAATAAAAACAAAGAAACTATGAAAAGATACTAGCATAGATTTCATCTACCATCCGGTGGAAGAAATATAGCTGAGTAACTCAGAAAACAAAAATAAACTAACAGTGATACACCAAGGAAATGCAAGGGGTGAGGCAAACTGGGTTAACTTATTCACCCGACTGCATTTAACCCCGGAATGGAACCGAGAAGATCCATGATAAAGGTCTATCGGCAGCGGCAAGCTGAGGCATAGTTGTAGAGCTCTATGGTGGAGACCCACGAATGAATTGAAATGGTTACGGTTAGGGTAAGTCATTACCCTAAACAAAAATCTCAAACAAGCTATGACTGTGGATCCTGAACCTATGCAAATCAATTATGAAAGGAGGTCACAACTATCCTCCGGTTTCAGTGCTTTCCAAGATGTATGGAGATAATAATTCGATCACCATTGCAAAGGTTTTCCATACTTAATAGTCAAACCAAGAAATACATTTTTAACCAAAGACATAAAGGGCACCAATGAATGCATAGTTCTTTTCGATTTAATACAAGGTCGTTTTATACTAAAGAGCTAGGAAAAACAATCATGACTAAATCTGAGGCCACACATATCACCTCGAAAACTTCTAAAGCGTGCCTTAGAACCTTTGTAAGGAAGTGATGAATCAGAACTGAAAAAATATATCAGCGCATGTGTGAGAAAATATGAATTTTGATTTAATCCATGGTATCGTACAACTATATATGTGATTATGGAATGTCTAATAGCATAGGTAATAAGTGGAATAAGTAATAGAAAGTGGTTAATTTAAATAGTGGTTAATTCAAAAGTTAATTTTTTTTTTTATATGGGTATGGAAGTATGTTACAGTAGGAAAGTTCATAAGGCCATTGACATAGCCGAGGGGGGGCTACATAGTCTAAAAACAAAGAAGTTAAAGGGCATGGTTGTAAATATCATCTCAAAATATTATTTCAAGGTAATTTGTAGATACATCATAATTCTTATAACTCATTTGGGCTTTGAGGTCTGCTTCATCAATTGGGTTATTTTTTATATCATGTTTGTGTATTTTTTCATTCTCATCAATGTGGATGCCTCAACCTTTTTGTGTGCTGAAAGTGGACTCTCACACAAATGTCTAATATCTCAATTATTATTTCTCTTGGTGGTTGAATTTTTAATAATATTGTTAACTAAAGCAAAGAGGCATGGATATCTCAAGGAGATATTCTAGCAAATTACCTAACCATTACTCATCTCATGTTAATTTATGACATATTCCTCTTTTGTGATGGCTCCGGAAGAGACAGGACAACCATCAATTCAGCATGACCCTCTTTTAAATGGCTATAGGTATGGTGATTAATTATATAAATATTCAATGTCGGAGGTTTTCTTATCCAAGGATAAGCCAATAAATGCTCTAACTTTGTGCCCCTTTAATATGTAAAATTTTGAAGTAGGTATCAATTATTTAGGTTTCCATATGATACCTAATGACTAGAGAAAGGGGTACTAACCTTGGTTTATTGAAAAAAATGAAAATTTATTAAATGTTTAGAGTTACAGAAGGCTTTCTAGAGTAGCAAGGCCTTTTCTCATAAAATAATTTCTAGAAGTCATTCCAAATTTTTGGATGTCTCTATCATGGATTCAAAAATGGATTCTCAATATAATTCATCAATATTGTTTCATATTCTTATCGAGATTGGAAAGGAAGGTTGGTATTTCTATTGGGTGAGGTGGTAAAAAATCACATTACCTGAGAAACGGGGAGGCTAGGTGTTGGAAACTTCCTTCAACTTATTTAAAGCATTCGTTTCTGAGTTAGGATGGAGGCTTATAAATTATTCAAGTTCATGGAACAAAGTGGTTAATAGGAAATATATACACCCCTTATCTCTCGAAGAATGTGCGAGACTTCTAAATAAACTTAGGTTGAATATTTTAGTTGTTTTTAGAGAAACGTTTTCATATTTTAGTGTGATCAAGAATAATTTGGCTTGAATTATTGGATTTGGAGAAAAACTCAAATTTGAGGTGGGTACTTGGTTTGGATGTGGTGAAAATTATTTTTTTCATATGTCTTTGGTGGAATTTATGAGTCCTAATGGAAAGTATACCTTGAGCAAATAAAAGATCCAGAAAGCAAATCTATATGGCCTTAGGGATGGGAAAATACAACAGAATTAAATATTCCTAATTATTTCTCAACTCATTCCCAAGACTATAGAAAATATCTCAACATTTCACATGTTAGAATTAGTGACAATGGAGACCCTTTACGGTGGGTTCATGCTCCAGCAAGGGATTATTCTCCAAACATGGGTTAATTGCACATCATTGTTGATAGAGAGCACATATAATATTGAATTGTGACTAAGGAAAATTTGGTGGTTGGTTTGTCTTGGTAAAGTAAAATTGGTTTTATAGTGCATTCTTGGAAACAAGGCCCCCATAAGCGAAACTTTACAAAAATATATGCTACATGGGGCCAAGTTCATAGACTTTGTGTAACACATGCATAAGAGACAATATTTCATTTATTCCTTGAATTAATTTATTCTTATTCAGTATGGAACATGGTAAGCTTGAAGTTATCCTTAAATATCAGGCGGCAAGGTCCTTCTTGCAAATATGCCTAGAAAATTTGGTGGAAAAACGCAGTCCTTAAAAAACTTAGGAGTCTTCCTTTATTTTTTTCTGGGGTATTTCACGTGCAAGGAATAAAGACATTTTCAATCAAATTCAATATACGCTAGTAAAATCGCTTCCCAAATCATTTCTATATATGACTTAATTCTCGATGATGTTGTGGCATCCAAACCAATGAACATTATTGCTAGAGAAGTGGATCATTCTATTCGTTGTGTTTTTTTTGAATGGGTTTCCTATAGTTGTGAAGATATCTTATTCATGTCTTAAAATGATTATTTTAATCTTAAAATTAGGATGTTTATGGGATGTAATAATCATGTGGAGTTGCTTAGTATCAAGCTATTACTATTATTTTCCATTGAAACAAGATGCAGAAGACATCAAATTTTTGGAGATACTTTGGTTGTTATTAACTGGTTCAATGGTATTAATAGATTTCATACTCACACATGGCTACCATTTATTGATGAAGACTTGGGTTTGAATATATATTTTAGTCAAATTACATGTTTTCATGTCTACAAGGAAAGGAAGACTATTTTAGATGCCAAATCCATGGCTAGTGCAGAAAAATTTATGGGAATTTGGAAGATCTAGGAAAAATTATCTAATGCTACCCATGATCAAGGTGGATATTGATGGCAACCTGCCTATTCCACTTGGACCCCCAACATTTTTTCTTTAATTTTTTCAGTTTCCATAATTGTAGCACAATTTACTATTTTTGGCATATTTTTTAGGTCCTAAATTTCGAGTGTCGTTTTGAGGCTGTAAACAATTTTTTTTTTTTTGAAATCACCTAGACTAGCGAATGTGAGTTTCAAACTTGAAATTTTTTGTTATCCATTGTATTTCTCAGATATATATTTCTAATGAAGTGTCGTGTGCGTCAAACAGATATTGTATGCAAAAGTTACTAACTCGGGAAATTGATGTACCAATTGTTAATTTAGATTATCATTGATGTCAATATGACTTTGACTGAGATGAAGGCTGCCCTATGACATATCACTGCATTATTATATGATGACATTGTTGATAGATGATGCTACATGGCGTTAATAACAATGAAGAAAACAAATAATGTGGAAGCCACACTGCCCCAAACGTTTCTCATGTTGCCCCAATCTATTTATGCATAAAATTTAAGGACAATCACAAAGAAAAATATGTTTCATGATCTTAGAAGCTGAATTTCTTTGTGAGACCTTCACCATCCTTTAGAGCATAATTTTCACTTTCTAATGTGCCGTTACACGCCCCAGAAATCCAACCAGTTTGGGAGATATGAATTTTTCAAGTTAAGGAAATTATTTTGGTCTTGGAGCCGACCTGTCCTAGCCATCCCTTGTTGGCATGTGTGTGGAGACATGTCTTTTCATGTAGCATCAAAATAAGACTATATATAAAAGGTTTTCGGTCTTCATTTTGACCATAGAAATTCGGTGATGATCATAGCATTAATACCACAGTTCAGAACTCGTGAACATTGAAGAAGGGAGAGATATATCTAATTTTGGTTTGAGGTTAATAAGACAGTGGATTCTTCTTGAACAGCTTTAGAATTTCGGACCTATAGTGAGGCTATTACACAGGGCTATACTCGGTCTTCTGGTAACTCCTTTTTTAGAAGCTCGGATAGTAGCACCTTGAAGGAATACTTGTGGAGCCCAGACTTTTAGCAGCAAAATTTTAATTAATTAATACCAGTCACCATTAAGAAAATTTTTGGGATTAGATTATTGTAGGAATGATTTGAAGATACCTGTGGCATCCTTGATAGTCAAAACAACTCGGTATAGTGGATGGACTAGTACCTCAGACCTGTGATCTTGAGGGACTCGAAACAATGATCACATAATTCATATTAGAGGTATGAACTATTTGAAGACTTGAATAGTGATGAAGACAAGTTGATAGTGAATTCAGTGAAGAATTTTTTAGAAGAAATAATACGGTGATGAAGACAAGTGGACAATGAAGTCAGTGAAGAATTTTGGAGGAAATAATACAGTAATGAATATGTCAAGAACATTCAATTAAGAACTATTCACATTCTCTATTAAACCAAGCAAGTAAGGATTTGTATCCTTAGAGTAGGAGCTCCTAAACACAAGGTTGATGCCTTGAGAAGATAGGGTCAAAGCCCTAGAGGTCGGAGCCTCATCAAAGTCCAAGTTGGTGCTTGGCAACAGGTTGGTGCCCTCACTCATATATTGTATACTATTATTAGAAAGGGGATTAGAATTCTTATCTATACATAATATTATCATTATACACCTCTTTTTCTTTAATTGTGAAGAATCTAACTGGAAATAATTAACAATTGAAAAGAAATATTGATTCACCCCCCTCTCAGTATTTCCAACAATTTGTATCAGAGCCAGCTTCTTCATTATCAACCTAACAACTAGAAGAAGGATTCTTAGGCAGAATGAAGAACATGGAAGTAACAAGAAAACTACCTATCTTTGATGGAACAAATTTTAGTTTATGGAAAAAGAGGATGTCCTACTATCTAATGTCTCTTGGCCCTAAAGTATGGCACTCTATTTTGGATGGGTACAAAGCTCCCGCCGGTCTTCCAACTGATCAAGATGAAAGAAAAGCCTACATTCCTAATGCCAAAGGTTTAAATTCCATCACTAGTGGAATCACCGATTCCAAATTTACGAAAGTCATGAACTGTGACTCAGCCAAAGAAGTATGGGATAAATTGGTTTCTCTATATGATGGGCACTCAAAAGTTAAGAAGGAAAAGCTTCAAACCTATAGAAGACAATTCAATTTTCTGAAAATGGATGATGAAGAAGATATTGCATCGTACTTCCTCAGAGTAGCCGAAGTGGTTAACTCTCTTAAAGGACTAGGGGAAAATATTGAAGAAAGCACCATTGTTCAAAAAATACTGAGATCGCTTCTTGACAGATTTGACTCCAAAGTAAGTTCCATAGAAGAAATGAAGGACCTAAATACTCTCAAGATGGATGAAATCCATGGAATTATTATTTCCTATGAGATGAGGAAAGGGATCCCAAATTTCAAAGAAGCAACTTTGGAAGCCTCAAGATCTACAAAATAAGGAAAAGGATGGAATTGCAACAGTGATGAATATGATATTGAAAGAGAATTAGCTCATTTTGTACAAAGACTAAAAAGGGGATCTAAGTTAAAAGGTAAGTACCCTCTTATTTGTCTCATTTGTGGAATAATAGGCCATTATGCTGCAAAATGTCCTCATAAACATGATAGTGATGATGAAAAGGACTCTAAAAGAATGATGTACAAAAAGAAAGGGTTTAATAAGAATAACTTCTTCTCCAAACAAGATGAGTGTGATCATGTTCAGATTAGTTAGCTGAGAAGAAGTCACATAAAATTCTCTGCTCCTTGAAGGTTAAACTAGAGACATAAGTGGGACATCATTGGGGCTTGGCATCTAATCCAAAAAGGAATAGGGGTACGAGGGATGAAATGGAGACTAGGGTTCTTTCCTTTTCACTGTCGGCGGCTCTTTCCTCTGCAACTCTCGTGCCGCACTAGATTGCCTCGAACGACATTGACCCTGCGCTCAGTCCCTGCTATGCAGATCTGCAAAGGCAGCCGCAACATTAAAAAAAACAGTGACAGATTCAGCTTTTCCAGGGTCCCTTTCGCCCCTCTGTAGCTCTTTATGCTGGTAACCTCAGCATTTACCACGGTCCAGGGCCTTGGAGCAAACGTGACTTGACAACTGCTCTCTCCTTTGGAGCTTCAACGCCTACGCCCCCAATAGATGGCCAGCTTCTTCTCCGGCTGGCTAGTGGCCTCTGCAGATATTCTGAAGACTTGCTTGACAACTTCCCAGAATTTTTTCCCGCAACAGAGACCTTGGACGTGCTCCAAGCGTTGGCCTCTCTCCATAAAGAAGGCGAGGCAGGGGTTTGTCTGCTGCAAATGTTCATTCAGCCCCTCTATAGATCTGCAGCCCTATACTCTACAGAGGATCTATGTTGGAGCGATAATTTCTATCTGCAGATGATATTTCCTCCCCCACTGCCTCTAGTTCGTCAGGAAATCAGAGACTCAAAAGAATCTGGCACTGTGTCGATCCAGATAGCTTTTGAAAATATCTCTGCTCCCTTTCAGGTTCAAATCTCAAAGCTCTCAGGCAAGACCATTCTGCAATGGGTCCACCCTTCAGATCTAGTGCAGAATCTAAATATAAACCTGGAACACCAATTCTGGATTCCCTCTACCCTACAGAGACTTCTATTTCAAGGTAAACAACTCGATGATCTTCTTCCCCTCTCTTTTTACAGCATAAAAAACAATAGCTCTTTAATTTTTTCCCTTCGTTTGAGAGGTGGTGCGGCAGGACAATATTCTTCTGATCCTCCCTTATCCTACAAAGATGAAGTACACTCTAAGATTCCCAAATCCCCTGAGGCCCCCAAACCCAAGCCTTTTCTGGTTGACAAGCTAGAGGAGGTGCCCTCTGTTGAGATCTCCCACCCTGGTCTCGCAAATGACCTTCAAAAATTTGCTGATAGGGCCATAATTTGCAGATTCAATGGACTTTGGCTGCGCTCTAAGGACCTCTATGACTGGATCCATGCCAACTAGACTCACCATTGCAAGGTCAGCTTCTGCTCAAAAGGATATTTTATAGTTCTGTTCGACAATCCTAAGCACTATGATCAGGCCATAGAAGAAGGTCCTGGGTTTATGGGTACTGTTGGACTCTTCTTAACTCCATGGTTCCCATATTTTGACCCAGAAACTGCAGTTATCACCAAAATTACTATCTAGATCAGGCTTCCAAACTTACCAGCTCACCTGTGACATATTGCAGTCTATAGGGGCATAGGCAACACCTTGGGCCGCTTTGTAATGGGAGATTACTGGCGAGAAAATCAAGGCCTCTACACATATGCCAAAATATGTGTGGAACTAGATCTTAGCAAGGGACTTCCAGACCAAATCAATCTCAAGATCAACGACTTTGTTTGGACTCAGAACCTGGATTACAAGAACATTGCCTTCTGTTGCCGCCATTGTCACCTAACAGGGCACCTGCAGAATTATTTCCCATCACTCACTGCAAAAACAAAAAAGGGCAACATTACAAAGACCAAACCCAAGTTTTGGACCCCTTGTTCTCCGCCGCCAACTGTGAGCTCTGATTCCTCAAGCTCGGAAGATGAGGGGAGCGATGTAGAATCGGACCAGGCGCCTCAGATGATGGATCTGTCCAGTGATACTCCTGCGCACACCACTGTCACAGTGATCACCCAGAAACGCGTCCATGATACCTCCTCTTCTGAATCAGATAAGGAGATCCCCCTGCTGGAGAATTCCAATCTTCCAATTGTTTTAGCTCATACTCCCAAGGACGGCTGAATAAAAGTCAATAAAAAGAAAGGGAAAAAACTTCGTGTTGAGACTTCTGCCCATGTGGGGTAAAATTCAGTCTTTTTGCTATCAAGTTACTTGTTGTAGCTCCGTGGATGGTTCATTCCTTCTCTGAGACCAAGGTTGATAGTTACATCATTTCCGGTCGGCCAGTTTCTTGTCTCTCTTGTTTGTACTATATTTTACTCAATAGAAATAGTTTAATTTTACTGAGAAAAAAAAATATATGAGTGTGATGAAGATGAATTTGTAGTCATAAAAAGGAAATCAACTAGAAATGTGCGTCATTACAAAGAAATCGATGATGAATCAGATGAGGAAAGTAATTATGTTGGAAGCAAAGAAACTTTATTCATGGCATTTACAAATGATGATGACTGAGAACTATAAGATGAAAGAAACATAAACAATTTTCTAATGAGTGCCATTGAATAAAATGATAATATACAAAAGAAGATAATTTCTCTCAAAATAGAAAGAGAGGAAGCAAAAAGAAGGGAAGACTTCTTGAACATTAAGTTAAAAGAGAAGGATGATATCTGTGAAAAACGTGAAGTTGAAATAGTATCTCTAAGAAAGGAATTAGAACAAGTCAAAAGGAGTTGGAAAATCTCTCTAGCTCTTGAAAACATTCTTAATACTCAAAGACCTCAACATGACAAGTCTAGAATTGGTTTCAAAGGAGAATCATCAAGTATAAAGAATAATGCCAGAAGTTATGCTGATGTACTCTCTTGCCATCCAAAAGAAGAAAAGTCATATTATTAGAAAAAAAGTCCCATCTAAAAACCAATAATTGAAGAAAGAGAAAATCCAAGGAAGAATGTTGGTTCAAGCTATGGATACTACAACATGTATCTAACTATTTTTCTTGGGCATTGTTACAATTGTAAAAACTTTGGGCATCAAGCTAAGCATTACAAAGCTCATAAGAATGTAGCACCAAGATTGAATGATCAAACAAACCAACTGGGTGGCCCTAAAGAGAAAGGAAAAATAAAAAATTACAATTCCTTTGATCCTTTGTCTAAGTTTTATCTGTCTTGCTCATTATGTGATAATTATGATCGTAATGAACAAAATTTCCCTTTCAAAAGGTAAAAATCTAAAAACGTAAATCTCAAAACTGATAAATGTGGCTTAGCTCTATGTTCTCATAGTGAATAAAATCATTGTTTTGTGGATAGTTGATGCTCAAGACATATGACAGGCGACCAAATTTTTTTTATCTCATTGAACAAGAAAAATGGAAATGTATCCTTTGGAAGTGGATCCGCTAAAATCACGGGAAAAGGAACTGCTACCCTTGTCAATGGACTAGGAAAGGCCCAAAATGCCTTGCTGGTAGAAGGGCTCAAACACAATCTCTTAAGTGTCAGCTAGATTTGTGACCAAGGACATAATGTTGTCTTTAGTACAGAAAATTGTGAAATAAGAGACTCATCCTTGGGAGAACTTTTGGCAAAAGGGGTAAGAACACCCGATAATGTTTACATTCTTAGTAGAATCCAAGAAGATAAATGTTACTTAAGTCAAACAGATGAAAGTTGGTTATGGCACAAGCGATTGGGGCATACAAGTTTTGATAACCTTGTCAACATCAACAAAATTAATGCAGTAAGGGACATTCCAAAAATGTGAAAACCAAATCAAGTTGTATGTGGCCCATGCCAACATGGAAAGCAAACCAGAACTAGCCACAAAACTAAGGATTTCTCAACATCAAAACCTTTGGAAATCATTCATGCATATTTGTGTGGGCCAACTAGAACTCCAGCTCTTCAAGGTGAAAGGTACTTTGCTCTATTTTTTGATGACTATACTAGAATGATGTGGATATATTTCATAAAATATAAATTCGAAGAATTTGAATGTTTTAAGAACCTTAAGGCTCTCATTGAGAATGAAAAATATTCTAAAATTAAATTTCTTAGAACGGATAGAGGAGAAGAATTCACCTCAAAATAATTTGATGAATTATGTAAAGAGCATGGAATCAAAAGAGAACTCTCTACTGCTAGGACACCCCAGAAAAATGGAGTAGTTGAAAGAAGGAACTGAACCATTCAAGAAATGGCAAGGACAATGCTACTACTAGCTGATTTGCAACCAAAATTTTGGAGAGAAGTAGTTGGGACCGTAGTTTATACCTTAAATCGAACTCAACTAATGCCAAATAATGAAAATACTCCTTATGAATTATGGAAAGGAAGACCTGCTTCAGTAAAATATTTTAGGGTTTTTGGAAACAAATGCTTCATAAAAATAAATGATGACTCACCAGGAAATTTGATTCTAGATTTGACGAAGGAATATTTCTTGGATACTCCACTAGTAGCAAAGCTTACAAATGTTACAAAAATTATCTACGAAGAAAAGTGGAAATCATTCATGTGAATATTGATGAAGGCCTCCCAGAAAAGAGAATTAAAGATCATGAAGTTGAGCCTTTCTTTGAACAAAGTGAAGAAGAAGAACTTGAAAAAGAACAGGAGATTGAAGAACCTCAAAGTGAATTGTTAGGTTATTCCGACACATAGGAAATAGTTAAGAATAACTTAGTCTAGTGTAAAGTTAGGTAAAGTGTGTTTCTTTATCATGTACATTTGTAACTTATAATCCGATGGTCACAATTTGTAGTAATCCAACGATTATCTCTCACCTCAGTATTAACGAAACTTGATTTGTGGCTTAACACCCGATTGGTCCATGATCTCTATTTAAAGAGCATGGAGGGTCATTTCTCCGGTAACCATTTATGAGAGAAACATATGTAACTTTTCTTTTCATATTAATAAATTTCCTGAAGTGGCAGCGTTGGCTTAGGCCGTGGACTGTTTCCATCTTTGAGGGCTTTAACCATGTCATTATACTAGTGTACTGATTTGTGATCTATTTGTGAGCGGTGACCTTTGGTTCTTGATATACAAAACTTATCCTGTAAATTCCTAGATGGTGTCAGAGGTATTTTGAGGGTCGTGTCCATTGTTGATCAATATCCAAATCCAGTTTGACTCCATGTGAATGTCGTTTTGTAGATCTACTATTTCTGAACATTTTTGGGTTTGGATAACTGCTTGGTTGTTTCCAAACCATCTGTTACAGTGAGGAATGCCTTTCGTTTCATGCCAAAAATTTTCCGGCTTCCCAAGTTATGACAGTTTAGATCTAGAGGTATAAAGCATCTGTTTTGCAGTTATATTTGTTAATAGTTCTGCTTGTTTCGGTTCCCTTTTTTATTTTCGGTTTATAGGTTTTATTTATTTTCTGGATCTATACCCTCTTCTCTGTGTATGCTCTTTCTTATGCACTGCGTGCGATCTCGGCAAATCAGAAACAGGAAAAGGGATTTGTTTTCCTACATATGCTCTTTCCCCGCATCTTTGTGCGATGTCGGGAAATAAGAAATAGTGAAAAAAAAGGATCGTTTCTAGTAAGGGTAACTAAAAATATAACATTATACCATAAGGCTTTGTATTTCTTTTCTTTTTTCTTAGTTTTTGTGTTTTTTTGTGCAGGAAAAGCACACACACTAGAAAAAAAAAAACAAACCCCCTTCCTCCTTTCAAACAATAACATGACCTTTTACTATATCACTTGGTGAGGGGTTAGTTTATGAGAATAGAGGTCTTGGGTTCAAGTCTCCTTCTCAAGATTCTTTTGTAAGAAAATTTTGTTCAAAGGGGGGGAATTGTTTTTTAAAAAGCCACACTTCATCCTGTTCCCGTAACTATTCGGTTTCTACAACTCGCATTTTTCAAAAGGCATAAATTCTTCATCCGGAAGCCGTTTTTCGAGTCGTTGTTTTTTAAATGACCTAATTTTTCAAGATCGTTCCATTGGAGCATTTAGTTTCAGCTGTTCTCAGCTTTAGTGTTTTTTTTTAATGGAAAGTTCATGCCCGGTTATTCTTAAAAGCACCAATTATTTCCAATGGATACCTCACATGGTAGATATACTTAGAAGTAAAGGGCTTTATAGAATAGCCACAGGACAAGAAACTAAACCTTCTAATGATGATAAAGCTTCTAAATAGGAAAATAAACAAGATCAAGCTCGAGGGTTGATAGGAATGTCCATTGCTCAAGATCTTCAGTTTCATATCCTTGATAATGACACCCCTGATGAAGCCCTGGAAAAGATTAAAAAAAAAAATTGCATTCAAAATCAAATCAGGGCCCACTAGCTTGAAAATGAGTTGCTTACTTTTGACCCCAATAATTTCTCCTCCATTGAAGATTTTTTGTCCAAAATCAAGACAATTTGAATTCTTTTAGAAGGTTGTAAGATCAAAAAGGAAGATGGTAGCCTCATTTATTGCATTCTTGCTAAGCTTGGCCTTGCATACTCTGTATTTGTTTCTGCCTTCCATTCCACTAGAGAAGCCATCATTTCTTCAGGAACCACCTACAATAGCCCCTCTTTTGATTCCTTTTACGATTCTTTGATAAGAGAACAAGAAAAACTCTTACACATTGGTCTTATCACTTTTGGAAATGCTCCTAAGAAAGCCATAGCAGCCCAACAACAATCATATCAAAAGAATCCCAAGAAGAAGTATCCTAAAAAGTATGGTCTGAAACTAAAAAAGGGTCCTAAGAAATTTCAGCCACAAACTAAAAAAGCAACTCACCAAAATGATAAGGCATATAAAAAAAAGGAAAGAAGACAGATAAACATTGCAACTTTTGCAACCGTGATGGCCATATAGAGTCCAATTTTTTTAAGAAGATGGAAGCCTTAGAAGCGGCAATGAAGAAGCATAACATCACCTTCATGTTTAGGAAAGACACTTTCTACTTGTGGTTATCAAGCATCAAAATCTGGTTATGCATGAAATGTATCTTCGTCTTCCCATTCTCATGAGTGTATCATTAATTCTGGAGCTTCTTATCACATGGTCAAAAATAAAGCCATGTTTTCTTCTTTAAATGATTGTAACACCAAACATATTTATGTTGGTGATGATAGATCTCTTAGTGTTGTAGGATCTGGAACCATTCATCTTGATAATGGTCAGTTTAATGATGTACTATGTGTTCCTACCTTGTCATGCAACCTTCTCTCTATTTATCAGATAACTCATTCAGGTGAAGGGAAAATAGTATAATTCTCACCTCATGATGTTTTAATCAAGGACCTAAAAGATCCTAAACATATTTTAGCTAATGGCATTGTTGATGATCCACAAGGTTGTATAATTTTGAAAAATTTGGGTCATCCTCTCTTCCCTCTGTTTTTTTTTCTCACAATGATGATGTGAGAAAACTTTGGCATGACCCATTTGGTCACTTAAACTATCACTCTCTTCAAACTCTATGTAAGGAAAATATGGTGATGGGTATTCCTATGGTATCTTGCCGAGATGGTGTTTTCTCAGGATGTGTACTCGAAAAAAATCATTGGGATAGTTTTGACAAACGTGCCTCTTGGCACGCTTCAGCCCCTTTGCAGCTTCTGCACAGTGATTTATGTTTTCCACTTCCTGTTGTTTCTTTCTCTGGTTGCAAGTACTTCCAAACCTTCATTGATGATTTTTACATACGCACTTGGGTATACTTCTTAAAACTCAAGAGTGATGTTTTTAACATGTTCTTGGCCTTTAAGGCCTTTGTTGAGAAACAATCTGGACATGAAATTCTTAAGTTAAGATCAGACAAGGGCAGAGAATATGTTAACAAAAAATATATCAACTTTTGCACTGAGCATGCCATTCAATTGCAACATATTGTTCCATATACTCCACAACAATATGGTGTAGCTGAAAGGAAGGATTGCGCCTTAAAAGAAATGAATAATTGTATGCTTCAATATAAAGGACTTGGTCTCAATTTTTGGGCATAATCCATTAACTGTGCAAATTACATAGTAAATAGCACTCCTACTAAGGTTTTAAATAATATAACTCTAGAAGAAGCTTGGAGCTCAATCAAACCAGATGTAAGTCACTTTCATGTTTTTGGAAGTGATGCTTGGGCCCATACTCCAGATGTGAAACATAAAGCCTTAGAACCTAAGAGTGAAAATGCATTTTTGTTGGATATTCTGAAGATGTCAAAGGATATAGAATTATTCAACCAAAATCCAAAAATATTATCATTAGAAGAGATGTAAAATTTGATGAAAATATATTGGCCTGCGAGCCTAGTTCAGCAAGTGTGCCTCCTTTGGGCTGCGACCCTGATTCAGCATATGTGCCACCTCTCTCTCTCTCTTCTATCTTTAATAGAATTCCTTCTAGCTCAGATGATGACAGCGAGGATGACAATCCTCCTCCACCTCTTGAAATTGTTCCTTATACTACACTACTTCCAAGATGGGTCTGCTCTACTCAGGATGCATCAGGTTCTCTTGCAGGTGACCTTGCCGATTGACGATGTACACATTCTCAGTTCAAAAGAGCCTCTTCCTTATTGGCTCAAATTCTAGAAAAACTTGAACCATAAACCTTTGAAGAAGCCTCCGGTCATCCAGATTTGGATGAAGCTATGAATGAAAAGTATCGTTCCTTATTGGCAAACGATACTTGGGATCTTGTTCCTCTTCCAAAAGGAAGAAAACTTATTAGATGCAGATGGGTTTACAATACCAATTTTGGACCAGATGGAAAAGTGGATAAACATAAAGCTCGTATTTTCCCTAAATTATTTTCACAAGTTGAAGGCATTGAATATAATGAAACCTTCTCCCCTATTGTCAAAATGAATTCTATATGCCTTTTTCTTTCCTTTGTTGCCTCCTTTAAATGGGAAGTCTATCAAATGGATGTTAAATTTTCCTTCTTACATGGTGATTTACATGAAGAAATCAACATGGAACAACCCCCTGGCTTTATCCAAAACGATTCTAGCCTTTTTTGTCGCCTTAGGAAGTCTCTATGGTATCAAACAAGCTTCTCAGGCTTGGTATGCCAAAATGGATAGATTGCTATTAGATAATGGCTTTTCTAGTTGTCATTCTAACAACACTATCTACACCAAGAAAGTGGGTAATTCCTTCACCATCTTTGTTCTTTATGTTGCTGATCTTATCCTTAATAGTAGTGATCCAAACCATATAAGCCATGTGAAGTCTAGCCTCAAAAATAAGCTTGAAATGACAGAATTAGGACACTTTCCTTATTTCCTTGGTCTTCAAGTGTTGCAATCCAAGGAAGGCATTACCCTCTCTCATTCCAAGTATGCCTGTGATCTTCTACACCACTTTTGCATGGAAGACTGTAAGCCAGCCTCTTCTCCCTTTCAATCTAGAGTCAAGATTTCAATCACTTGTACTACCCCTGAAGTTGATGCTACCTTATATCGTCAACTTGTTGATAAACTTATGTATCTAACCCATACCCATCCTAACCTTTCCTTTTCCAATGGTCTTGTTGCTCTGTTTATGAACCAACCTCATGAAAGTCACTGGAAAGCAACTAAAAGAATACTTTGATATATTCGAGGTACAGTTCAGTTCGGGATTCATTACAGTGCGGGAGCATCTCCATTGTTGATTGGTTTCACTGGTTCTAATTGGGCTGGTGACCCTGATGATCGAAAGTCTACTGTAGGATATGTGTTCACTCTTGGTTCAGAACCTATTACATGGTATTGTAATAAACAAAGTGTCATCTCTCTTTCTTCAATAGAAGAAGAGTATCGTGGTGCAGTTGAAGCCAGCAAGGAAGCCATGTGGCTTCTTCAGATACTGTCTGAATTTGGTCTTCATGAGCAGCATCCAACTACACTTTGGGGTGATAATCAGAGTGCCATTCAACTATGTAAAGACCCAGTTCAACATCAACGTATGAAACACATTGAACTCCACATACATTTAATGAGAAATATCATTCATGATCGTGTTATTGAAGTGCAGTACTATCCAACCAATGATCAAGTAGCCGATATCTTTACGAAGGCTCTCACAAAAGCGAAGTTTACCAAACTTCGATCGATGCTTGGAGTTCAGGAAAGTTGTTATTACGGGGGAATAGGCTCTAATGCCTCCTTCCTTCTCCTATTGTGTCACTTTTGTAAATCCTTCAATCCTATCCCAATTTGTACTTAAGGGGGGATGTTAAGATATTTCGACACACAGGAAATAGGCTCCTTTTGTGTCACCTTTGTAAATCCTTCAATCCTATCCCAAATTATTCATAAGGGGGGATGTTAGGATATTCCGATACATAGGAAATAGTTAATAATAACTTAGTCTAGTGTAGATTTAGGTCAAGTGTGTTTCTTTACCATGTACATTTGTAACTTATAATCCGACTGGTGTATTGATTTGTGATTTGTTTGTGAGCGGTGACCTTTGGTTCTTGATCTATGGAACTTACCCTATAAATTCCTACGTGAACCTCAAAGTGAATCTTCACAAACTCCCTCCAAGATCAAGCTTGTTCAAAGATATCATCCGGAAGAATAGGTCATCCGAAATATAGATGAAGGAATTCAAACTTGAAGAAGGATGTTAAGTAGCCCAAGAAAAGATGATGTGGCTCTATTGTCTTTAATAGAACCTAAAACGTTTTCTCAAGCAAGAAAAGTTACTTATTGGATAAAGGCCATGGAAGAAGAAATGTCTCAAATCGAAAAAAATGAGACTTGGGAATTGGTACCTCGCCCAAAAGATAAAAATATAATTGGAAAAAAATGGGTATTCAAAAACAAGAAGAATGAAGATGGAAAAATCATCAGAAATAAAGCCAGACTTGTCTGCAATGCAAATCGAAGGAATTTACTTTGAAGAAACCTTTTCTCCAGTAGCTCGAATGGAATCCATAATAATGTTTTTGGATCTTACTTGCTCAAAAGGATTCAAGGTTTATCAAATGGATGTAAAATCAGCATTCCTAAATGGAGATCTCAAGGAAGAATTTTACATGGAGCAACTAGAAGGATTTGATCTTGCTGAAGGAAAATAATTTGTATGCAAACTAAAAAAGGCCTTGTATGGATTAAAACAAGCCCCTAGAGGATGGTATGAAAAGTTAGATCACTATTTGCAACAAGACGGTTTCAAAAAGGGAGTGGCAGGTAGCAATCTCTACATGAAGATAGACAAGGAAAAACTTCTGATCACTCTTTTTTACGTTGATGATCTAATATTTGCTAGCAATAAAGAATAAATGAGCCATGAATTTGCTCTAATTATGTCCAAAAAATTCGAGATGTCAATGATTGGTGAGTTGTCTTACTTTCTTGGGCTACAAATATCTCAAACCTCTGCAGGCATGTTTATATCACAAGCAAAATATCTTAAAGACATGGTCAAAAAATATGGGATGGAAGATTGTGCACCTATGAGCACACCGATGACCATAGATTGTAAATTAAGCAATTATGATGATACCCCTCTCATAGATACAACTCTTTACAGGTCAATAATTTGAGCTCTCCTATACATAACTGCTACAAGACCAGATATTAGGCAAACAGTAGGAATGGTAGCAAGATTTCAGTCAAGTCCTAAACAATCCCATCTAGTAGTTGTGAAGAGAATTCTTAGATATTTGAAAGGAATGATTTCTTTCGGTCTTTGGTATCCTAAGAGTTCAACTCTTATTCTGATAGCTCACTCTGATGCTGATTGGGCCAGAAGCGTGGATGATCAAAAAAGTACTAGTGTAAATGCATTCTTTATGGGAGACTGTCTTATATCTTGGCTCAGCAAAAAGAAATCATCTATATCCCTTTCTACAGCTGAAGCCAAATATATAGTTTCTGCTGATTGTTGTACACAAATTCTATGGATGAAGGAAGCCTTAAAGGATGTCAACATAGAAACTAAGCAACCAATTACTATTTTTTGTGACAATACTAGCGTCATCAATCTTTCAAAGAATCTGGTGATGCACTGAAGGACCAAATATATTCCAATAAAATAACACTTTCTCCATGAACAAGTTGTTGAACACAATATCAAGTCGGAATACATCAATACAAGAGAGAAAATTGTTGATATCTTTACAAAACCCTTTACAGGAGAAGAATTTGAGTATCTTCGCCAAAAGATGGGAGTCATTGCTCTTGCATCACATTAAATCATGCAGCATGTCAGGAGTATAGCATGTTAGGGGGATCAGCTTGACAGGGGGGAAACTTAGGCACCCCATTTCTCATTGATGAAAAAGGGGGAGAGAATGTTGGAAGGGAAAGAATATTGCCATCAATGACAAAAGGGGAGATTGCTAATTTAAATTTTCATTGATGTCAATATGACTTTGACAGAGATGAAGGCTACACTATGACATATCACTGCATTATTATATGATGACATTGTTGATACATGATGCTATATGGCATTAATAACAATTAATAAACCAAATAATGTAGAAGCCACGCTGCCCCAAACATTCCTCATGATGTCCCAATCTTTTAATGCATAAAATTTAAGGATAGTCATAAAGAAAAATATTTTTCACGATCTTAGAAGCATAATTTCTTTGTGAGACCTTCACCATCCTTTAGATCATAATTTTCCATTTCTAATGAGCCCTTACACGCCCCAAAAATCCAAGCGGTTTGGTTGATATGAATTTTTCAAATTAAGGAAATTATTCTGGTCTTGGAGTTGACCTATCCTAGCCATCCCTTGTCGGCCTGCATGTGGAGACATGTCTTTTAATTTAGCATCGAAATAAGACAATATATACAAGGTTTCTGGTCTCATTTTGACCACAGAAATTTGGTCATGATCACAGAATTAATACCATTGTTCACAACTCGTGAACATTGAAGAAGGGAGAGATATATCTGATTTGGGTTTGAGGTTAATAAGAGAACAAATTCTTCTTGAATAACTTCATACTTTTGGACCTGTAGTGAGGCTGTTGCAGAGGGCTATACTCGATCATGTGGAAGCTCCTTTTTTAGAAGCTTGGACAACAACACCTTGAAGGCATACCTGTGGAGCCTAGAACTATAGAAGCATAATTTTACCTAATTAAGAGAAGTCACCATTAAGAACAGTTTGGGGAGCATATTATTATAGAAATTATTTGAATATATCCATGGCATCCTTGACAGTCACAACATCTCGGTGCAGTGGATGGACTAGTACCTCAGACCTATGACCTTGAGGGACTCGAAACAGTGATCACATACTTGATATTAGAGGTATGAACTATTTGAAGACTTGAACAATGATGAAGACAAGTGGACAGTGAATTCAAAGAATTTTCTGGAAGAAATAATACAATGATGAAGACAAGTGGACAGTGAATTCAGTGAATAATTTTGAAACAAATAATACAGTGATGAATATGTCAAGAACATTCAAGTAAGCACTATTCACATTCTCTATTAAACCAAGCAAAGAATAATTGGTGTCCTTGGAGTAGGAGGTCCTAAACAGAAGGTTGGTGCCTTGAGAAGATAGGGTCAAAGCCCTAAAGGTCAGAGCCTCATCAAAGTCAAAGTTGGTGCTTGGGAACAAGTTGGTGTCTGTTTCATTAAAAGGGTTGGTGCCCTTACTCATCTATTGTATACAATTATTAGAAAGGGGATTAAAATTCTTATTAATCCTTAATATTATCATTATACACCTTTCTGTCTTTAATTGTGAAGAATCTAACTAGCAATAATTAGCAGTTGAAAAGAAATATTGATTCACCCCCCTCTCAGTATTTCCAACACCAATTTAGCCCAACGGTGCTCATAGTTTGGTGGTCCATCTCCTAGGGTTAATTTTTTGCATGTTTAGCGTTTTCCATCATTTCTAAATAATAAATAGGCATTCGAGCCTCATTGTAATACAGTTCAAAGCCTCATTGTAACACATTTTAGAGGCATGTAGCTACCACATCTCTTCTCTAAGATAAGATACCATCACCATAGCTATTTCATGTCCATTCTAATTGTAAGCATATTTCAGTTATTTTATATTAATGAAATGAAGTGTTACTCCTGTTGGATCTCTTCATTTATGTGTATTTTCTATATTTTATTGTGTTTGTGCATAAATCCAAATCAACGCAAGGGTACTATCACAGGTCTTTCTTCGAAGGCATGCAGATGACCAAATTCCATTATGAGTTCTAGTTTTGTTGTTTCATGGTTATATAATTTAATTCTTGATAAGTTTAAATTTTTTGTTGTATCATAGCTATTGATTAATTTTATTTATCTATAGAAATTATTATCTAACATTTCATAGTATAGGCTTTAAAACCTCCTCTCTCATTTTCATTTCATAATATAGGCTTTAAAACCTCATCTCTCATTTTCATGCTTGATTGTTTCCTACAAAAAAAATAGTTTTTTTTGTTGGCATGCACCATGTTTAAATCTAAAAACCTAATTTTCACTTTAATTAATTGAAATTAGGATTTTTATTAGGAAAAATAAAATAATTTCTAAAGTACATATGAAAGAGATTGAAATTTAATTTGGGATATTAAAAACATATTATAGAAAAAAAACCTGTGGCTATAAACAAAAATCAAAGGAAATTAAAGTTATACGTTTTATCAGATATTTTGCAAATTATTAACCATGTTCTACAGTACATTAAATAGAATTTTTAAAATTTTAACTACTTTTTACACATTACAATATGGTCAACCTTAATCATATATTTCTTCTATTTTTTTTTCAATAGCAATATATAAATCAGGGTAAATTGGTTTAAACCCATAATCTATTATGTATTGAGAATGATAAAATCTCAATACACCTTTCTTCATATCTTAGACTTTAAAAGAAGTTTGAGATTGAAGATATTTAATCTCTGTAAGCTCTCGATATATATATATATATATATATATATATATATATATATATATATATATATATATATATATATATATATATATATATATATATGTGTTAGTGTTAAGAATATAAAAATGTACACAACTCTTTTATTTTTCCAAGACATCAATAAAATACTTTAACAATAATATTTTAATTTTAATTTTTTTTTTTTTAATTTTTAATTTTCAATTGTTTTACCTAACATATCTTATTTATGACTCAGATTGTCTATATTAAATTGTTTTTTTATTTTCATTAATATAACTTTAAGTATGTTTGCACACAAATATCTTTCATGATATTGTTTTATTTATCTTCATAAGTGATATTAAAGTATTTAACCTAAAATATTTTGTTAAATATATATATTAAAATATTAACTATAACCCATATTAATATATTTTTCAATTATTATATATCAATTTTATATTAAAAAATAAAATAATTAAAAATTTGATAACATAATTATTTATATATATATATATATATATAATAAATTAGATATTCAAATATTTTATCTTATTTTTTATTAAAATAATTTTAAAATGTTAAAAATCTATACATGTTCACCCTGTTGGAAATTCCTCCAATATACCAAATGCAATGAGCCAATGACGACGGATGAGTTATGCATCATGATTGGTGATGCCTCAGGAATTCATATTTTAACACTGGAGATACCGTACTCCAACACTACTACATAAAGGGGGGTTTTAAGACAATATTTAAGACAATTTTTGGGTAAATTGTCTTAATTTGAGACAAAAGAAAACTTGTGTATTGTCTTAAATATTGTCTTTAAGCGAGTGTCTCAAATTAAATCGTCTTAAAATATTGTCTCTATAAAGACAATATATAACACAATAATTTTTGTCTCCCCAGAGACAATTTCATTTTTGTCTCTCCAGAGACAATAGTTGGACTACAACACAAAGGGGGGTTTTAAGACAATTTCTGGGTAAATTGTCTTAACTTGAGATAATTTCATTTTTGTCTCTCCAAAGACAATAGTTGGAATTAAAGACATATTTTCTTTATGGAGATAATGTATTTAATATTATCTATTGTCTCTGTAGAGACAATATAAAACAATGAATCCAGAAAAATATCTCACCATTAAAATAAATCAATATAAAAAATTTAATTAAAAAAATCAACAAAATCATTGAATAATTCATTTTAGGGTACAGTGGAATCGAACCACCAACCTCATGCATGGCAGGTGCTCTTCCAATGAGCTAGCACCCTTTAAATAATTATGTGAGGAGTTATAAGTAATGAAAAGTATAGGACCAGGAGGCAAAGAATCTGTCGTCAATAAGATCTCTGACATCTTTACACCCACATAAGATTTCCCTGTTTATTCCATGGCTAGGCACACATATGCAGAAAAAAATAAGTCTAGAAAACTCAATAGAGATTGTCAATTTCTGCAGTTGTCATGCATCCAATTAGGCAATTTCGATATGGGTATAATAGAATAGTGATCATAAGAGAAAATTAAAATTCTGCTAGGAGAACTTATGACTCTTGGAGAAGCATGCACATAGCACAGAAAATCAAAAATACTTCAAAACGACAACCTAACATCAAGATTGGGTAACCAAGGCACCCTAAACTAGTAGAAATAAAGATAAAACATGTCAGCAAACAATAGTTAGGCATATTAAATTGGAAATTAAAAGGGAAAAACCAAGAAACAAATAAATGAAGAGTTGATATGCAAGTGATCGTTAAAGTGACAAACTTACTCCTTCTTAAATGAATACACATCCAGATCTTATCATGGTTTATCTTTGGATTTTAATAGTTTGCATATCGACAAGAAGAAAAAGGTTGATAACACCTTCCATAAAATATGTTTGACTTTTTCTAGGGCCTAAAAGATTAGGGATGATGTGCAGATCTATTATACCACTTAAAAATGAACTTCCGAGGCAATTAACAGTTTTTTGCATCTATCAAATATATCTCCAATTGTAAATGAAAACTGACAGGTTTCTCAGTTTTGAGCTCAGCATTTTATTAGAAGGAAATGCAGGAACGCCTTACACTTGTCATAAGCTAAGCACACAAGTTTGACAAAGCATAATACCTAAGCATTCAAGTACTAAAATGGAAGGAATAAAGGAAGCTCAGTGATCTGTAAATGTTTCAAAATCATAACCACAAAAGAAGCATCAACTTCTATATTTCATTTCTACTCCAACCATTACCCATCCCAAATAAAAAATGTGAGATGCCATCTATTATTTTTATCATAATTTTGTCAAACCACATCAAAAGAGAAGGCCAATAGATCGGAGGATAACATTGTATTTGTCTTGTAATCAAGAAACATAAGAAGTCAGCTCAATTTACTCCCCAACAATAAGACCGCACCATGTGCAGTATATCTGGTTGAAAGATTATCTTAATAAATTACAAATGCATGACATCAATAGTTAGGCATAAAAATAGGTCATGATGCAGAGTTATGTTAATGGGAAAAGGGATATATATATAGAGAGAGAGAGAGAGATGTGGGGCCATTTCTCATACTGTTCATTGATTCTATGAATAATTTGACCCTTTGGTTCCACTCAATAGTGATTTTGAACCAAGATAAAAAGCAAAGATATGAAATATTTTTTTCTTGATGACCACCTCAATGGATCAAACTAGAAAATTAAAGCAGAATGTCCAATAGATGCAACCAAATAGCCTTAATGAATGTATACACTTCTAGGAGTTGAAACTAGCATACGATATATAGGCTATAGCCTGTTAACCAATCCATTAATTTTACCAAACCATGTATATGCATCATCTAAAATCAACTTACCATATCAAACTAAAACGTTGATATTTGTGTCATCCACAAGGTCAATATCAGGGATCACTCGTATCAGTAAATGGAACATCATTCAGGAGTTGATCTCATAAGAGAAATAAGAGAAAAAAAAATTATTTTGGAAGTTTCTTTGAAATACAAGCAATGAAGAGATTGTTCAGATCCAGATCCAATGGTTGGACTAAAGGGTATCTATTTCGCAAATCACCCAGATCCAATGGTAATACTAAGGGCTATCTATTTGGAAAAATCACCCAAATACTTGCACCCATCTCATCCATTTTTTTCCGTCACATTCAGCTGAGGCAAACAAGGCACACTATAGAGGGAATGGAAACCTAATGGGTGACATAATATTCTGTTGACCTCACTTCTGAACCAAAGCCCCGGTGGTGAATTAGTGATAAACAGTAGTATATAAGAGATTATTGTAGTTCTCACACAAATAAATTAACGTTATTGGGAGTTATTTTCCTAATTCATAGAGTAACTCTTCATCACTCTTATCTATAGTACAAGTTAGGTTCTAATATAGTTTTGAAGAACGGTAAAAAATAGTAAGTTCACATAAATTGCAAATAAATTTTGATTGACTGAACAGAATTCTGTGATATCTGATGTTATGGAAATAATACACTTGAGGCAACAAAAAGGTAAAATTTCACAGTGTTTGGTATGAAATTCTTAAAGCTACGATCCATACAAGTTTGCCTTCTAAGAATGGTCAGTAATTATAGGTCTCTATATATTACGTACAACTCCGGTTTCATTTATCCAAATTAAGTGTGATTAGGAAGACATTTTTGAGTGTTGCTGGTGGAAATTTCGTAGGAATTGACATATAAATTGGAGATTTGCTATTAGTACAACGTCGACTACTTATCTAGAAATGTTATAAAAAATCCATCAGCTTAAATTAGCTATATTTTTTATTGTAATATCCAAATTAAGTGATTTAAAGAATATTTTGACTGAATATTCTCATGTGTGTCAGATGCTTGTCCAGTCATTGAAGAGTTGTAAGAAATATGTCATCTTAAATTATGTCTACATTTTGAATGGGATTATCCAAATCAAATTATTTAAATAATGTTTGGAATAGGACACACATGAGAATATTCAGTCAAAAACTTGGACCATTTTGTATGGAAATTACAACGATAATTAGGGGAACCTATTACAAAATGTGACAACCTAACATCAATACCAGACCATGGTTTTTATAAGTCATGACAAGTATAGGACCGGGAGGCAAAGAATCTGTTGTCAATAAGAGCTTAAACATCTTTACACCCACATAAGATTTCCCTGTTTATTCCATGGCCAGGCACACATATGCAGAAAAAAATAGGTGTATAAAACTCAATAGAGATTGTCAATTTCTACAGTTGTTATGCACCCAATTAGGCAATTTCAATATGGGTATAATAGAATAGTGCTCATAAAATAAAAATAAAATTCTACTAGGAGAACTTATGACTCTTGGAGCAGCATGCACAGAGCACAAAAAATCGGAAATACTTCAAAATGATAACCTAAAATCAAGATTGGGTAACCAAGGCACCCTAAACTAGTAGAAATAAAGATAAATAATGTCAGAAAACAATATTTAGGCATATAAAATTGGCAATTAAAAAGTAAAAACCAAGAAACACATAAATGAAGAGTTGATATGCAAGTGACCATTAAAGTGACAAACTTTCTCCCGCTTAAATGAATACACATCCAGATCTTATCATGGTTTATCTTTGGATTTTAATAGTTTGCATATGGACAAGAAGAAAAAGGTTGATAACACCTTCCATAAAATAATTTCGACTTTGTCTAGGGCCTAAAATATTAGGGCTGATGTGCAGATCGATTATAACACTTAAAAATGAACTTCCGAGGCAATTAACAGTTTTCTGCATCTATTAAATATATCTCCAATTGTAAATGAAAACTGATAGGTTTCTCAGTTTTGAGCTAAAAATTTTATTAGAAGGAAATGCAGGAACGCCTTACACTTGCCATAAGCTAAGTGCACAAGTTTGACAAAGCATAATACCTAAGCATTCAAGTATTGAAATGGAAGGAGGAAAGGAAGCTCAGTGATTTGTAAATTTTTCAAAATAATAACCACAAAAGAAGCATCAACTTGTATATTTCATTTCTAATCCAACCATTTCCCATCCCAAATAAAAAATGTGAGATGCAATGGTACAAAAACCTATAATGCCAGTGTGATATAAGGTGGAAAAATTAAGAAAGTTGTTATATCCACATATTAAATAGGTTTTGAGCATCTACTCGAATATATAAAAGCAGATGAATAAGAAAAAACATATGAAAACTATTCACAGAAGATATTCAAACATGTTCATGTAAATATACAAATTATATTATATAATATTTAACAGAGAATGCAACCATACTTTCCATCGAAAGGGTAGAAACAACAATATGCAAAAGGAAAGCTAGTTTGTGCATATTAGGAGGTTCTTTTTTTCTGTTGATATTGAACACTGTAATGGAAAAATTGAAACTCAGATGGATTCACAACGTCATTGGAATTTCTACACTAAAAGTGTCACTAAAAATTTATCCATTTCCTTGGAAAACTTACCCTGGTCTGGAATGCCAAAATGTAAGTCGCATATGTCTAGCAACAGATGTAAAATTTACTCCAAAATAGTGGCTCCTATAAATTTAATATTGTATTTGACAGTTTCAACTCCATCAGATGAATAGGAGAGAGTGCCAGAATCAGTATCTGTATTTTAAGATCCACTAATCATTACTTCCTAAAAATTCTCTGCTTGCATCTGATGGCAATATAGAGCATGTTTCTAATAATTAAAATGTATTCCCTTCTGATGATGAATAAGCATTAGGCACTAATGGAAACCCAACATCTACTTAATTTATGTTTCTTTCTTGAGAAGGTAAAGAAGAAGGTACAGTGGTCTCAGCCCCTTCCATAGCCTTTTCTATCAGAGATATTTCATGTTCAGTTGAAGGAGCAGTACTCATGTCTTGAATGCAA
This sequence comes from Pinus albicaulis, assembly GCA_034641835.2. Lineage (NCBI taxonomy): Eukaryota > Viridiplantae > Streptophyta > Pinopsida > Pinales > Pinaceae > Pinus > Pinus albicaulis. Next base: position 1,747,951,024 of record CM076580.1, read on the forward strand.
GATCTTTCAAACATCTAATATAGCCCATTATCAAGATGTATTGAGTGTTCTACCAAAGCACCTTCTGGAATGTTTTGCAACTCTTTTGGCTAAGATTGGATCTGGCTATGGTCTTCTACAGAAGGCCCCCCAATTATAGGCGTCAACTACTTGCTACTGGGATCTGTTGGGATCAGACTAGAAGATAGGCACGTGATTGCTTGTTCAGAGGTTTTGGCACCTATCTGTTCAATTTTGGTCTCCCTTGCTTGATTTATGCGGGCACTCTGTGCACTCCTTTCCCAATGGGGAAACTAATTCTTGCTGGCTGGAAAGAGAGCCAACTATGATCTCACTGTGGTATCCCTTAGGGAAAAGTTTCCCATAGGGTTGAAAAGAGCACATAACAAGATTTGTATTCTAAATAGTGTGACAGTGTTCTTTCAAATTTTACAAATACAGACAATATTGAATACAATAAACAATGTAACCAGCATTAAATTCCACCAAAAACTCATATGCATGAAACCAATCGAGCAGTACATACTGGGTTATAAACCCATAGTCCTTTCAAATTGGACACTACAGTTTTAGATGCATGACAATTTATAATGCATCAGCCAACCCTTTTATTCTAATACTTTTAGTCCAACCTGACAACCAGCCTCAGGAATCAACCATATTTCGCTGCATCTTTGCTACTACAAGCCTACATTGTGGCCCAGATCAAGCCCCTAATACACATTTTTCCTTAGAAAATGTTAGCTACTTCTCCAGCAACCCTTGAACCAGCATATGCTTCCCCAAATAGTCCTTCATTGCCCCAAACCAAACCTCATGAGGGTTTTTTGCCACATTTTCCACCTTAGATAGACCAGCTGACCTCAACAGAACTTCGAGAATGATTTTGTGTCCTCAGAATTGACATTATGGATCAATTGCTGCCATAAAGAACCCTGCTGGGGTTGTTTGCAACCTCAGCGAGGTTTGATAAAACCCTCGTTGTCACAGAGGGTTCCTTTGGAGATCTGCTGTCCAAATTCAGACTTCCTGTGCTAGCATTTGAAGATGGGCCGTTGCCTAAGATTTGGCCTCAGGGCTACTTTGTTGCCCTAAATATTTACTCCTTAAACAATTTTTCTGCCACATAAGGACTCTTCAAGGTGGGATGCATGCCGCAGATAGGGTTTCAGGGTTGTTTGCTTAACAGACCTCACTCACTGACCCTCGCTGTCCCTGGAAATGCCTTGAACAGGCCTATTCTGTCACAGAGTAGCCCTTTGCTGCCCAAACAAGGCCACAGAACCTTCATGCCACATAATTCTCCCTCAGAAAACCATTATTGCCATAAATAGGTATATGTTGCCTCTGGAATCATGGTTAATAGCGTAAAGAGAAGGGATTGGCTAGGGTGGCATCTTTCACCATTGAAACCAATCAGAGAAAAGGGGTTAGAAAACCATCCAAGAGCCTCAACTCAAAAATCAGAAAGATCCACATTCCATGATGATTAAAATGATTCATCTCTCTCCCTTTTATAGATTTCCTTTGGGGTCTTCCCTGTTAACAAGTTTCATTCCATTTTTCCCAAAATTTGGCTTTTATTACAAGTTTCCCTCCATTTACTCCAAATTATCTAAAGTTACCCCAATAACATTAAATAATGGGTTTCGCCCTTTAAAAATGGATATAGCCTACGGGGTTGGATAGGCTACTTTGTTGGACATCCTTCCTGATCCGGATCTTGGAGGCTAGCCCCCAAAATCTAAAAAGTTGAAATGGATCTGACTAGATCTGCAAAATTATTTTTTTGGGCGGCGAGTTTTCAGATCAGATCTGAAACTTTTGGTGAAAAATTTGCAAAAAAAAAGACCAGATCCGGATTTCTTGCAAAAAAATACTCAAATTCAAAAAATAAATCGGCCAAATTGGAGTTCCGATGAGGGAGATATCGTTGATTCAAAATCAGAAATGTTGAAGCAATTTTTATAACGACAATTCATGGATGGTGGTTCTCCTGTCATTTTTCAAAATTTTTAGTGTAAAATTTCAAAAGAATGGATATATATCTGAGCTCCTCTTGAAAAATCACCCAATTTCAAAAAACCAATCAGTCGAATCGGAGTCCGGATGTGGGAGTTATCGTTGATTTAAAATCAACTATTTTTTTAGAAATTTTATGACAGCGAGACAGTTCCAGCGCGAATATGAGAGTATAGAGTGTCCAGATAGTGGTTTCAAAAACATGAGAAGATGCAGAATGATCATTCCATTTCCAAAAACAGGTTATAATAAATATTCTGAGTTATATTGACCGAGATATGCTCATTTTAAATCGAGAGCAGCATTCGGAGCGGGTTCCCTTTGGAGACGTGCCGTCCCACCCCGCTTTAGTAGACACCTGCTTCACATTCATCAGTTTCAGCATAGCAACATTCATCTTGGGTTATTTGGAGACATGCCCTCCCACCCCAAGCTATGTAGGCACGTGCTACTTCATCAACAATCAGCATCACGGTTATGGGTCAACCGCACAAAATCATTTTCATCGAAGTCCATTTGCTAGGCCACACACTGTTAGTCACACAGTTGGTCACAAGCATTACAGAGTATCTCTATCATCGGAACTTCGTTTGTCATGGTTTTGGTTCATCCACAAACCCACACTTCATCGAAGTCCATTTGCCAGGCCGCACATTGTCAATATCACAGTTGGTCACAAGCATTACAGGATATCTCTATCCTCGGATCTTCGTTCATCACGGTTATGGGGTAACTACACAAAACCCTTCTCTTTAATGGCTCTTCATATTCAACAAAGGCTTCTCAGGAGGGACCTTAACGCAATGGGGACCATTGCTTCTTAAGGAGGGAAGAATGATCCGAATGGAAAATGGCATCAACCCATGGTATTCATCTACCCATGTTATCCATCCACCCATGGAATTTACCCATGGTATTGTAAATGGCATCAACCCATGGTATTCATCCACCCATCATATTTATTCACCCATGGTATTGTAAGTGACCCATGATATGTATCCACCCATGGTATTCATCCACACATGAGATTTACCCATGGTATTGTAAGTGGTATCTACCCATGGTATTGGCTTATGGTATCTACACATGGTCTTGTAACTCAAAAAGGGCTATAAATAACAAGCCTCAGTTTGTAAAAGGATAGATTGTCCACCACAATGTAGCTTCTACAGTTATTCTCTGTTTTAATAAAACAAGTTTCTTTTTGGCTTTATTTGCTTTCTGTTCTCTATTTTTTTCTGGCATTCTAATTTTGCAGATCTAGTCAGATCCGTTTCAACTTTTTAGATCTCGGGGGCCAGCCTCCAAGATCCGAATCACTCCCTTGACAATTTGAATTTAGTTAGAAGAGGACATTATAGGATGTATGATTTTAGTCCCATTGCCCTAATTTTATGGTCATTTGTTGGAAATAAATAAGATTATTTTATCATATCTTCTTGCTTAGAGTAGTACCTATTTTTCTTTATTCTATATTGCTTCAACATGTAATAATTCAAGATGAAATTTTTGTCAAAAGTTGTCCAAGCCTAAAATATATGAAAGTTTAGTAAGGAACTTGCAATATCTCCATTCAAGTGCATCATGGTTTTAACTAGGTCTAAGCCTCTAGATGGACCCAGTTCACATTAAAAGTGGAACCCAAGTAGTTGACTCCTAAGTTTCTAAATTTGTTCAATTGGAGATTTATAGTATAATATTGTTTATTTGATATTGCTGGTACTTTGTTAAACTCATTTCTTTCTCAATTCAAAAAGAAAGTATAAATGGGAGATAAACAGGTTGTTGATGAAAACAGTTGATTATAAGAAAAAGCAAACCACTATTTAGAACAAGATTTTGTTTGTTGTACATTTCTTAGAAGTAGGAGACTCGAGCTTGTCTTGACCATAATTTTTAATTTTTTTGTTGATTTTTGGGGATGGATTTTATAGTATCAATTGAATTGTCATTTAATATGCAATGTTGTATTTAATTGCTTTGTTGGTTCTGTACATATTTGAGTGGTGCTTCATGAATTCAGAACAAGCATTTAACTCTACATTCAACTCTTTCAGATGAGAGTGACAGTTTTCAATATTATGTTTTTCACCTGCATAAGAGATGCAGTGTTGCATATATGTTTTCATAATCATGCTGAAATACATTTAGGGATACTATTATGACATGCATTGTTGGCAATGCTACCTGTGCCTTCTGACCACTCTTTTTATTGTTTCTTGTTGTGTGACAAGGTTCCCTCAACTTCAATCTCGAGGTTCAAAATTCAGTGAGCCTCAAAGCTCATGGCTATTAACCAAGTCTATAGCTCAAGTGCATAACCTCATGTCACAGATCAACCTTGTAATCTATCATTTGTGTGTCCAAGTCCATTGTAGCATTCCTTATGTTTATTGATGTTGATTTTTAATTTTATATATGTCATATTAAAGTTAATATATCTATATATATATAGAAAAACCTAGTGGTGAAACTTATCCGAACCCCATCATAAAACTCGAACCAAATCTAATAATTTCATAACCTGAACCTAAACCCAAACTTTGTGACATAGGTTTCTTTCTGATGTTTTGTTGTGGCCTAGATGTTTCAATTTTATATTTCTGCTACGTCAATTTATTTGTCTTACATGTGTTTACTTGAGAAAATGTTTTCTTTATTCCATTTGTGCAGACTGGAAAGTCCAAGAATTTGTTCTCAATTAATTAAAATGATTATTTCGTCTTCTCTTCTGTTGCATTATTACAGTTCTGCAGGGGCATTTTCTCCTGTTGTACCAGTGAATATTGGTAGTTTAGACCGTTGTGGATTGGGGCAGGGTCCAAAGAGAGGTAGTTTATCAAGGGGTGCCTCTTGGTTACCATGGAATCCTGTAAGCACAAGTGCAGGAGAGTCAGCTCTAGGATCATCACAGCTTTCATGCAGACCTTGGGAATGAGCATATTTACTGAAACGACTGGCCACATTCATGCCTGCAAATTGGTCTAGGAAGCCTAAGGTTTGTTTCCTTATATTTTGCACCCATATCTTTTTGTGGCCATGATATTTTTCTTTGAGATACGTGAGGCCTTTTGAACAAAATCTATTTGATGTTTTGGAATCTGGATTAATCTATCTAAGGTTTCAACCCTTGTACTAGGGCATATCCCAAAACAACTTGATATCATGAAGCCAATCTTGGTGGCGGCAAGGAATTTTCTTTCGAATATACATCGTAAAGCCCAAAGTTCGGACCCTATTTATAATGGTAATAATGAGAGGCACTCTAGTGAATTTGACAGTGACTTTACAGCTACCCTATCATGTGGCAACGTAAATTATTAATGACAGTAATTTGGTGGTTGAAAAACTATCTCCAACATAATCTCAAGCTTCTACATAGTAGTGATGTCTTTTACAGAGCAGGAATTGTGATGACCCAAGATCTGTATTTGCATGATTACGCTTGAATCTATCTCACCGTTCTAGAAATTTGAAGGCACAATTTTGAGCATAATTCTCCTGCTAACAAAATATAGAGGGACTTGTTCTTGATGTGGCACATCTTCTGCATGAGCTGAAGTCTTTATCCTAGGGTTTTTAAGCTTATTGAAGCTTGACCTTTGAGGACTAATATCTATCATGATGGTGACCCTGTTATACATTCTGATGCATGACAGAGATTCCATAACAGTGACCTGAGTTTGTTACAATATTTTTCGCAAAGTCATTAACATATATGACTCTGATCTAATTTGATCTTGGATATCTATACCTATGTTAAATCACAAGCTCGTCTTCAAAATCCTCATCATTTAGATGAAGTAGAACTTAGAAGTACTCCTATCAAGGCTTGCATAAGACTTGTAGTCATGAACTAATAATGCTACTTGGAATCTCATTGTTAAAAATCCCTAAGTGAACGATAGTGTTGTGTACTGTTATTATTAATTTTCTTTGAGGATTTTGATGCAATGGTTGTGGCTTTCAACACTAAGATATTAGGTAGAGCCTCAATTATTGAGCAGAGCATGTAATACAGAATGTTAATGGATGCAAGTTTCTTAGGCGGATATAAGGACTTATTCCATAAATTGGGAAGATTTAAGGATGTTAATGGATGGGTTTAATTATTGGTTGCACATATCCCAGTTTTTGGTGGGTTGGTGGGACCACTATTATAACAATTAATGGTCTGTGCACAACATTAGACATCTCTCCCCTATCCAATGATAAACATATACATTATACAACCCCACATTAATAATTTAACATCACCACTGTAAATATTGGCACTGCCACCTGACCTATTTTTTTTATGGCAGGTGAAATAAAAGCACAGAACATGCAGGTATGAATGCTGATGGAATGGACCACATGCCACGACTCTATACTCGCCGACATAACAGAATACCTCCATGAATTCCCATGCCCATCGAATGGACCACTGACCAGATGCCATGATTCTTTACTTAGCGACACAAGACAACTTATATTGGCCATTGAGCTGAGCTCCACTGTATATACCAATATATGTGGTCACAACGCCACCAATTTTCATTACAGTAAGCAAAGACTCCAACAGGTTTCAGCTTTCTCATTTTTGCATTGATCTCATTAAGCATCCAAATCTGGAGAGCATATTTACTCGCATGCAGTACTCACCTGATCTCATATGGCTCTGCTGGAATAACATTCCCCACTCTGTCCTCCCTCACTGGATTCCAATAAAGAAGTTAAGGGTTTTGCAAGTGACAGGGGAACAACCATTAAAAAAAAATTGGCAAAGTGAAAGTGAGGTACATCTGGATTTTAAACCAAATTTTTGTTTTTATTTTTCAATGTTCCAAATTAAATTCTCTGTTTGTACCAGCAAGCACACAATTAGTGGGGAGGTAGCCAGGTTTTCTAAATGAAAATAATCATATCTGAGAGTTTATATTAATATCCTTGTAGGCACCAATGCAGTTGAGGGAGTTTGATTGTTGATGTTCCCATTTCACAGTTTCCCAAGTCTATGTGGCAGTTGCAGCACCTAGAAAAGATTGAACTAAGAGATCAAAGAAACATGATATTTCTGCCAGACTTGCTTGACAATCTTACAAACCTCCAATATCTTGACTTGTCTGGGAGCTGCAGTTTGAAAAATCTGCCACATTCATTTGGGAATTTAATTAGACTTGAGCATCTCTATCTGGCAGATTGCTCCAAGTTGGAAAAGTTGCCACATTCATTTGGAAATTTAATTAGACTTAAGAATTTTTCTGGAAAATTGCTCCAAATTGCAAGAGCTGCGACATTCACTTGGGAATTTAATTCGACTTGAGCATCTATGTTTGGAAAGCTCCTCCGAGTTTAGCATCTCTCAAGGAACGCTTGGAAATATCACCACACTTGTATCATTAGACCTTTCATTTTGTTTGAAAATTAAGGTATTTCCTCCCCAGGTGGCAAGCCAACGATCCTTAGAAGACTTAAATTTACTGGGAACAAGCTTAGAAGAGGTACCAAGAGATCATACCAGAGAGCTAAGCCGTTTGAAAAAATTAAAATTGGGAAGCCCTTTTTGGAAAGAGCTACCGCCTTCACTCTGTGATCTAACGACATTAAAGGAACTCACTCCCGTTGACCACAGGAGTTTGGAATGTTTGCCCTATTCAGTTGAACAGTTGAAAAAGAGGAAAAACATGGAGATTCTTAATTCAGAAACAAGAATGAAGATATCAACAGAGTCTATCATTAACAACTGCATGGTTTGGCTTGAAAAATTACAGCTATACAAAACTCGGGTATCAGAGCTATCGTTTGTTGAAGGTATTTTCCCCAACATTCAACACCTGAAGATTGAGTATTTTAATTATCTGGTGGAGATTGGAGCATTGCCAGCATCACTAATAATGCTACAGATGCGGTTCTATGGTGTATTGACAAAAATAGGAGGGCCTTTTAGTCTTGCAAAGCTTAAACAATTGGAAATAACTGGTTGTCAACAACTAGAGGAGTTTCAAAGCCTAGAGACATTGACATCTTTAGAGGAGTTGCGCACGTGGATGAAAATAGCTCAAGAACATACGAGGTTTGGTGTAGCTGGCAAAGCTTCGGGTATTAGATGTTCAGGAGTGCTCTGAGATGGAAGAATTGGACGGTATCGAAAATTTGAGGTTGGCGCCGAAGGAGTTTCATTACTCTGGCTATCCGAAATTGCAGGCATGTGGAAAAATACTAGACCTGCCATGCGTGGGCATAGCACAGGAGAAATCTCTAAATAAATTACAGGCATGTGGAAAAATACAAGAGCTGCCACACATAGGCGTAGCAGAGGAGAAAGCCCCACTACTTGAGGATCCCAATTTTTGTGGGTTTTCATCTAATGCTACCAAACATCACCTTATCAAATTGGAATCTTATGCCTCAAAATCCTCAATGTCAGGGAAGAAACTCGGAGACTCAAAGGCCAAGCCATATGGGTAAAAGTAGGGGATGAAAATACTAAATCCTTTAAGCAATATGCCAAATGTAGACGGGCCATCAATACCATTTAGGAACTTGAAAATTTGGATGGTACTTCAGCTACATCCTTTGAACAGTTGGCCAACTTGGGCAATTCACACTTTAGGAACCTCTTCAAAGCCACTCGGGAAGCCACATTGGTAGAAACCATAAAGGTTGCTAGATACTTCCCTAGGTTTTTGGATCGGGACTCTGCAAAGGAACTTTTCAATCTAGTCATGATGGGAGAACTTGAGGCAGTTCTCAAATGGTTCAGGAAGGACAACAGATTTGGCCCTTATGGATGGTCAGTGGAATTTTACCTAGCTTTCTTTGATCTTCTGGGACAAGAGCTACTGGAGGTGGTGGAAGAGACCGAGTACAAGTCGCCTATATGATGCATTTAACTCTACCTTCATTTCCCTCATCCCTAATTTTGACCATCCCTCCTCCTTTAAGGAATTTCGCCTTATTTCCCTGTGTAACTGCATTTACAAGATCATGGCCAAAATTATTGCCAACAGACTCAAGCCCATTCTATCTGAATATATTTCCCATGAACAATTTTCATTTCTGGAAAACAGACAGATTCATGAGACTATTAGGGTTGCACAAGAGGGACTTCACTCTATGCACACTAAGAAGATCAAAGGCATGATTCTTAAGATTCACCTTGCAAAATCCTTTGATCAGACCAGTTGGCTCTATATCCGAATGCTCCTCACACACCATCACTTCCCCGTATTGGTTATCAACTAGATCATGTGTTGCATCACCTCTATCTCCTATAGTGTTCTCATTAATGGAGGAGCAACCAAATTATTCCATGCAGAGAGGGGCCTTAGACAGGGATGGCCACTCTCCCCTCTACTATTTCTACTTGTTATGGAAGGCTTGAGCAGGTGCCAGATTGATGAAAGGGAAAGGGGCAGGCTGAAAGGTATCAAAATCACAGAAAAATGTATATTGACACATCTTCTCTTTGTGGATGATGTCCTCATATTTATGAATGGCTCCCTTGGTGACATAATATTTTTCAACTCAATACTACAATTGTTCTGCAAAGAAATAGGTATGTCTTGTAATAACTCCAAATCTACTATTACCAGTCATGGATGCTCCCCACATGAGACTCACTGTGCTTTGCAACGGTTCCCCTTCAATTCTATTAGACTTGAGGATGGTCTAAAATATCTAGGGTTTTGCCTAAAACTAGCCAACTACAAAATTGTTGATTGGACTTGGCTGATTGCAAAAATTTATAAGAGGCTTAATGCATTGCACCACAGATGGATCTCTCAGGATGGTTGACTTGTACTTATTAAATCTGTCTTGGAGGGCATTCCAGGTTTACTGGATGTCATTGGCTTGGATACCTAAGGGTATTCTCAACAGGATTCAGAGAATCTATTGACGGTTTCTGTGGAATGGCTCAAAGGAGGGACACACTTATGCTTGGGCTATATGGGATCTCATTGACCTACCTAAAAAGTGGGGGGTTTGGGGCATCAAAGACCTGAACTCTTTCTCCATGGCGTTGGCTACAAAATTGGGGTGGAAGATCCTAACTATCCATAGTATTTGGACCAAGGTTGTCACAAATAAATATATCCATCCACTAGAACAGATTGAATGGATCAGAGGGGGACTTTGGCTGAGAACTAATATCTCAACAATATGGAGAGCCATCTTGAACTCCATAGACCACATTAGAATTGGACTTGCATCGCAAGTTGGATCTAGTAGACTGGTCCGTATTGGTTGTGACCCATGGTCTGGTTGTGGAAATGTCCATCTTCTCCTACCTAAATTCATCCTGGCATTGAACAATGTTGGATTTTATACCCTTGATCAGATGGCTGACCCAGAAAACACGACATTTTCTCTCAAGGCTGGTTGAAGTATTATGACCTAGCCAGATAACTAGAGGCCTTATGAAGCCATCTTGGGGAGCTCGAGGAACAAAATAATCTAATGATGACCAAGCTTAGGGGCAGAAAAAATTAAATCTAGACTCAGGGAAGAGCACAACCTTGATATTAACATGCCATTCATTGGGAAAGACACCAACTATCATTAAAATATGTTACAATCTAAATTTTTATTTTTACTAGTAGAAATAGTTTGAATTTTGATATAACTTGTAATTTTATAACCATTTCATTGGCTCTCTTTAGCCTTATAAACCTATAAGAGGATACTCTCCTATATATTCCATGACGAGGAATAGACTTAAAAAAAAAATCTTAGAAATAACAAATAACACATAAATCAATAATTTAAATAATTCCTAAAATCTATATGTTTTCAATAATTCCATTAAATTTTAAAATTCTAAGTCCCATGATCCATCAGAAAACAAACTTGGTTTTGTTAAATTGAACTTCAAATGTGTCCTTCATTCATTGCGAGAATTTATAAATGGAATAGAAACCACAATAACATACTTATTTTTTTAATGAAAAAATTAGCATTAAGTCAATAAATTATATTTTGTGAAAGATTCATCCACGAAATGATTTATCCAATTTGGATGAGGCAGTGTCCAATGAAATTTTTTATAAGAATTTTTTTAAGAAATTTAATTTTGGAATTGTATTTTATTATTGAAATGGATTCAGTGTTATCAAAAGTTGAGGTCATTCAAAATTTTGGAATTTTATAGTTGTAACCTAGATTAAAGTTTGTATTTCAGATTTCCAAAATTTTCTCACAAAAATCCCAAAACTTCCATTATTTTCTAAAAGAAAGTGTACACTTATTATTATTATTATTATTATTATTATTACACTTGCGAAATTTCATCCTTGTTAGACTACAGATTTGGATGATGGTGGTGTTGGGAGCCATCCATCGAAGAGGGCTTTATAAATTAAATTTTATAAAGGTAGCTCCATAGTTGTGGCTTCAAAATTATAACTAGCTCCCCAATATGGCTTCAAAAATCGAAGGTTTTTCATTTAGGTGTGCATTGAATAGCCAAGGCTTTATAGAGGCTGTAATAATGAGGCTTGATAGGGGTAATTCTTCTTTAATTTCACAGTTAGGCCACGAGATAGGTCACATATTTTCATACTGCCTCACTCCTGAAAATTCTACTGAATACAACTCAATGTTCTTCAAAAAACATGCAACTCGCAAGGGTAAGTATGTGGTAAACATACATCTCATATATGCAACGAACTAAGGTGTGAATTTTTATTATTTGGCTACCTAGAAATTAATCCATGGTACCCAGTTTAACCAAATGGCATTCTAGGCTGAATCCTTTGATAACAAAAAGCACATTCATGATTCCAATCAGATTTTTATGTTGAATATAGACTGCTCTTCCTCTATCTATCATGGAATAAGGGTAAGACCTCCATTCTCCAAAGTGTACGACTACCTCGGGTTCAAAGGACTCGAAAGTCTCTACAAGGAAATCAAAATCACAAACATCTCTCGCAAAGAGGTCAAGCTGTTTTCTAAAGAATTACTTCCATCTCTTATGAATTTAGAAAATGGAAGTTAGAGAGTCGATCCTAAGCTACTAGTCAAACAACAATGGAAGTTAGACGTCAATCCCAAGCTACTGGTAAAAGAACCTGCAGACAAGGCTATCAACAACCGCAACCTAGTATCCTCTATTTGAAAGATGCAAATATGTCACCCATCCATAGTAACTATCCCATCCTACAACCAATACTTTATTCCCTTTACCGCAGGGGATGTTCCTTCACGGAAACAACCCTCAAATAAAATATGGAAAAATTTCTTCTACTTAAACAAATATAAAGAGAATTCACTCTGGAAAGTTGAAGATTTTAAAAAACTTCCATGCAGTAAAAATTAACAATCTCAGGAATAGCAAGAAGAATAAGAGGAAAGCAGAGAATGACGTGCTTTATTTTCAGGTTGTGTCTGATTCTAAAATTATATATTCAGATAAAAACACTTCTTCAAAGAGAATAAATCGAAGCCCTACCTACAGCGGTATGTTAAAGGCTTCTCCACGATCTCGACATTCCTTTAGTGATGTTAAAAAGTCTACTCAGAAAATGTGTCCTATCACTGTAAATTTCTTCTCTGCAGGGTTTAATGTTCCATTTGTTCTATTTGTATATTACCATTTTTTTACCATATAGCCTTCTAAAGAAGATAAGCAGTTCATTTGGACAATATTAGGTATTCACTAACTCCCACAGTTTAGAAACAAGAAAGCATGAAAACTCCAATGTAAGCCATGTAACAACATTTTTATAACCTATGCCTGTACAAAATAACAAAAGCCAGGTAAGAATATTAATGACGAAGAAAACCCGAAGAAGATTTTGCCTTATTGAAGGAAAATGTTGTCCGCCCACAATCACCTATGAGCAGGAATCCATGTTAACAAAGGAGCATGTTTTCTCACCGTATTGAAGGAAAATGAAGTCTGCCCAGTGCCCACAATCACCTACAACCAGGAATCCATGTTAACATCAACGAAAATTTTAAGGATGGAAATTTATTTTAAAGTTTAGAAACCTTGGCGAATCTCACTAGTACATAATACACAATTTGTAAAATGTTTGGAAATTTTTTTGTAAAATTCTTCAAATTTCTAATAATTTTATATAGTTTCTATATAAAATTTTGGCGATTTTTAAGGTAAAACAATTTTATAATATAAAATTTGGGTGAATAATTTTTAGAAAAAAATGGAAAATAACAAATCTTTTTTTTGGAAAAAACATGGAAAATTAGCCCACTTGCAAATATTAGCCCCTAAAATTTTCCCTAGTTAACATAGAATATGTTTTTTCTCAGGGGTTGAAACTGTGATGCAAGATGAGGAAGTGGCAGGAAAGGGTTTAAGATGAGAAACTTTTCATTGTAGCGCAAAGCAAGAGGAAGAAAATTTCCTTACCAGTGCAACAGAAAAGCAAAGCAAAATTTCGGAGGGAATGTTGAAAAAAATTAATTAATTAAAATAATAAAATTTAATGTGTAAGTTAAACTCTGTATGATTTGTAAAGAAAAAATTGGTCAAAATAAAACAAAAAATCGAATGACATATAAATAGAATATTTTCACTTTACAACCATTATTTATTAACAAAAATTGGGCATTGTAGCATTGTAACCATCCACAATGCATGAACTAAAGTCATCCTCGTTGATCATGTGAAAAGTTTGAACTGTTATCATAATTTAGTCATGAAGAGTTGGCAATGGAAGAATTTTTTTTTTGTGGATTCTATTTCCATGATAGAAGAGTTGGAGACAACTTCACAATAAATATGGATATCCATAAGTCTTAATACAAAGGTATTTAGATTATCTAGTGGTCTAGATCTAGATTCACTTTTTCACAAGATATGGGGTTGGTACTTTTAAAAATATCATAAGACCCAATCAAGCACTTCCCATGGTTAAAAGATGGAGTAACTTTTGGTACAAGAAACTCATTTATTCATGTCAATAGTCCTTGCCTTTAATGAGCTTGGATGTTCATAGGTAGGATGGTAAAAAACTAAACCTACTACTACTCAAAGAGAATAAGGTTCATTTCAAAAAGAAAATTTCGCATGAAGAAAGGTTCATCCTCACTTATAACCCACATCTACACCCAAATCCATTACATAATGAATGAAGCTACCACTTATATAAAGGAAGACACAACATGTACGATACATTCACCACTCTTTTATTCCAACCTCTTCATACTAAATAACAAGTCAATAAGGAATGGTCTAACCTCGACTTAGAAACATTCATATTTGATTTTAAAAAACAAAGAAATGAAGAGGTAAGTACAGAAACACATGAAACAAAAAAATAGCTATACTCGTAGTCTTTGATACAAAGAATAGAAATTAACCATAATGAAGAACACTAGCCTTCAAAAAATAACATTAATTTCTCTCACCCTTTGAAATTTGTGCCATTTGTGGTCATGTTAGGGCCTAAATTATACTTTTGAAACCATTTGGTTACACACACACACTTGGGTTTTTTACTTGTAATTTTAATGTTTTAACAAAGGGCTAGAATCAAACAAAGAATAAGTCACAAACCCAAATATCCCCATTCTTCATGGTCAATTCAGGGTTCCTAGTGACAAATTCATGCTGTGATTAAAGCTCCATCACATTTTACTCAAACAAAACCAAATAACTATAACTTGTTAGTTATTATTGATTGGATTTGAGGAGTTGATCTTGCCCAAGTTTATTCCCTACTAAACCCTTTCGATAGATTATGATGGTTGTGCATATGGCATTGTATGGTTTTGTGTATGCCAACCACAAGAGCACAGGATTGTTGTATGAAAATTTCTTGGTGAGTGTTTTTTCATCTTTTACCTTGAAAGATTTAAGGCTTCCTCTTTACACACAAATAACATGGTTTCTTCTGCAATAGTGCTAAAAGGTCAACTTGATCTGGTTATTGGAAATTAGAGTGATGGAAATTCAGTCATATCTTTGAAAATCGACCTAAATCCTTTTGTGTGAGAGATATGGGGGATTACGAGGATCTAATTTTGGGAAGAAAAAGGAGTTAACTTGACTCTCTTTGCATCATTAGAGTGTACATTAGTAATTTTTAAATGAAATTATTCTATCAAATTTAGCTCGATTATTTGAATTTGATGTTGGAAAATGCAAACACATACTCAAATTGATTATGGAAAAAACAGAAGGGGCGCATTAAACTAGAGCTAGGAGAAAAATACTTTTTTACTGTGGTTTTCACTAGCATATAAGCCTGGAATTTGGTCTTTAATAATGTTCCATACTTTTTCAGCTCAAGTGGCCTCTACCTTTAATTCTAGACGAAGCAATTTTCCCTGAAAAGGAGGGATTCACGACAAATTTGGTTTGGATTTGATTGTATTAGCTTCCAAGGAAATTTGGGATGACAAGACATTGGCTGGATTAGGGAATGCCCTTGGGAATTTCGCTAAAACCTCTGAAGAAATGAAGCAAGCGCGATATATATCACATATCTGCATATGTGTATACATGCTATTGGTGTGAAAATTCAAATTTTCTCAATTTAATCAAGGAAAAATCAAATTGAGAATTTATTGCTACATTTTTCAGTACTCCCTATCAACAAGAAAGAGATTATCAACCACCCCTATCTTGAACATGTGGAACTTGAACTTCCCTATTGACAAATATTTTGTCAAAATGTCAGCATATTGTTCCTCTTTTGGAATGTGGTGTAGCAACGTTATTTGCCTCTGCACACAATCCCGTAAATGGTGATAACATATACCTATATGCTTGGATTGATCATGAAATATATGATTCTCAAATAGCTTGATGTAACTCTCATTATCATAGTAGATCACAGTTGGATCCACCATCTAACCAAACAATCCAACAAGTATCTTTATCATCCATATCGCCTCACATGATGCTTGACTTGCAGCCATGTATTCTGCTTTTGCCAAGCTAAGCGCCACACATATTTGATTCATGTTGTACCAAGGAACAAATGAGGACCCAACACTAAAAATTCCACCTGATTTACTCTTTCGCTTTGATGGACTTCGTGCCCAATTTTCATCTGTGAAGCCACACAACTTCACTCCCTCTATAACATAGTCCAAACTGGGTAGTTCCTGTGACATATCGTAAAACATACTTAGATGCATTCCAAATAATTTGGTTGACCTAACCCTAGCTTTGCTAGATCCATGATGCAATGTTTGTTAGATCTATGATGCAATGTTTGCTCAAATAGGTCACTATAAAGACACCTCCAATTACTAACAAAGATAGATTCCTTCCTCCATTACAATTTTTTTGTAGAATCTAAGAAAATTAAAATTTATGTTAAATGTTAAAAATTAAAATACCTCTACACCAAGGAAATTAATTGTTGCAATTTCTCTCGCTATTGATGATGTTACCTATGCAAATCACTGATAAATTATAGACTGAAAAGGTGGGGAAGCATGCCAGATTCCAAGATACCTTGGTTAGAAACTTTGAGAAGGATAAGACATGGATAATTATCCCATAATTTGGTTTTGTTGTATTATTTTAATCAGAAAGTCTCAAGAGCAACAAATATTTGGGTTAATTACCATATAGAGTTAGAATATTGAGATTGTAGTAGAGTTGAACTAGTTCTTTAAAATCAAGGGAAGAGCAGTAGTACATAAAGTAGCTTATAAAAGTTTGGTTAAGGAGATCGTGACATGGATAAATAATTTTGTGGTGGAAGAGGATTATGTGCCTTTTATTTCTCCAACCATGGAAGTGCAAGCATGAATGCTTGGAGGTGACCTAGAATGGATTGACTGATATTGAGTAACTAATGGAATAAGGTGTGATGGAGGAAGCACATGCATTAAAGAGGGAAAAATAGGATTTTAATCAAAATTCAATAATTAATAAGTGGTGGATGAATAGAACGAATTTGGGCTGCCAGAAGCCATCAAGCTAATGATGGGAAACTAGTCCCATCTGTAGAAATTAGATTATGAATAGTTGTCATTAAAATACCGCAGATGTCATGAGTATGGCCACTTTACTAAGAACTGTCCCAAAAATGCAGCCCCAGAAAAGGAGAAATAAGAAGGATGGAAGCAAGCCAAGAAACCCAGAATGAGCCTAAAGCTAGGGACAACGAAGAAAGAAAAGGGAAGTTCAACACCCATAGGGATTATTCCTAAAGCCAAACCCTCCCAGAAAGGCCAAGAGAACATCTTTGCAGCCTTGAGTTCAAAGACATAGGAAGTCCAAGAAATCGATCCACAAAACATGCAAAAGGACATCCAAATGCAGGAAACCCTAGCAACATTGAAGATAGGCTAATATCCTGGAGGAACCCTGAAAGACAAAGACTCTGTCATCGAGGGGGAAGATCAGAGTTCGTAGGAGTCAGAGGAAGAAGGAGAAATTGGGGACCCCCAAACTTTGGTCAGGATATCTACCAGGGGATGGAAATCCTCCAGGGAAAAGAGAGAACAAGAAACCTACAAGGAGAAGTTGCAGGGGACCTAGCCAACCCTAAAAAAGATGTTTACAAAAAACCCTAAAGCACATATAAATCAAAGCCATGGCTCTAAAGGAGCTCTCTCATCTCAAAAAAGGAAGTAATGAAGATCTTCTTTTGGAACTGTAGAGGGATGGGTAGCAACCTAAAATAAGAATCAATGAAAAGTCTAGTAAGGTTGGAAAGGCCTGACATTCTTCTCATCCAGGAGACGAAAGTGGAGGAAATGGAATTTCTCCATAAAAGCAAACAATTTTGGGGAAAAGGGGGAGTTTTCACAGTCTCCTCTAGAGGCGCCTCAAGAGGGTTGGGAATGTTATGGGACAAGACATGCTTTGAGAAAATCCAATTTAAACTTAAATCAAACTGGATTTTTGCTCGTCAAGAAGCAATAATAATCCAGGGCCTCCACCTAGCACCTAGCATGGTCTCCCCAAATTCTTGGAAAGCTATCCCTGACATATGGGACACCATCAGGATCTTCAAACATCCTCTAGAAGTTTTCATCAAACTCAAATTTGATGGAGCCTCTAAAGGCAATCCGGCGCAAGCAGGGGTTGGAGGGATTTTTCGAGATCATCAAGGCAAAACAAGATTCATATATGCTGACTCCTGTGGCTTTGCTAGCAACAATGAAGCATAATTCATAGGAAAGAGCTTGGAGAATACCAAAAATCTGTTCAAATAGGGTGATTTAATAATTGGAAAGAGCTTTGAGAGAAGAATATGCAGGGATTTTGTGCATGACAAACCAAAGAAAGAGCAATATTTTGGGCCAATGATTACACTTCCAGAGAGTGTTCCATTTGTTGTTTGTGGGGATGTGAGTGGAGTTAGATAAGAGGCCATAGGCTTCTTTTATGTTGAAGTGGCCAGCCGCATTAGAGCCCCATCTTAGCTTGTCTGGATCATCGTCCCTTTGAATCTTCCTTTTCCTTAGCTCATCAGCTAGGTTAGTCGAATCCTAAGGGTGATTTTGCTGGACCCATTCTGGGGCCTCGAGCCATTCCCTCCATTCAGTGTTTTCTTCGTTTTTCCAGAAATCTTTGACAGGCCTTTTGTTGTGGCTAGAGGTTGAGTAGTCTTCACATCACCAAACACATCCAATTGAAAGGTACCAACCCCTACAATAAAAATGATGTTTCCAAATAAGGTGTAGTTAATATCAATAATATCACCTTATGAATCTATTACAATATGATTTGGAAAGTACGTTTCCATACATGTGTGAAAGAAACAATCCATTTGGTTGGCAAAATGAAGTATTTTTGAAGACCTCAATAAACCCCCTTGAAGGAGACAAAAAGGGTTTGAAACCATATAATACAAATCGATCTATGAACCCTATTTCTGATGTATTTTATGCATGTTTTTGTTCACTCAGTTTGACATGTGATAGAAAATATATGAAGCATTTTTTCCATGTATCATCTTCATTAGATATCATGTTGCTAAGAATGAAGCATCTGGATTAGAGTTAAAGTTCCTATTTTTGTTTGTTGTCTTTTAGAGTACAAATATTTCTGGTCTACTGTGCTAAGGCAGTTTGGCTTTCAACTATTCAAGGAATATGTCAGCTAATATAAGACCATATTGTAATATTCGAAATAACATGATGAACTATTTAGCACAATGTATGGTGTTGGATTAATTGAGATGTTTATTTTTGGATGGATGGATGTACATCTCTTTAGCCAATAGCCAAACTCACTAAGCATTGTTGCAAGTATGTTATTGACATGTTGAAGTGCCATTGAGACTTAGAGGTAGAAGATTTAGACTTGTATGTTGTCACCTATCCGGGTGTGATGATACCTTGTGGAGGTAGGCAAAATTTCCATTTTTTTAACTCTTGGATATATTCTATACGTTCTTGAGAGAATTTCAACCTTTTAAATAAAATTACAAAAAAATGTACATTCACGCAATAATTACCAATTGATTTGTGGGTGACTCAACAAAATGTAGCATGTTGGCTTGTTGAATTTGTTAGTAAGTTCATTAGGGCTTGATAAATTTGTAAGCTTCAGTGGGATTTATTGCGGTTGTATGTGTTTTAGAGAAGAAAGTTTGGAGTGGTGGTTGTGCTTCCTTTATTGAATTTGATTTCTTTGGTTCTTCTTCTTGTGCATGCCCACTGTGGTTTCTTCTCGTTTGCAAATATTTTCTTATTATGTACAGAAAAAGTTCTTGTTTCATCCTTGAAAAAGTTGCACAATTGTCCTGATTTATCTCTGTAATACCTTGAGTTTTCTCGCTTCTTTCAATTGGGCTGGAATTTTCCACCTCAAGAGGGTTGTTAGTTGTTTTCTAACTAAATTATTAAAACATTTTTTCTTGTTTTATTTATTTATTTTTTCTTCAAGGAGGTGTTTCCTTTAAACTGTAGAAGAAGCATTGCAAGTGGCCTCATTATAGTTGTCCTTAGAAGTTGTCTGTGATCATGGGCAAGACAACCCTCAGAGGGTGAAAATTGGGTATGTTGTACCTATGGAAAAATTTGGCTAACATCCAATTGGATATGTTATACATAGTTCACAATTAGGAGATCGTAGACCATACAATTGCACATAAAAATGCACTACTCCTCAAATATCAGGGTAAGTCCAAGATTATTTATTGAATATAATTTAGTCAGATGATACAACTATCCCACAACTCTACAATAGAGAGACCAACATGGAACAACAAACTTACAATTGATCAATGCACTCACTTTCATGGGAATTTCATGAAAATTTTTATTTTCTTATATAATGCACTTTTACCCACATCTTGAGATCACACGAAAATGGTATTCATAATAAAGTTTTACGGGTGAACTTATTCATTTTTCTAGCAAGATCAAGTTACGTAGCTATAATGTCTCATGTTTTTTCGTACATCTGACCGAAAACATACCTTGGAGGAATTTTGAAGGAAATCCCACTCAAATTATCAGAGAATCTCCAAGTGAACTCATTAAAAAAGTATGTTTCTCCTTGTATGTTTATTATTCTTGTTCTTCATTGTGTTTTGTATATAAAATCATTTCAATTCATTCATATCAGATATACTCTGGCTCTTGGTTCCAATTTAAAGGTCGAGTTATCATCATTGTTTGTTTTTCTTTATTTGGAAAGTGCTTGTGGTAATTTAAAGAGTTTGCAAGAGACGAGAATCTCAAATAGTTGTTGACCGGGCTAATGCAAGTTTTATAAGTAAAATGTGCAGCTTCAATCCCTGATGTCTCAAATTTGGCCATGCATTCAGGAGCTAGAATGGTCATCTTTCACCCACATTTATCATGATCTCAATCAACTAGCAGATAAGCTCTTCGAGGAGGCATTCAATTAGTAGCTAGCTAATGAATTATCAGCAAGATCAAGGTTGTGGCACACCCAAAAAAAAGGCAACTCGGAAACTTTAAGCTAACAACAACCCCTACTCATGAAGCTGACAACTTGTCTCCCTCAAGGACCACGACCTTCTCCTTCATCAGGCAATACTTCCTCAACAACTAACTCAATGGCATCATTTCTAGACCCCCAACAATCTATTTATGTTATTGTGCCCATAACATTTTTCGAATAATCTGATATTTCATAGGTGAATGTCAAATGCCAATTTACTATTTGAAAACAAAATTTTCATCCCTTGTACCTAATGAGGCTTCTTCATTGATATTTTTTTGAATGGTGTTTTGTTTACTAATTTTTATCATTCAATGATTTCTTATATGTCAAGATTCTTATCTATTTCATGCCTTACAGTGTTTCCTTTGCAACATCTGGTGCAATTGCTAGTTTAAATTTTTGCACATATTTAAAAAAATAAACAATTTTAGTTCACGGAATGTAATTCAATTGGAAATCACCTTGTTATGAAGTTATATTATGTTGCAACATGAGATTCAAAGTTCAAATCCCCTTGAGTGGCCAAGAAAAAAATAATATTTTTTTTATCTATTTATTTATTATATTTTTAGAATGTGGTTTTAATGAAAAAAGAAAAATATAATATAAAAGAAATAAATAACCTGACATGATCAAATTTCATGTGGTTTGAATATCTATTTTTAAAAATAAAAAATATAATTATCCACTATCCACTCATGGATATTCAATGCAAACTTATGATAATAATTTTGTCTTAATTGCTAACTATCTTAAATGGGTTTTGTCTTAATTGTCATTGTCTTAAGTTTTCATTATCTTAAATATAAAGTTTTGTCTTAAATATTTTTGTCTCAAAGTGCTTTTGTCTTAAATAAAAAAATGTCTTAATTTTTTTTTTTGTCTTAAATATAAAGTTTTGTCTTTGTCTTAAATATAAAGTTTTGTCTTAATTTTTTTTATGTCAAATTGTTTTTGTCTTAAATATTTTTGTCTCAAATAATTTATCTTAAATATAAAGCTTTGTCTCAAACTATTTTTATATTACACTATTTTTGTCCTAAATTTTATCTTTAAGACAATTTAATTGATATTAAATTTTAATATAAAATAACTAAAATAAAAAATAACTTTTTAAAACAAAAGATTTCTTTTGTCTTAAAGAAATGTCTTAAAACACCCCACATGTAGAAGTGCAAGAAGTCTAAATAATGTGGTTTTGTTCATGGTTGTCATTGGCATTTGGTTCTGCTTCCACTTCGTTAATCATTCGTTATACCAAACGTTTATAAAACGGCGGGCTGATCGCAGCGAATATACGGAAATGGGGAATAAACATCTCATTTTCCGGATATTTGCTGCGTATACATGTTCTATAAACTTTAATTTCAATGTTGCCAGAAGTTTTGAACAGGTTTATTAATGTTCTTTCAGGACAGGAAATAGCATTGCCATGATACTCTTCTCAGTTCCCGTACGAGTTGCTTTTTTGGTCGTTTCCGTGATACTCTTCTTAGTTCCTGCAAGAGTTTTTTGGTCGTTTGATGACAAAAATTATTGATATAAGTATTTTTTTTGTTATATAAAAATATGTTATTTAATATTAATATCGAAATATTTTGGAGCTAAATGGTTTTTTATTTCAGCTATATAATTTTTGAAATTATATGACAATTTTATATTAAGTATAAAAAAATTATATATAACCTTCTTACCAAGTTGTAATATTATTAATGTTTTTAATTAAAACTAATTATGAAATGTATCTTTTATCATTTCTTTTTCTTTTTAAAAGAATATAACTATTATATATACTTAAAATTCCATACCATATCTTTGAGAGATCAATCCCGTTATTACCAAAAATCTTTTACCCATACAAGATTATACTGTTACATGTACTTGTTTATAAATGTAAATATATTTTTTCCTAATTTTTCTTGAACATCTTCCTTAATCTTGTTTCATAATATAGTTAGATAGATTAATTTTCTTACTTTATGGTACTCTTATGTAAGTTTTCATAAGTTTTCACCATACGGTACTGTACTTGTTTAATAAACAATGGGGATAATAAGAATGTAGCAAAACCCCTCCCCATGATGTTGGATGATTTTGTTTATGTAGGTGATCCATAGTTGTGTTATGAGTGTGTATTGAACCCTTTATATGTGGTCCTTTCGTGCACAAATTTAGTATTTGCTTATTGCCTCCCTTTAATTTCATTAAGGATTGAGTTATAGTATGAATGGATTCCTATACCTGCATTCCTCGACATTTAGCTTAAGTAATGGCTGCCAACATACATGCATTCTTATACATGCATTCTAAGTGAAGGTTATAGAATTGTGACACTTAACCCTTTCCCAAGTAAACTAGAAGAGGAAGAACAATGGTAATTAGGGGTGAAACTATAATAGTGGTTAGTTTTTATGTGAGGTGGTTAGGGTAACGCACCCTTCCTCCCCCTCTACCGATGGCACCATTCACTTGCGGAGCTGGGCAACTCCTAATTAAGGAAGACCAAAATAGTTTCCTACCTTGGCCCTTAGGAATCATTTTTATGTTTCATTTCTACGCTTATACCATTATATTTCTCTCTTTTCCCTTTCTACGGTGTATATATCATTCTTAAATCTCTACATTTGATAATAATATTTTTTAAAGAGTTTTCCAGATTATCCACAGTGCTAGAGAATGAATGTCGACGTTTCGAATCCCAACGGGGATCCATCATGAGGACTTTCTTTGAATGAAGAAATGAGAGAAAAGACTCATACCATTAATAGAGGTAGAAGTAAATTTCTAGAAAAAGGCTGACCAAAATTTTAATTTTATATTTTTAATAATTTTATTATTTTTTAATAATTATAACAATTAAATTCCTAATAAAATTTTATTTTATTAAGGTTAGTCATCTAAATAATAAGGTATAAAAGAATTACTGATTTACTAAAGGACTCATACTAGGCTAAAATTCAAAATAAAGTTTTCTAAAATTCTATTTTGAAGTCTAGAAAAACTATATTATGGTAAAAGTTTATTGAAAATTAATGATGGAGGTTTTACTATTAGCTAATTTAATTTAAGGTTTTAATAAAATATAAATATATAATTGAATTAAAAAGATATATTTAGTTTATTAAATATATCATTATAATTTATTATATATCTAATTTTATTATATAATTAATTTTAAAGATTAATTTTAATTTTAATAAGGTAAAAATTAAAAAGTAAAAACAATGAGGTGATTTATTATTCTAATAAAAGTTTTAATAAAATATAAATATATAATTGAATTAAAAGGATATATTAAGTTTAATAAATATATCATTTTAATTTATTATATATTTAATTTTATTAAATATTTAATTTTAATGATTTATTTTTAATTTAATTAGAGTATTAAGCTCATTTTTAATTTACTAAAAAACTATTAAGATAGGAAAAAGGAATAGGAAAAAGGAAAACTAGGTAAGGGAAAAAAAATTTATAAGGGAATAAAGAATAAAATCCTAATAATTATTGATTAATTAATTAACTTTTTATTTTAACCAAATAAAAATAAATTAATTAATAGGGATAATTACTAGAATTTTAGTTCATTAAAACTAAAAACTAACTATGAATCCAAAGGAGGAGGGACATACCTAGGGTTGAAAACTATACCTTACTGGCGGGTGTTTTTCGAGGAGCAGATCTGTCGAAGAAGGGGTCTCCAAGTGTCACTAATTTCAACAGCACCATCCCTATTAAGATTATCTGGATGCTTTATGATCTCAAGGGCCTCTCTTATTTTCCTTCTTTGATAGTGATCTTCTTTCGTAATGTCTGTTTCATCTTCCAAACGTATTTGATGTTTGGTTTTTGAGGAGTATTTTGCAAGGGCTGAGGTGCGTGATCGTTCATATCTGATATCGGCTCCATGCTCCTTAAGTCTTTTTTGAAGTGAATGCCCAGTGTCACCGATATAACTCTTTCCGCATGAACAATTAATATTGTACACTCCTTTAAGTTGTTTAGGGTTTATGTCATCCTTGACTGATCACATCTTTTGCCTAATAGTCCCTAATGCTGAAAATTGAGCGAAAATATTGTTCTTTCTTAGGAGCTTGGCTATTTTATCAATAACCCCCTTAATGTATGGTAGAACAACTCTTCCCATATTTTCTTGTTGTTCATGGTGATTCCGAGGTAAGATCGAACCCTTAGCTCTTTCGAGGGCTTTTTTGATATCCCTATCTTTATAACCTAAATCTCTGAAAACAACTGAAAGGTGACTGATTTCCTCGCTCAGGTGTTTGGTATCAGAAATCCTCATGGCTCTAACGGCTATGGTATTAAGGACACCAAACTTTTGTGCAAGATAATGGTAGATTCATCATGGAGATAGCTGTAAGTATGTGTTTTCTTTCTAAACACCTAGTGCCCAAGCGTTCCATCATCATTCCTAGTGACAAGAACGTCCAAAAAAGAAATGATCCTATTTTCTTAGACCTCCATTGTGAACTTAATCTCTGTGGAAATGGAATTGAGGTGATTGAAAAATCCTTCAAGATTCTCTTTACCGTGGGCCCATTTTATGTTGGTGTCATCCACAGACCTTTTCCACGAGTCAATTTTTAAGGGATAAGAGGCAAGGGCCTTTTTCTCAAAATATTCCATGTATAGGTTGGCAACAATAGGGGATAGTGGAGATCCCATTGCGACACATGATACTTGTTCATAGAATTCGCCTTGAAAACTGAAGAACGTGGAGCGTAGGCAAATCTCTACAAGCTTGGCTGTTTCAGGATCGGTGACATCTTTAATGACTTGGACTGCCTCATCTAAAGGAATTTTCATGAAAAGTGATACCAGATCAAAACTAACCAAGATGTCATTTTCTTCAACTTTTTGATTCTTAATGAGATTGACAAAATTGCTTGAGTCTTTAATGAAGGAGTCAGTATTTCCAACGAGAGGTTTTAGTATCTTAGCAACATACTTTTTCGGCTCATATGTAGGGGATCCTATGGTATTAAAAATCCGTCTTAGGGGGACTCCTTCTTTATGAATTTTGGGCAAACCATAAATTCTTGGCATGACTTCACAAGCTAGGGTTAATTTATTTTTTAGCCTATCATCCAACCCAGAATTTTTTATTGCTTTCTTGACTTGTTATTTGAGCCACTCTTCCTATCTGTTTCTTATTTTTTATTCTTTTTACCGAGGACCGAGCTATTTAAAGAGTTAATACTGCAGCCTTGCTTGTTTGAGTTACTTCTTTTATTAGTTACAAGGTGCGGAGATTGTTGTGTATTATTCACGAGGAGCTGGCTATCGTAATCATTGACCAAAATATCAACCCGCATGTTATCAATCTCAACATCACTATTCCTAACCGATATACGTTCTTCCTTGTGTGAATCTGGGGCGGATCCCTCATTATCCTGCGTAGGGTTGACTGCTGAGACAACAACACCAAAATCACTTAATTTATTCTATGAAAGGTTGATTGATGACACCGCAGCACCCAACTCACCAGTATTGCTCCACAGTGAATTCTCTCCAACCACAGGTTCTAAGATTTCGTTGTGACCAGTATTATCATTACGTAATGATGGAAATAGCATCCTGGGAGAGGAAGCGTACCTCCTGAGAGAGAGCAAATTTTTTGCTTTGTATTGAATTCTGAATCGACTGTAGCTGTTGTTGTCATGGCTGTCGGATTCAACCACGGGTTTGTGAGCTCTGCAAGTTTTTACATTATCAACGTAATCGGAATTGATATACCCTTTGTTTACCCTATCAGCATGCTCAGAACTGAAATTCTCTACATTTACACAGTCAGCGTGATCGGAAGTGATATTCTCTATGTTTATATCATCAGCGTGATCAGAAGTGATATTCTCTGCGTTTACATAGTCAGTGTGAGCTTTGCAAGTTATTAAATTATCAACGTAATTGGAATTGATATACCCTGTGTTTACCCTGTCAGCATGATCGAAAGAGATATTCTCTGTGTTTACATCGTCAGCGTGATTAGAATTGATATTTTCTACGTTTACACCGTCAGCGTGATCGAAAGTGTATTCTGGTGTTAGAACAAAACCGCTGATCATATTAACGTTCAAACTAGAATGCAGAGTGTTGTTAGGGATATCAACAACATTTTTCTTATTTTTTTTCCCCCTTGACGACATAGGAGTTATCATTCTTAATTTGTATCCTTGCATAAAATTTATGGTTTTTTTTCTCTAGCATGGAAACCCCCATAGATGTTTGTTTATTTTATTGACAAATACTTCAAAATTAGCATTGCTGGATCCTCTAATGAAAACAAGGAAAAAGTTTCAAATATTTAGAATACTTTTCTATGTTGAGATTCTTCTGGAAATCCATGGGTTTTTCAAACTCTTCAGCTGGATTTCTATTGTGTGACAAGAACACGTGTCTTAGATTAGATATTTTCTAACCCTTTATTACATTGAAACTTATATAATAGAATTTATCTTTCTATTAGAGTAGTCATTCCACCCATTGTTAAATATTGGAGTGTCCCCTCAAAACGTGGCACCTTTTAAGTTAATACACAATACACTCTCGAAAAGTATTAGCAATATGACTCACTATGAAATATATGCTTACCATTTTTAGTAGTATGACTGACTGTGAAATATACACTCTGACACATTATCACTCTCTTCGTTTTTTCTTACCTTCGTTGATAGGTTGAGTTGAAATTCAGGGAAAAGTTTTACTTCTCCATGGAATCTTTATACAAGCCTCCACCATTGTTAGTTGAAACATTACTTACAACTGAGGAAGCTGAAGGAGAAATGGGAAATGGGAGAGGGTAGAGACTAGATTTTGAAGGGTGCTACAGGCTTGTAGGTGTGGCTATTGTTGTACTAATTAATAATTTTTTCCTTAATTAATTTCTTAACCTTCCAACAGAATGCCTTGCAGACATGTCAACTAGCATTCTTGTAATTTTATCACCATATAGGTTGGTCTTATTGATGAAATTAAGGTTTCTGCATACTAATTTCATCAAGGACTAGCCCTTAACATGTGACTATGAAGGAACATGGTTGAAAAACAGAATCCATTTTGATATCCTCTCCCTAGAAATGCAGGTGGAGGCAACTAGAAGGGAAGGGAAGGCCCCAAAGTCACATTATAGTGATTCCCCTTCAGGTATTTACTAACATTGCAGCAGTTGTCATAGATGACATGGGACCAACAAGAAAGTATTAGGTTACTTGGACTCAATTGTTGCTACTTTTGGATGTAAATCTATTGTTGTGCTGCTCTTTTCCCAATAGTTTGTTCCGTCAAGCATCTTCGAGAAGCTGATGTAACTGATGGCAAGACGGCCATAAGCTTACTGAAGCTAACTCTATTTCGTCAATATTAAATTATAGTAGATAGCTAAATATATTCTACTTGAATATTTGTGCTTGCTAAAGAGGCACTTGAGGAGTGACAAGCATAGTCGAATTTCTGGTTTTTTTCGTTTTCGGAGGTGCCATGGAAACAAAGGTATTGAGAATCAATGAAAAACTATGAAGCAAGCACTTGATCGAAGATCAACAGCGCAGGATACAGTGCGTTGCAGACTCAAAGATATTTCGAGATGGAGGAGAAGTTGAAGCCTACATTTGGTGAGACGATTTATAAGCATCATAGAGTCAAAGTTAGTATTGAATCTGTTTCTCGAGTGATGTGACGAGTACAAAAAATAGGATCAACCATAAAAGGTTTAGAACTAGAGTAGTCATTTCTAAACTGATGTGATGAGTACAACAAATATAATCAGTGATGAAATATTTAGAACTATCTTGGATTTGTTGTGTTTCATGGTGCACAGTGTTTCTTTGGGTTCCAAATTTAATAGCACGAAATATCATTAGAATGGAAATATATGTTTTTTTGATAAGAGAATGCCTGAAAATGCATAAATTTATTGACATGAGTGTTGAATCTTTAGCGATAAATTTAATTGTAATTCTATCAATGCATCACGAATGGATAGTTGTACTGAAATGCGATAGGAATGTCCATCTTTTCTGTTCTTTCTCTTTCGAGGCTAATTCTCATTTTTATCAGAAATGAGTACAAGGGAGGCTTTGCTTCGGTCCTGGTATCGTTGCAGAGTTTTCCAGGACTATAATTTTCAATGCGGCTACCAATATCCTTTTAAAATTATTTTACAGGTAGTGGTAGTCTCTAACCTCGGGCGCAATGAACTAGAGCCACTGTCTTGCCTTTCAAAGCATTTCAAAGACACTGTAAGAGCCCTCTCCTATTTATAAAACATCTTGATAATTCTTCATTCTAGGATATTTGTTTCACTAATAACTAATGAAGATACAGGAGCTGAGATGACTCAAATCTGAATTTGAACACAGGGCATGTATGGATCCCTACCTGAGGGATCAGGTTGGTGAATACCAAGAAAATACAGAGATAGCTATTGCTTCACTGACGGGTGTTTTGTCAGGAGAGACGAGAGATCCTCTGCTTCGACGTAACCAAGGAATTGAAGCTGTTGTAGTCAATGGATGTCATATGCACTCAGTGGTGATGCAGGTGGGCAAGGGCAGATAAAAGGGGATGGCCGAAAATTAAAATCGAAATAGTGTGGTTGGAGAAGTAAATGCATTAACGGTGTTGGCATGGTTGGACACGTAAATGCAGGCCATTAGGCTGAAAGGTGATAGAGGGAAACCGAGACAGAGACGAAAAGGTAGTCAGAAAAGTGCGCTTTTCAGATGATCATAATCTCCAAAAAATCACATTATAGACTACTCTTAATTATGCCGTAAGGCATCACTATTTGAAAACAACTCCCCTAGCTGCCACTGTGTCCATGTTTGAGCCATTGGATCAACTGTTAGATGATTGAAATGTTTTAGGCCATTAGATCAATTAAATATTTGTATATATATTTTTTATAATGTTAGTTTTTTTCTTTTTAATAAGTTAGATTGAATTTAGGTTTTGGTGACTTTTATGTTAAAATTTTGTTATTAAAATTTTGTTATATTTTAACCTCAATTTTTTAATAAAATTTAAATTAATAAATTAATAAAACTAGATTTAACATAAATTAGTTTAATGAATAAAAATTTTTTTAAATACATAAACATGAAATTTTTGGGTACATAAGCATAAATTTTTTATTTGTAATAAAATTTATATCATAAAATTAAATTCCACAAAAACCAATTAATTTATATTACATGGATAAAAAACAATATAAAAAAAGGAAAATAATTATTTATATATTTAAATATTACATTTTTGTGCTACTATTCTCTCCAACAAAGTATGATAGAAAGGTTGTAATTTCATGTTTAACATTTTGACTTTGTCAAATTACACAAAATTAAAAATAAAAGTAAATTAAATAAAAAAAATTGACACAAGGTAATGCACATTTTAACTAGGTCAAAATACAATAAAAAATAAAAATAATAAAATAAAACAATGATAAACTATAAATACAACCCATGGTATTGACCCATGGTATTCATGTGGAATGTAGTTTCTTTATAGGGGAGAACTAAAATGGCCTAAATAAACTTTACTCTGAATCTAATTAAAAATTAAAAATAAAAGTAAATTAAATAAAAATATTGTCATAATGTAATGAACATTTTAACTAGGTCAAAATACAACTAAAAAAAACAATAAAATAAAATAATGATAAACTATAAATAAAACCCATGATATTGACCCATGGTATTCACGTGAAATGTAGTTTCTTTATAGGGGGAACTAAGATGGCCTAAATCAATCTTAACTCTGGATCTAAACTAATTATTTAATAAAATTATTTTTAAATTTTATAACCATTATTCTTTTAAAATTTTACTTAATAAAATGTATCTAAATTTTCATACATCCAAATATACATAGTTTTTCTTGTTATGTATTACTTTTGTTACAACTATTTTATTATTCCAAAAATACATGGTTTTTTTTGTTATATATTATTTATGTTACAATTGTTTTACAGTTCATGAGTATTATTTCTTAATATATAAAAAATTAAATTAATAATAATTTTTTTAAAAATATATGATCTTTTCTAAAATTCCGAATTATTTCAGAGGGCATGATTTATCTTGAGCAATAATGATAAATGTTCATAATTCTCATTTCTTAAATAACACTAAATTTACCTTTAAAGGGGTCGGTAACAATTGTTTGTATCAAATTCAAGGATATAGAAGAAAGAAGACATGGTGAAGAGAAACTTTCAACCTTACAACAAGCCCTAAAAATGGAATCCATTTTCCCTGATACACATGAGAAGTGCAATGAAAAATCTTGGAATTTAGAAAATGTCACGAAACTTATCTCATGTTCCATTCATTTAGATATGAAGTATATGGAAGAAGAAAAGTAGGACAATGGATTCTAGTCAACAATGTATGATTCTTTAGAAGGAAACGATGTTGAAAAGGCTACAGAAGACCAAATAGCAAAATTAAAAACAGAAGAGGACTCTTCAGAAAATGGGATACTCAAGGATTTTAGAATCCAGATGAGCTACATTATCTGACTGATTCAAGCAAGCGCTCAAAAAGAGAGAGACAATAGTGATATAGAGAAAATTTATTCATAAACAAGAGAAAGCTAGAATTATAATACGAGATAGAGTTATGGGAAGAGAAACATTCCAATTGTAATGAGGAGTCAAAGTTGCATGAGTAGTAGTTCACTCAACATAATTATCCACTACTTAGTTCTTACTACCTCATCAATTGAAGAAGGCCCACATGAGAAATCAGAAGAGATTCCTCAATGTTATTTTCAATTGACATTCAGTCACTCTGCTCTTTTTTGTCTAGTAGTCTATTTACCTTTGCCCTTAAATTCAATGAATCAGAAAATACTAGACAAAAGAAACTTACAGTTACCTATTGCAATTAGCTGAAAAAAAGGGTATCTCTAAAGGGTCACTTCGGGAGGAATCTATTATATAAAATATTGGGAAAATAATTTCATTTCAAAACAAAAATGTACTATTACTAGGAAATGGAGTTAAATTACATTCAAAATTTGTTCCCATTCTTGTCACTACAAAATTTGATTGTTGCTTTTTATTTGATGGGAAAATAAATGAT
Source organism: Pinus albicaulis (assembly GCA_034641835.2). NCBI lineage: Eukaryota > Viridiplantae > Streptophyta > Pinopsida > Pinales > Pinaceae > Pinus > Pinus albicaulis. The sequence continues at coordinate 1,747,982,992 of CM076580.1, forward strand.
CTTTAAAATGCGGTAAAGTCTCGAATTATGATCCTAAATAATTCCATAGATTCCCTTATTATGAGCTGATTTTTTCTTCTTACTTTTGGGTCTTCATGATGTTTGTTATTCTCACTGAGGTGAAAAGTTCTAAAGAAGTGAAATGAAATATTGGTCGTTCAAAGAGGAATTATGGAAATAAGATTGTAGATAATTTATTAATATAAATTATATATTAATTAATCATCCCCAAATGGTTAAAAAGGGCCCACATGTCTCTTATCCATAAAATTGACCATTAAGATAACTCTATGCTCTATGCTCTATGTTCAAATGACAGGTGAAGGTGGATTTACCATACTTAAGCTTCTTAGTAGTCTCTTATGAAGTACAACATGTCATAGTGATAACTTTTTATTCCATTAAATAATTCTAAATATAGAGCAGAGTCAGAGTTCTAGGAGGTGAAGGTGGATTTACCATACTTAAGCTTCTTAGTAGTCTCTTATGAAGTACAACATGTCATAGTGATAAGTTTTTATTCCATTCTAGGAGCAGTATCAAAGGAATTCAACATTGCCAATGTGGAAGGGTGAAGTCTTCCCAACTTGGTCAAAAAAGCCAAGTGCATCCTTAATGCCAAAAAAAATAAAAATGCATATTTCGTCATATAGAGGTCTTGATTACTTTGGCCAAAATGTTTCATCCATTATGAAAAAACACATCTTACATGCAATTAATAACAAAGAAGTTCTTCCACCTCAATTACCCAATATGGATATTTTGATTTGAGGTCCAGTAAATATAATTATCCACCCCTTATTCTAGAGGATTAGTTGGAGCCGAGAAAGTCCCTACTACCTCTTCTTTCTTATATGCTATTCTTTCCTATACCCCAAACTTACAGCATTTCCTTCGCAACATGTGATGGAATTGGTAGTTAATTTACTAAGAAAAAAAAAACTAATTGATCAATTCAAAGTAATAAACATTTTCATTTATTTAAAATATAAATATTATAAAAATAATTTTTAAAAAATAACATTCAATTTTAAATATTAAAATTAATATTATAGAAATATTTTATCGCTATGAACCCAACCTAAAAATAGTTTATGGTGCAAGTAAATGAAAGTTAAACGTCTGTTAATTTTCTATTAATATTGTAAAATATATATCTCTTTTGTCATTTCTAATAATTCAAATTTATAGGTAATTAAAAGAATCAAATCTCTAAAATATAAATATATAACTTTGCAAATAAAATAGAACTATTACTTCTGACAATAACACAGGTTCTTTTGACTTTGGACAATAACCCATAGATTTTTTTATTGGGAAAAAATATTTTTATTAATTAAAAACCATTAAAATAAAAAAAATTATAAAATACTAGCTGTCACTTATGAAATGAACAGAACTAAAATATAAATATATAACTTTGCAATTAAAACAGAACTATAAAAAATTGACTTTCGACACTAACACAGATTCTTTTATATTGAGAAAAAACAGGTTTTTAATAATTAAAAACAATAAATATATTAGGATTCAAACAAAAAAGTTATAAAAATACTAGTTATCAAATAAAAAGAATTAAAAATTGACTTTCGACACTAACACAGATTCTTTTATATTGAGAAAAAACAGGTTTTTAATAATTAAAAACAATAAATATATTAGGATTCAAACAAAAAAGTTATAAAAATACTAGTTATCAAATAAAAAGAATTAAAAATACACATCAGGAGAAAATTGACATTTAATTTGCATTATTAGAAATAATATTATATAAAAATACTCACAATACACATAAACATCGTTTATGGTGCAACTGAATGAAAGTTGAATATCTTTTCCATCATATACTTTTCAAATTGGTACGTATGAATACTCTTAATACACATAAACATCGTTTAAGGTGCAACTGAATGAAAGTTGAATTTCTTATCTATCAAGTACTTTTCAAATTGGTATGTATGTTGTATACCACTTTAAATAGAATTTTTAAAATTTTAACTAATTTTAACCATCTTTACATTACAATTTGTCAATATTAGTCATATATTTTTTAATTGGTAATATTGATATATAAATAAGAGTAAATTTATTTTAATTTTCATTTCATGAATTATTGAAAGGGATTAAATCTCTAGATTTTTGTATCATTTTTTATGATTTTAATTTTAAAAGAAGTTTATGTCTCAAGAGATTTTATCTCTATAAATTCTTAATAAATGAAAAAATTAAGATGAACATATTGTTGGACACTTAATCCATTAAAATTTAAAGTATTGAAGTGGAGTAGACAAACTCATTCTAGGAGACCTTCGAAGATGAATCGAAGGATCACAAAAATGTATTATAAATGTATATCTATGTTAATAAGAAATATAAGATTTTCACGTATCTTCATGGGTTGTTCATTATCATCTGTATTTAACATAGTATCAATCAATATCAATAGTACTCTTTCTCTCAATAATGGTTCAGATTGGTAGCTAAAATGGTCCTCTGCCCTAGAATATAGTTTGAACAATGTAAATTTTTTTAGGTAGCAAAAAATCATCTCATTTTGAAAAGTATTGATTCAATACTGTTAATTTTTTCTATTATGTTTTTTACACATTAAATTTTTTAATGTACCAAGTATAAACATTATTTTTAAAATATTAGTGATTTTTATGTTGATTTTGAAAAGTGTAGATGCCACCATCTTTCGTTTTTTTAGAAGACTTATTTTTTACTTTAAATTTTCAAATGTATTTAAGACTAATAATTATTTTCTAAATTTAACAATTTTTTAAGTACTCGTCTTATTTCTCTTCACTTACATATTTTTTTTAAGTGTTTTTCATATAATTTTGTTTTTTTTGTAGTGAGATATTTGATTTTTTGAACTGTTAAAAAAAAACCCAAAATTTAAAAGTTTCCATCTTCTATCTAATCATTTATTGTTAAATAATATTTCATTTCCCATAGAATACTTGTCACTTAAAAAAAAGATTTTTTAACAATTTACATAAAAATACACATTTTGAATATAGATATAACCGAAAAAATATACATTTTGAGTCTTTTTGCTAAAGGTGACATGTCAAATAAACCATTTTTATAGAAAAAAATAAACCAAAATAAGCATAAAAATTACTAATTTTTATGAATTTGATGCAAAATATTAATAATAATAACATTGTTTTCCAAAAAAAAATGATTCACATAAAGAATGAAGTGAAAATCACGTTATACAAGTTTTTAATTTTTAATTTTTCAATGTATTTTTCTTATCTTAAAACACGGAGTGAAAATCATATAATTAAAAAAAAAAAAATTTAAAAAGAAAGAAGAAGAAGAAGAAGAGATTAAAAAAAATAAAAACAAAATAACAAAAAAAAAATTCAAATTAAAAAAATAATAAATAAATAACAGTTGGGTTTCCCGAGCGCGATTGTTGTGAGTCAACCAAGCTCCGTCGGCCTAGGACGGCCGCCCCTCGGGCCACCCGGCGGGGCTTGCCAGAGTCGATTTTGAGAACCGACTTCGTCCAGCCTCGCCAGGTTGCCGGAGTGCGACCATCGTGGGCTGTCGGAGTTGGCCAAGCTTCGACGAACCACGAAGTCTAGCCCTCAGGCCACCCGGCGGGGCAGGCCAGGTGGCCCAAGGGGCAGCTGCTGTGGGCCGACGAAGTTGGCCAAGCCCTGCTGGCCCACGACGGCCACCTGACGGGGAAAATTTGTTTCTCATAATCAGATTTTTCCGCCAACATGGAAAATCTGATTCTCATAATCGCGATTGCCCTGTCGGCGGGAAAATCCAATTCTGAGAATCAGGTTTGCCCCATAAGCGGGGAAAATCCGATTCGCATATCAAGATTGGCGAACTGAGAGTTCAGATCAGAATTTTAGCCACACAGATATATGTAGAGTGGCTGTGCCATTTCCGATATCTGGTTATAATAAGCATTTGGAGCATTATTGAGTGTTTTTTTTCCACATGAAGTTTTTTTCATATATGTTACCTTTTGTGCATAATTTCCGAGAAAATAGTATATATTTGGGTTCCTCTTACCAAGCTACCCAATTTCAAAAAACAAATCAGCGCAAATGAAGTCTCAGAAGCAAAGTTATCGTTGATTTAAGATTGGCAGTTTTTTCAGGTTGGGCAAATTTGGTTCTGAGAATCGGATTTGCAGGCCAACAGAGCAAATTGGATTTTTAGAATCATATTTTCCCCACCAACCTGCAAATTTGATTATGAGAAATGGATTGCCCAACCTGAAAAACTACCAATCTTAAATCAACGATAACTTTGCATCCGGGACTCCGTTTGAGCTAATTATTTTTTTGAAATTGGGTAACTCAGTAAGACGAACCCAAATATACACTCTTTCCTAGGATATCCAGTACAAAAGGTGACAGATCTGACAAAAACTTGTGGTGGAAAAAAAAACACTTAATAATGCTCCAAATTATTATTATAACAAGTTTTGGGAAATGGCGCATCCACTCTGCATCCACCTGTGTGTTCAAAATTCTGATCTGAACCCTTAGTCTGTCAATTCTGATATGAGAATCGGATTTGCCCCGTTGGCCTGTAAATCCAATTATGAGAATCAGATCTTCCCTGTTAGCCTGCAAATCCGATTCTGAGAATCGGATTGCCCTCCCAGCCCGGAAAATCCGATTCTAAGAATCAAATTTGCCTCAATAACATGCAAATCCAATTCTCAGAATTGGAGTTGCCCTGCTAGTCGAGCAAATCCTATTCTCAGAATTGGATTTTCCCTGCTAGCCGGCCAATTCCGATTCTCATAATCGGATCTACCATGTCGACCTGTCAATCTGATTCTCAAAATCAGATCTGCCTCGTTGGCCTGCCAATCTAATTCTCAAAATCAGATTTTTCCGGCCAGTGCCCAGTGGTTGAGCCGACCCAAAGGCTTGAGGGACACAATTTTTTTTTATTTTTTATATAACTTCTATCAATTTTTTTAATCTTTTAATTTTTTTAAAGTTTTTTTTATTATTTTATTAAGTTATTTTAATGTTTTTTTTAATTTTTTAATTTTAATTGTATTTATGTTCACTTTTTTTTTTTTAATGTTTTCTTAGTTATTTTAATTGTGATTATTATTTTTAATTTGTTTTAGGTATTTTTAGTTTTTTTTAAACCCTTTTTTTAGACATTTTATTTTTTTTAGTTTTATTTCCTTCAATATATATTTTTTTATTTTTTCTAAGAATAGTGTCTGGCAAGCCCTGTTTGGTGGCCACCGTGGGCCAACAGAGTGGGCCAAGCTCCGTCGGCCGCCCTCAGGCCACCCAGCGGGGCTCAGAACCAATTTTGAGAATCGGCTGCTCCCCCCCAGCCGAGTCTGAGAATCATATTTTAGCCCCTCGGGCCCTTGGGCGGGCATAACCCGATTCTATGAATCGGGTTGAGCCTGCCCAAAGGCTTGAGGGCAACAATTTTTTTATTTTTTATTTTTATATTTTTGTTATTAATTTTTTGAAAATTTTAATTTGTTTATAGTTTTTATTTTTATTTTTTATTTTGTATTTTTTTTTAAATTTTAATTATATGTGTGTTCACTGATTTTTTTAATGTTTTTTTAGTAATTTTAATTGTGATTATTTTTTTTTAATTTGTTTTAGGTTTTTACTTTTTTACGTTTTTTTTTACATATTTTCATTTTATTTTTTTCAATGTTTATTTTTTATTTTTTCTCGTTTATTTAAATATATATATATATATATATATATATTTTTTTTATTTTTAGTTGTCTAATATTTTTATTTTGAATTTTGAATTTTTTTATTGTGTTTATTTTTTAATTTTATTGATTTTTGTTTTTTTTAATTGTGTAATAAAGTATTATTTGTTTTTTTGTTTCTCTTCCTAATTTTTCTTCTTTAATTATATTTTTTATTATTTAATTATTATTTCTTTATATCTTTTATATTTTGATATTTTTTATTTTTATTTTTATTTTTAACCTTATCTTTGCTGGTTATTTTTTTTTATTTTTCTATTTTTATGTTTGAATTTTTTTTGCCTTTTTATACTTTTATATATTAGATTTTTCATTTTTCTTTGGAAATTTTAAGTTTTTTTTGGAGTGATGATATTTTATCTTTTACATGGTATTTCAAAATGTTGAAAATTTGTCCTTAAAAAAAATGTATCTCAGCATCTTCACATTTCCTTTTCAGGGTGTTTTTGGCACACAAAAATTGGTTTTCATTGCCATAGTTTAAACATGTTGAAAATGTAACTCTGAAGTAAAAAATGTTATTTTAGCATCACCATTTTTAGTTTACATGATGTCTTTTCAAATTTTTGGAGGTTTTTTGGCTAGAGTTCTTGTTTTGAGTTTATAGCTCTCGTTTCATAATTTACTTTGTTTTTGGAAAATATTTCTATGCTCAACACACCTTCTTCTTGTCAGTTCTATTAGTGCTTTATTATGGACGGTTCTGACAAATTTACAAACAGAGAAAACAAAACTGTAGATTGAAAAAGAACCAAAACAGAGAAATCGATGAGAACTCACAATTTGATAGATTCATGAAGGTGAATTTATACAGGGGAATTGGACGGTTATCAGAAACTGAAATGAAACTAATTGATAACTAACTCTAAACTAATTGACGGCAGGAAACCAAGAGATATATGTGATCTAATCAAAATACTTCCTTCCATATGGGAAATTCGATTGGTTCAAAAATCCCATACCGACGCCCAACGCATTCGAAGAAGGGAACACGTTTAACATTTCTCCAACCATCGAGGTAAATATGTCTAGAAATATTGAGAAAATTGAAGAAATATCACTGGGGGTAGCATGTCCCTAGACGAAGTAACCTCTTACACAAACTTCTTGCAAGAGTATAGAGACATCTTCGCATGGGACTATTTATAAATGTCAGGACTCAGTCCCACTATCGTAGAGCACCATATTGACACCTGGCCCAACATACCACCTGTAAGCCAGAAACAACATCAATTGCACCCATCTAAGGCAAAATCAATTAAACGATAAATTGACAAGCTTAACAAAGTCGGGTTTATCTACCCCATCGCTTAAACATCATGGGTTTCTAACCTTGTTCCCGTTATGAAAAAATAGGGCACCATTCACATCTATATCGATTTCTAAGATTTGAATAAAGCTTGTCCAAAAGAAAACTACCCTACCCCGTTCATAGACCAAGTCATCGACGCTTGTGCTGGACATGATGGCCTCTCCTTCATGGATGGTTTCTCAAGGTATAACAAAATTCAAATTCAGCATATTGATCGATACAAGACTGCATTCACCACACTGTGGGGCACTTTTGCATACCAGGTTATGCCATTCAGTCTTTAAAATGTTGTAGCCGCTTTCGAGTGGGCCATGAACTATATCTTCCATCATATACCCCACCTTATCCTTGCCTACTTGGATGGCCTCACTGTTCAATCCAAGAAGCAATTTGATCATCTCGAAGATCTACAGTTGGTATTCCAAACATTTCGACAATACAACCTACACTTGAATCCTCTCAAGTGTGTCTTCTACATCAATGCAGGTCGACTTCTAGGTTTTATAGTGTCCCAACAAGGGATTGGAGTGGACCCCCTCAAGGTCTAAGTCATCAAAGAGGTGCCACCACTTCAAACCCTCAAGAAACTCCAAAGCTTGCAAGGAAAAGAAAATTTCCTGAAACCATTTGTCCCAGATTACGCCACTTGTGCTAAGGGATTCCTATGCCTTCTCCATCCAGATATCTCATTCAAATGGGATGATCAAGCTCAACAATAATTCGATGTGCTGAAAGATGAATTATCTTCAGCACCATTGATCAGACCACCAAACTATGACAAAGAGTGCACCATATATCTGTCAGCATCCGAAACTGCTTTGACTGGGGTGTTAATCCAGGATGGCCCCGATGGTAACGAACACGTAATTTATTACATCAATAAAAAATTATCAAGCCCTGCATTAAGGTATGAGCTCGAAGAGAAACCTGACCTATCCTTAATACATGCAGTCCAAAAGCTTCGGCACTACATTATCTTAAGGACTACAATAGTCATCACGGATATCAACCCCATGAGATACCTGTTGACTCGTCATTTGATGAACCACAAATACGCTCGCTAGATAGTTGTACTACAAGAGTATGACTTACAGTTCAGATCCCCAAAGAGCAAGAAAGCTTTGATTTTAGTTAAGTTCATCACTAACCTCCCAAGTCAGACCAAAGGATCACCAGTCAATGACTCACTACCAGAACAACATCTATTTCTAGTGACAATTGACGATCCTTGGTACGGAGATATTCTCTTATTCCTACAAACCAAAAAGTTCAAACCAAATCTCACACGTGACGGCCGAAGGCGCATATGCCACTAGGCCCCCCAATACCTCCTCATGGGAGGTGTCCTTTATTAGTGAGGCATCAACACAATCCTACGTCGATGCCTCACTCACGACCAAGCTGAGCAAGCCCTTAATGACTGTCATAGAGGAGCTTGCGGCGGCCACCTCTCCAAAATGGATACCACATAAATCGTTCTGTGGGCAGGATATTTTTGGCCCGCCTTATTCCATGACTGCATCTCAACAATCAAAATATGTGAGCGATGTCAACACTTCGCTCACAAGGCAAGAGCACCTCCCGCTCCCCTACACCTAGTCATTGTAGCTGGTCCTTTCTGCAAATGGGGGATCGACTTCATGACTCACAACCCCTTGTTGTCTGGCAACCAAAAATACATTATTGTCGTCATCGGCTATTTCACCAAATGGGCAGAATCCATGCCCACATACGACAACACGGCAGAAACTGTTGCACGATTTCTGTTCAACCATGTCACCACACAGTTTGGTGTGCCAAAAGAGTTAGTCTCCGACAACGGAAAACATTTCGAAAACAAAATTTTCCAAGAGCTGTCTCACCACCTAGGATTCACACATGAATTATCTTCACCATAATACCCCCAGTCCAATGGAGAGGTAGAAGTTGTCAACAAAGTGCTCAAAACAATGTTACAGCATATGGTGAATAACCATAAGACAAACTGGCACCACATGGTTTTTTCCGCCCTATGTGCATACCGCACGATAGTTAAAAACTCAACAAGACTCACACCCTTCCAACTTGTGTATGGGATCGAAGCCATGATTCCCATCGAATGCAAAATCCCCAACTTACAAACCGCCATCGAACTCCTCGATGATACCCAACCTTTAGAACAACACTTTGTGCAACTAGAGCTCGTCGATGAAAATCGACGACATTCGCTCCAACACAACGAGGTCCATAGAAAAAGGGTAAAATATTCGTTTGATCGCAACATCACCCCTCACTCATTTACCGAGGGAGAGTTAGTCCTCCGCTATGATGTCACGAAAGAGGCCCTAGAGCCGAGGAAGTTCAAAACTATGTGAAAAAGTCCAATCATCATCAAACATTTCCTCCTCAAGGGAGCATATATCCTGTGAAATCTTGACGGTACATGCCTAAGCAACCCCGTCAATGAGCTCTACCTCAAGAATTTTTACCCATAAGGGTGAGGAGGCCTCAAACCTAGAGATAAATATACATGTAACAAACACTATTTTTTTATCACAATCATCAGAAGACTTGTGCTAAAAAATTCTTTTGTGTCAACAGATGGATTGCTCCCCCCTCCGTTATTTTGGATTCGCTGATGGAGCATCGCGATGGTCTCAAAATCTAGCAGCAGCCACCTAGGTCATCTACTATCCTGAACAATCGCAATTCTTCACCAACGGAGTATGCATCGGATCAGCCACCAATAATCAAGCAGAATATGACGTCGTCATCGGGCTCATGAGTGATGCATTCAACCAAGGCATCTGCCACTTGCATATCTACCTTTGTTCCCAACTAGTGGTTTCACAGTTAAAAAAAGAATTTGAAGTACGAGATTCTCAATTGTTTACAAAATATTTTCATGCATGAATATTAAGCCATCAATTTGATCATATTACATTCACACATATACCAATAAACCAAAACCAAAAATTTGATCGCATTTCTAACCACATTCTAGACTGGAATTCATCTCGTATAAACCATCATCCATAGAAAAAAAGACTAAAAAAATAACAAGTAGATCTCCATCAAAGATACACGACATCCATTAGACATAATCACCATAGACACATCATTAAAGAGCTGCAAAAATACATGTCTCGCATATATATCAAAAAATATGTGTGAGTCAAAATACACAAGTCATGTCTCTGACCCGTAGGTCAGGCAAAATATATATATACATGTCATGAAAAATAAGGGAAGCATCCTCATAAAGGGTACTTTCCCTGAATACAAAACATTTCTAGGGCTAAGCCCCGCCAGGTGGATCCTTTGGACCCATCGCTGCACCCGGTGCCAGCACAGGTGCCACAGCCAAAACTGAAAGTTCCACTTAGCGTAGTGTTGGATGATATGTCCTATGTCATGCCATCAACACCTCGAGCCATGCATCATTGAGGTCATCAAACAAACCACAGATAGGCATACCCCGGGTCAATCTCTCCACCTGACCCCTAGCATCTGATAAGTCAGTGGATTGAGCCTCTGAAGAAGCTATTTGTCTCGCCATCTCTGCTACCTGCACCTCGGCAACCTCAGCACGAGCAAGGACAACAACGTACTCAGTAGCAGTCGTACTGCTAACCTATCCTGAGGGCCCAATACCATCACCTCGCCCACCACCCTAGGGCTGAGCAGCTCCACCTGGACTTGCCTTGGTAGCTGATGCCCCACCAAGCGAGCGGTCAGACACCCAACCACTCCCACATCTACATGAGAAACAAATATAGTGTCAGTGTCACCACAATATACATATAAATAAACACATCATAAAAACTCGAAATATGCAAAAAAACATTAAAAATAAAAACATCATACCTGTAGGCCCACACACATAACCAGTAGGAAGACCCATATCTGGATCACCCCTAAAGTCCATCCCAACATATGGGCAGTCCATGAACATCTGTGGGTTTGCCTAGAACCATGCCTTTGTCGTTGCATCCCAGTAGCGACCCACCTCACCGCCTCTGCCACGAGGCATAACTAGCGCCCACTGCTGCATCCTAGGATCCCGACGTTGGCCAATGGGGACATGAACAATGGGGCACAACATCACCACCCTCTTAAACATAATGCTATCAAGCATGTTACACCATTTTTTGGTCATCTAACCCATTATCGTTAGATGAACCCAAATACACCATGTAAGACCAATTTTACCCCAAGTAAAATCGCTTTCACCACATTTGTTTACATTTCTTGGTCATATTTAACCCAAAACAAGGTAATCAATTAAATAAATCATTATTTATTTAATTATTTCCTAAGAATAAGTTATTTAAATCACTATTTAAATACTATTCCTAGTTAAATTTGACTAAATCATTTTTTATAATTAAATAAACCATTATTTATTTAATTATATTCCCTTCATCTCCCTTAAATAATAAATAAATCATTTATTTATTTGTTATTTATAAATAAAGAAATTGACCCAAGTCAAAAACCCTTTTCCCTCCAACAAATATAATAAAATATTCCTAAAGGGTGATTCTAGAATGTGATTAATAATATTTTATTCATGCACCAAGTTCTAAAACACCCCAATATTTTGTTATAAATAGAAGGGTTTTCCCCATTCATTAGTCACCTCCATTGCATTAGATCACACTAGATCTACTCTTGGTCACCAATTTCATTTGTTTGCATTTTGAACTCCCATTGAGTTCCATGTTTGTTAGGGTTTTCCACATTAACCAAAGAGAGGAATTTTAGATCTGAAACACTGAGGAATTCCAAGAACCCATCCCACTGAGGAGAACTGGAAAACACCTTTCTTGTTTTCCTCTCAGGTGCCCCATTCTTTAATATAATATAAGATTCTTTTTATACATTGTTCTTGTCTTGTTCATTGGATGCATGGAGCCATTTTACATTTTATCTGCTTAATGTCTTTTATGCTTAGATCTAATTTTATGCAGCAAACTTAAAGATATTTTGCAGCCATACTTGATGTTAGGGCTACTTGATATGCATAGCTAAAGTGATCTTTTATGACGAAAGAATCAGACTAACAATTGGCGACTCCACACGGGTTTTCTTTTGCGACCACTGTCGTTTTCTATCTTCCTACATATCCAGCTGTTTCAGACCCTAGGGTTTCTCTTCCATTTTTTATTTTTCCTATTTTTCCATTTTTATGCTATTTTTCCCCTCTAAAACCCTCAAACATTCAAATTTCTAACTTCCGTGTGTTTCTGGCCTTTTTGCACAGGTGACCGACATCAGCCGCTGCTGAGATGACAAAATTTTCTGAAATCTGCCGCCGCCAGACCCGGATCTACAGGTCGCACTTATTGGCCCAAAAAGTGCGACCTGGCCTTGAGGTCGCACTTTTCTGCCCTAAATCTGCGACCTGACCTGAAAACAGGTCTAAACCTGTGACCTGCAATTTTTTCTGCAATCTGCCAGCACTTTTTCTGGGTTTCACTGAAGCTTCTGTCAGGGTTTTCCAGCCTCTGTATCCACATGTTTAGACCTGTTGCTGATTTATTTCACTCACCTAAGTGGGACTCTTGCCCCTTAGGGCTTCAGTTCCCTCCACATTTTGTGGGAGAGTTTGTTTCTGTTTTCAGACGTCTGAATTTCCAGAAGTTTCAACCTTATTTCAGATTTGATACCTCCTGTTCAGATCCTCATAGGTCAAATGTTCTTCCCTTTCTATACACTGCCTTTCGCTTTGTTCGGGTTCATCTCTAGGGTCACCCCTTTGACCCCCTCTTTTTAGCTGATCTCCTATTTTCTAGCAGCAACCTTTCCCCTGCCTCTTTGCTGCTTTCTGCACCACTTTCCAGCAGATTTCTCCATTATATCCCAATGCCTCCGGACCTTAGATCTATTGGTCTCTTGTTAGCGTGCTCTGCCCCTTCTAGACTAGTTTTGAGAGACCCACCTTCTTGGGTTCGATTGCTGCCTTTTTAGTTGCTAATTTTCTGTTCTTTCAGTCTTATTTACCACAGATTTATTTTCCATTCTGCAGCACACTTTTTCTTTTATGCTCAAAACATCTGGGTTTAATCAATTAAAATTAACGCACGCCACACACTGACCCTAAGTGAAGAAGAGCCTGGTTAACACCGCCTGGAAAAGAATCTAAAATTAATTGACACTGCACCTCCTTGCCCTTGTCGCGTCTTGATTTCGCACCTTGCTGCCCTTGTCGGTCCTTCTTATTCCCGTCATCATTGCGCCTCCAAGGCGTTTATCCTGGCGACTTCTTGGCCTTCACCCTCAGTTTCCGGTTGGTCGACTTCCTCCTTCCCATCGTCATCGAGTAAGTCCTCCCCCGAGTCCGCACTCTGACTCTTCCTCTGATTGTTCGGGTTCTCCCCATCCTTCTGGTTCTCCCCCCTTTACCTCCACCATGTCTAGTTCTGGACCTAGTCCTAACCCCAGTTCTACTGCTGGCTCCGCTTCTAGTGGAACCCCTATGGGACCTACCTCGACTGCCCCATTACTTCCGTATATGGCCAGCCTCAGTCTCCCTGACTTCAATCAACTTATCAATGATCCTATCCGCCACGATGTCAGTTGGCCTGCTATGCCAACCAAGCTCCCCTCCGACATTCCCAAGTTTGAAGGCCTTTCTAGTGAAGATCCCTCCAATCATATATGATCTTTCCACATGTGGTGCTCCTCTAATTCCATCACTGATGACTCCATTCGTCTTCGTTTATTCCAATGCACCCTTACCGGCGAAGCATCCAAATGGTATGTTGATCAAGCCACCTCTTCCCATACCACTTTTGCAACCATTTCCCAAGCCTTTTTGTCTTATTTCTAGCTCCCTCTCCGATACGACACTGGCACTGAACTATTGACCTCCTTTCATCAATCCTCTTCAACGCGTCTCTCCGCTCATGTCCAGGAGTGGCGTCGACGACGAAGCTTATGCCGTGCTCCCCCCTTTGAAGATCGAGTTTACATGGATTGGTTCCTTCGCTCTCTCTTACCTCCCATTGGCAAAGATGTCACCTCCCATTTCCCCCAAACCGAAGAAGCCGCCCTTCAAATCGCCTTAAAATATGACCTTATCTATGCCCAGTCTGGTTATGTTTATACTGTCCTTCCTAATCTCCCTAAGCCCGGGGGCACTAACGCCTCTGGGACCTCTCACTCTGCCGACGGTATCATCCAAGCCATGTCTCATACCTCCGCTCAACCTCTTATGCCCTATGGTTTTCCTCCCGGCGGGGCCAGCACCTCCAGCACCTTTCCCCATCCCGGTAACATGTATCCAGGCTTTGGCATGCCTCCTCCTTTTTCCCACTCTCCTGCTTACCTCAATGTTGCCCATTCTCACCCTTACCCTTATCCGCAGCTTGGTGTCCCAGCTCCTCCGGCATTTGGACCTCCCACTCCCTCGCCTCCTCCACCCCCACAGCCACACTTACTACCCCCTCCAGGGCACGTATTTGTGCAACACAGTGCGACTACTCCTCCTCCTTCTCAACGGTGAAGGAGAGGCAATCCATCCACCTTTGGTAATCGTGGACCCAATCTTCTAGTATTGACCCTAACACCGCTACCCAGCCCTAGGGCTCCCACCCTAAGCAGGACAGGTCGCTTCGCACAAATAAGCCATGTTCATGTTGCGGTGTTTTCGGTCACTACACTCACGATTGTACCCTCTTACCATAGATGCGACAGATGTGGGAGTCTCAGGCCACCATTCGGGGACAACACTCCTCTCCCCCTGTCCCCCCCATTACTTCTACCTCTCAGCCCGCTGTGTTTACCGATCCTTTCCCTCAACAAGGATTTGTGGCTACTCAATCCCCTCATGCCCTGGCATCCACTCAACCTTCTCCTTCTGGTTCTTCCGATTACCAGATTCTTATGATGTCCACCAACCTCTCACTGTTGACCTTAACCTTCAAACCCGGTCTCGTCAATACTCCCCGCCTCCCATACCGTCTGTCTCCAAGTCCCCATCCTCAACTTCTACAGAGACTTTATCGACACACAATGGTCCCTTACAAATCCCTCCACCCAAAGTTGAGGTACACACAAAAATTCCTAAGGGTCCATTACGTCGAAATGCTGCCTCTAGTCAGGCTACCCATTCCTACAGCATAGTAGATGATCTGGCACAATCTCCAGCCACCATTTCAACATTGGAACTCCTCCAGTCGTGTCCTTCTTAAAAGAAAGCTCTAATATCTATCGTGGGTGCTGTAGATCCTGATGATGACCTATTAATTTTTTTCGACGCTTGTCATTTCTTCCTCCTTCAGTTGCTTTCCAAATCCCAGTCAAAATCCGAAATGCCAATGTCGCTCGCTGTATTATTGATGAAGGGGAATCTACCTATGTAATGTCCACTTCGGTTTGGAAACAACTCGGATCCCCTGAGCTGGCCCCTTCCACCATCACCCTCCGTGCGTGGGATGGCCATGCCTCCCAACCCATTGGTCTTTTTCGTAACTACCCTATCACCCTTGCCGGTAAGACTGTTTGTGTCGATGTTGAAGTTATCGATGCCCCTCTCGACTACAACATCCTTTTGGGGCGTAGTTACACCTATGCCATGTCTGCCGTCCCATCCGAAGTCCACCGCAAGATTTTTTTCCCTCATAATGGCAAGATTGCCACCATTGACCAGTTGTCGTATCATGAACCTAAATCTCAGAGCTCACCTGAGTCCACCATCTCTAATGTCACCAATAAGCAAACTGTCGATTCTTTGACCAGCGTCTCCCCTGGCGTCTACAAAGACTCCTCTTTGCTTGGCACCTTCCCTGGTCCCCCCCCTCCTCCTATCTATGACCATAGCTCGGTGAATGTGTGCCTGATGCAATCGTCTCAGGCTTCCCCCCCGGAACCGGCTCTAGCTAGTCAGCAACCTCCTCCTCATCCAACTCACCCTGCTCCTAGCCCTTCGCCTCAACTGTTTCAAACTCTCCCACCGGGTCCTTCACCTTCCCCTCACACCCCGGAACCTCCTTATCCTCTCACCTCGGTTCCCTCCGGCCTCCCCCATTTAGGAACCATCCCTCCTGGCCATTACTCCGCCGGTCAAATCCCTTTCCTTGGCCCTCCCCCTGGCATCTATTCGGTTCCTGTCATGGCCACCCTTTCCCTACCTAATTTAACTTTGGGCATACCGGTATGGTATCTTACTCCTCCAACAAAAACCCCTCCCGGCCACCCTAAACCATACATTGTTGTGACACCATTTCAACCGATTCTCGTTGCTCCTCCCACCGCTATGGTACCTCTAGCCCCGTCGCACGACCCTCCTCATGCTGAGAATGCTACGGGTAAGAAAATAAAAACTCACAGGGGGGCATCCAAAGATAAAGCCACTGCTCCTGATCCTACTCCCCCTCCACCCACCAAGCCTTGCGCTTTGTGTGATGCTGTCGGTCACGCCACCCATACTTGTCCTGAGTTGCCCCATATCCAACCCATGGTCAAATTCGCGTTCCCTGAATCGTCAGCCCCAGAAACCTCTGTTTCCTCCGCACCCTTAACCAAGAACCCCAAGGCCCTTCGCACCAACAAACCCTGCACTTTATGTGGTGTCCATGGCCATTATTCTCACCATTGTCCCCACCTCATGCATTACCGTGCCTCTTTAGAGGTCATTCGTGAGTATGAAGTGGAACAGAATCAATTCGCCTCGCCCATCCTTGCTCAATATGCGTCGAGTTTACTCAAGGATCCTCTAGCCACCATTTACATCCCTCCCCCTGATGTTGAAATGTCCAAATCTGCTGCTCCTCTCTTGTACCTATCATCATCCTCCCAACCCTCGGAGTACATCCCCTCCGTATCCACTCCGCCTTTTTCATCTGATCCCTCTTCAGCGCCATTCTTGGGCTCTTCATGTTTTGACCATCTTTTTACTTGCTCTTCTTTCATTTCCCCTGATGACCCATTTCTGCGCCTTTCCTCCATGAACGATGATCTCGGTAGCTTTGCCGCCTCTTGCGGTTTCCACCACCTTTCCCTCTCTTCACCTAACCCCAATACTCCCATCCGTCTCTATGATGTATGTCACAACACAAGTCCTCGATCTTCCTCACTTCTCTTATCTTGTGACGCTGCTCCCTAGACCCTCTCGTCCACTCATTACATTGGTTACGCCGATGGCGCGAGTCAGTATTCCCGAAACCCTGCCTCAGTCGCCTGGGCCATCTTTACCCCTGTGCATACCCTTGTTCTTGCAAATGGGGTCTGCATTGGTACCACCACCAATAACCAGGCCGAGTATGATGTCGTTCGTGGTCTCTTAGCTGACGCTCTCTCCCATCGCATCCTCCATCTGCAAGTTTATTTAGATTCCCTGCTTATTGTATTACAACTTAATGGCATCTACCGTGTGCATCATCCTATCCTGTTTAGACAATATTTATGGGTGAGACTTTTGATATGGGAATTTAGATTTATTTCATTCAACCACATCCCTATAAGTCACAATCACTACGTAGATCAGATCGCAAACCATGTTCTAGACTAGCATTTATCACACATAAGACAATAGCATCCACAAAATACACATAAAACTCATATATTTATACCATGTGTTTTAAATTCCATATACTTTGAAACATATGACATGCCCATAGCATGTTACAAAAACACTACTAAAAAAATAGGGGGCACCACTTGCCCCTACATCACTACTACGGGGCACCACCTACCCCACACCTAGTCCCTCTCCGGAGGATCCCGAGCCAACGGCTCTGCTCCTGCAGCTCGTAGATCACGCACCATCTGCCCGGCCATCGCCATGCGTCGCATGATCCCTCACCATTCCTAGGGGAGCCCAATACATAGCTCTATGTATCAGTCGTCTAAATCCTGCCATCCACGCTCCGACACACCGGTCAGTAGCCCCTCACATCTACGATGGAGGTCCTCCACCAGTGCAGCCATCTCTTCATTCTGTCCTATCCTCGATCCACTTGCACCAGTAGCACCTGCTGCTGCTGGTCGTCCCATATATCCGGCCGGTTTCACCGGAGCTATATTTGCATCCCAAACAATATAAGGATTAGTACCATGAATACTAGTCACCAACTATAAAAAGGAACATAACAGATTAGTTTCTTTTCACTTACCATCCGGTCCCCATACTCGACCAAGTGGCAACGGCAAGTCCAAATCTCCCCAATAACTCATCCCACTATAGGGATAGTCGTCTATGTATAATGGCATCTGGTCCCAATGGGCAAAGAACTCTGGTCGAAACACCCTCCCAACCACCCCTCCTCCTACTCTACTTAGTAGTCGTCCCCACCGACGCATCCGAGGCTCTCTCGGGCCCCCATCAGGCAACTTTATACGAGGTCGTAAGGTCGGGATATTCTCAAAGAAGAAAGAGCACAATACTGTCCCATACGCACAATCATGATTCACTTGTCGCTTACATAACGACAACTGTCATTTCAGTGACACCAACATCATTTGGGCCCACCCAACACACTCTCTACAATCATCATCTGCCCTCCAGTGATGTGATGGAGCGCCTGACTGCCCAAGATCCGCAACACTGCTGCGGCCACTGACCGGGTCTCCAACCTCTCTAGCTCCCCAATAGATATCCGAGTCCCTTTGACTCGGACACTCGGTCGACAATGTCGCTCCACAAACTCCATAATGTTACGCCCCCGTGGTAACACTAGCTGCGTATTTCTCACCATCCCCAACAGTGGGAGACCAGTCAAGAAATACAAATCCTGGACCGTCAACTCGATCCTGTGCCCCTGCACTACAAACGACTCCTGATCCAGAACCCAATAACTGATAATCCGGGCCAACAAGGGTTCTCCAGCCCTCATCAAAGGGTTCTCCAAAAATTTTATAACCCCATGTCTAGCCAGTGCATGACGGACACCCTGATCTTCCTGGATCTCCGTCCGTAGTGTACCCAAGTCTCTCTCTCTCCACTTTATTCGTATATCTGCCATATCTGCATAAAAACATCATCTTTGTTAGCATCCAGATCAACAAAACTGCATTATCTTACACCAAAATAGAATTTCAGCCCATAACATCACTGAAAACTCCCACACCTAGCAGGTCGCACTTTTTGGGCAAAACCTGGGCCAGGTCGCACTTTTCAGGCCAAAACCTGCGTCCCAGGTCGCAGCTTTTGCCCCAAAAAGTGCGACCCGACCGTAATGAGGAAGTAGGGACAGTTTCTAGAATTTTAAATCCTAATCTGCAATTTCAATCCATCAAAAACAAATCTTAGGATTAGGACTCTTACATACAACTGACGGATCACAATTCCAACGGTCGGTTTGTCCTCTACGATCGCCGCAAGATTTAGGGCCTTCTCTCCTCTCCACATTCACCACAGCTCCACAAGCAAATGAATGATTTTGGAGGGAAAACACCCTATTAGAAGAAAACCCCTATTTTTTCTTTTTCCTGCTACGACCAAACCGTAGCCCCGTTTGACAAACCATCTGCACCGTTGGAAAGCTCTCACCGAGCACTCAAATGGGTGTTTATTCGTTTTTCATGTTTCCATACTTCACCAGGACACATTTTGTCCATGAAGGACCTTTTCATCTCTCCTCAAAATCGAATTTCTTCACTTACAACACTTGTACCTGGGGGCACCACTTTGCCTTCTTACTTGTCTTTGTTCGTGTTGATTTTCGTCATGAGATACCTTCTTGTACTCATGTTTTTCATAGTTCCCCATTGGACCTTTACTGTTTGGCAACACCATCGAGGCGCCCTTGTTTAGAGCATCCGAGTTGAGTCATAATCATTCATGGAGTCTATCTTGCATCCCTTTTTATCCCGCTATAGCCCTTCATCCTTCATTTCTTGGTCCCTCCCTCATGTTGCACAGTATGGCCCTCAGTCCCATTGTTCCCTATCCCTCCTGATATCGTGTCAGTTGCTGCCAAGCCATCCCTGCTTTTTATGCTCTAACAAGGGAAGTCGTCCATCCGCCACTTAGTATCACTCATTTTCATCATCATTAGTGTCCTTCTGTTCGTCGCTCCACTATTTTCTCTCGTGCCTTAGTTGGGGTTCCCTTCTTGCCTCACCCATGGTGGACCTACTTCTGTCGAAATCATCTCATTTAATCTAGAAGTCGGGTCTAGGGGGCAGTGTACCTTGTTTTGAGCTCTTTTCAGCCTGATTTTGATCTATACACTTGACGGTTCAGTGATGCAGCAACAGCTATTGGTGATACTCGGGTGTGTGTGAGATATCTCAACCCTCAGGAGGGGGTGGCCCTGCAGGTAGCCCCCCACATACCCGGATGACTTCTTCATTCCATCACTTGATGCAGCTCCTCTCATTTGATGATATCGGCCTCAGTCGCTTGCAGCACCTCTTTGATTTGCACGTGTCGGTCCGATTTCGCGAGCCCTTCCCCGCGTGTAGGTGGCATTTGGGTATATTAGTATCTCATGTACTACCATATCATTGTATAAGTCCTAACGATTATTCTAGGCATCGCATGTATGTGGGATTCATCATTCTTGCTTTCTGGCTCATGATTAGGCCAACACTGGTTTTACTATCGCGTTCTGTGGTTTTCCAGGCGCCTTATTCTTTGTACTATTGTCTCGGCGGGCATAGGTATGCCTCCCCCGCTGCCTTTCACATTGGTAACACATCATACACTTGAGACTTGTTGCACCTGTAAGTCTCATCTCCTCGGGCTCTAGTCCTCCACCACTTTAGATTACCTTACCTTCCTCTCTTTCATTTCTATCTTACTGTTTTGTAATTCAGTTCTTACAATGTACTTCGGTCATATGATTTTCTCCTAACACTCGTACGTTGGGGGGCAATCTGTTACACCATTTTTTGGTCATCTAACCCATTATCGTTAGATGAACCCAAGTACACCATGTAAGACTAATTTTACCCCAAGTAAAATCGCTTTCACCACATTCATTTAAATTTCTTGGTCATATTTAACCCAAAACAAGGTAATCAATTAAATAAATCATTATTTATTTAATTATTTCCTAAGAATAAGTTATTTAAATCACTATTTAAATACTATTCCTAGTTAAATTTGACTAAATCATTTTTAAATAATTAAATAAACCATTATTTATTTAATTATATTCCCCTCATCTCCCTTAAATAATAAATAAATCATTTAAATAAAGGAATTGACCCAAGTCAAAAACCCTTTTCCCTCCAACAAATATAATAAAATATTCCTAAAGGGTGATTCTAGAATGTGATTAATAATATTTTATTCATGCACCAAGTTCTAGAACACCCCAATATTTTGTTATAAATAGATAGGTTTTTCCCCATTCATTAGTCACCTCCATTGCATTAGATCACACTAGATCTACTCTTGGTCACCATTTCCATTTGTTTGGATTTTGAACTCCCATTGAGTTCCATGTTTGTTAGGGTTTTCCAC
This sequence comes from Pinus albicaulis, assembly GCA_034641835.2. Lineage (NCBI taxonomy): Eukaryota > Viridiplantae > Streptophyta > Pinopsida > Pinales > Pinaceae > Pinus > Pinus albicaulis. The sequence goes on from CM076580.1 coordinate 1,748,004,454, forward strand.
ATTAACCAAAGAGATGAATTTTAGATCTGAAACACTGAGGACTTCCAAGAACCCATCCCACTGAGGAGAACTGGAAAACACCTTTCTTGTTTTCCTCTCAAGTGCCCCATTCTTTAATATAATATAAGATTCTTTTTATACATTGTTCTTGTCTTGTTCATTGGATGCATGGAGCCATTTTACATTTTATCTGCTTAATGTCTTTTATGCTTAGATCTAATTTTATGCAGCAAACTTAAAGATATTTTGCAGCCATACTTGATGTTAGGGTTACTTGATATGCATAGCTAAAGTGATATTTTACGATGAAATAATCATACTAACAAGCCCATGTCAAGGCTTTTAACTTGATTTCTAGAGAGGTCACGGTTCTCGCCTATTTTTTGTGCCCCGGAGTTTTCGTGCCGCATGTTTTGGACCAAAAAGTGCGACTCCACACTTTTGGCACTATCTGGAGTAGGTTTCAAAAGAATGTGTCATTCAGCTGTGACTAATGCCGATCACCCGCACAATAGGTCCGAAAAACACGTGAAGTTATAATTTTCAATTTTTTATGGTTTTACAAAGTTAAAAACAACATCAAGAAAAGAAAAACAAGAAGCCGAAGAGAAATCCTAGGGTTTGAAGTGATTTCGATATGAAAGGATTTGAAAAACAACAATGATCATAATCATAAACATGTGGAGTCGCCAACAGTTAGTATGAATCTTAATCACAAGCGTACGAAAAAATACCACTTTAGTCGTGCATAAAAAACCCTAACAACAAAGATGGAAATATCCTTAGATCCGCAATTAGGTGACCAAGATAAATGCTGCAAAAATCTAGATCTATGCATTAAAATACATTAAGCAGTAAATAAAAACAAGAGTTGCTCCATGCATCCAATAGAGAAGACAATAATATGTTGAATAAATTTTGTATTAATGGCACCTGGGAGGAAAACATAGAAGGATGTTACCAGTTCTCCTCAATGGGATGGGTTCTTGTAAGTCCTCAGCACTTCAGATCTAAAATCCCTCTCTCTTGATGGTGTAGAAAACCTAGACAAAAATGGAACTCAAAGGGAGCTCACAAGCAAAAAGATAGAAAAATATGACAATGATAGTGGATCAAAGTCAGACCAAAAGTATAGATCTAGAGTGATCTTTAGGCAACAAAAGGTAGTGAATGAATGGAAAAACCCTTCTATTTATAACAAAATATTGAGTTAGTCTAGATATTGGTGCATAATTAAAATATTATTAACCAAATCAAGATCCAACTTTTATGGAATATTTTAATATATTTGTTGGAGGGAAAAAGAATTTGACTTGGGTCAAATCCCTTTATTTGTAAATAATAAATAAATAAATGATTTATCTATTATTTTAAGGATGTGGTTGAGTAATAATGAAATAAATAATGATTTATTTAATTATTTATGAATTATTTAGTCAAATTTAACAAGGAATATTATTTAAATAAGGTTTAAATAATTATTCCTAGAAAATAATAAGATAAATAATAATTTATCTAATTAATTTTCCTGTTTTGGGTTAAATATGACCAGGAATATTAATTAAAATGTTGTTTAACTAATTATTCCTTGAGGAAAATCAAACAAATGTAGATTTATTTAATATTTCCTCATGGGGTTTCCTGTTTAGACCATAAACAACTTAATAAAGGTGGTTTACTAAGTTATTTTTCAAAGTGAATGCAATTTTACTTAGGGTAAAATTGGTCTTACATGGTGTGCTTGGGTCCATCTAATAACAATAGGTTAGATGACAAAAAAATGGTGTAACATG